>NADL03000848.1:0-274821 GCA_002205965.3 Kappaphycus alvarezii
TAACAAATCGTCGAAGTTGAGCCGGGCCTCATGGCGGTACGAATCATCTCATCTGGTTCTACCTGCTTAGCATATTCTTTCAACAAGCCACTCACATACCTCACCGAAGTTACGCCCATTCCGTTAAGAGACCACCCGTTGATAAACTTGGCCTTATATTTGTGCTTTTGCGTCACCATGAAGATAGGCGAAGATACTTTCGGCCTTCTCTTCATCGCTCTTCTCACGCATCACAACGTTTGACATATGTATAGAGAAACTCCTCAACGTCTTCATCTTGCCCCCTGTGAACGTTATACGAGCAGCGTTGAGATCCATGATTACAGAAAAGAAATCCCCTCGAATGGTTCCCTAAGACTGCTCAACTCGAATACCTCGGGTGCAACCCCCTCCACAAGAGTACCAAATGATAGGGGTAAATCGTCGGGAGAAGAGATACTTAGAACCAACTACCCCAAGACGAGGTGTTGCGAGCGACAAAAGTGCTACCGTGGTATAGTTGAACAAATAAAAAAGCAGTGTATATGGAGAGAGTTGAGAGGGCTACAAGCAAGTATAAAAGGGCAGCGTCTACCACTGATTCTCTGCGACTGCTTAGGAAAAAGTTTTCTTGGGTTTGAAAGTTGACTCTCAACTTCCTACTACTCGGAGCTTGACCTGAAGTTGTCTGCCAACTTGCTTGACCTCTCAAGGAGGAAGCACTTTACTCAGCTTATATAGACTTTTCGGCTAATCCTAAAGTCTCAATCAAACATACTAAATACCATAAAACGCATTCACGGGAATCGTGTGAACCAGAGAGACCATTAGAAGATATTTCCTCAAGGTAAATATCTAGGTGCCATACCCATGCCAGCCACCCATCGGCCAGGGGTGGGAATTGATGTGGCCATTATATAGACCTTTCAGAGTCACTCGTAGTATCACCCACAACCTAGAACTGTACTGACATCCACTATGACAGCGTGTCCTAAAATAAAAAATCAACCGATGAATTTGCCACACTCACCCAAATTAAAAATATCTTGCAAATTCAAAAACTGTAAAAATATCTTCCCAGTTCCAATACTGTATACAATTATGGTCCTCATCTAAATTTTTTCGTGTGCGAATTTGCGCACATCACATGCCATGGAAACCTGTGGATGCGCCGGGTCTGTCGTAATGCAATAGGGCACCACGGAGGTTGCCATGTTCAATACAGTAAACCTTATTGCAGATAGTCAGCACGATCGGTCGCTAGTCGAGCCCTGGACCAATACTCCAGGATGGGGGCCATTCTCCTTCCACGACGATCTGCGTTGTTTGTCACTTCCAACACCGCCTGCTTTATTGACTAGGAGGCAGCTACTTTCAGGTGGAAATGCTCTGTTATTGTACTGTGCATCCTGCCACATCATATGAATGTAAGTTCATAGTACTCCCAACCCTCTCACCAGTCGCAGTAAAACAACCCCAATTACGCCACTTATTCTAGGCCTTGTACCAGCCTTTTGAGGGGGAAAAGTTTGGTTCTTATATATAGTTGATCCACTTGATTTATTGACTACAAAGCACCTAACGTTTCTCTTTTCTCCTATATTGGCTGTCGGTTCCTTTACTGGTCCTCGAATGCCCTGATGACCATCACATCCCTTTTCTGCATGACACGGACATCCATTGCAATTTTTGCACTTCCTTGGCCGCCATGTCTGCATCTTGTATAGCATAAGGCACTATATCGTAACGAAACGGCCAGTGTAACTGGGACATCCACCACATTACAGGGGGACGGTTTAGGCGTTTTATTCGTGGAAGCTATGTTGGACTCTTTACACTGCAACACCGAGGAAAAGATCAAAATTACAAGTTTGTTGTCAATGGAGTGGCATTTGAGTGTGAGATTTTCGACGCCCATGCTGCCATCTTATTAAGTTGCGCTAAAGCGAAAATTTGGGGTAGTTACGTAGTTGAGAAGTGAAATAATTTTTCGGAGAGAGCCCAATTGTTCCCGAAAGGAATAAACAAAATAGACCAGTTCTTGAAGAAGCTGTTTACGAGATATTTCATTATGAGTAATTTTGACTTTTTGGTACAGGTTACAACGTGCTAATTTGCGATCTTAGAAAAGCATTCAATGAATGGAAAACACAAAATGAAATGGATCATGACTTCTCGTAAGTGTGACAATTGCGCTAACAGTATCACACGGACTACCAATGAATGTGATGCTTTTTGTGATACCGCAACAATAGAAGTTCTGTTCTTCTTTCTCAAAGTGTTTAAGTGTGGAACCTCTACAAAGTTTGCAATGAAGAAACTCTCCGTGCAAATTTTTTGTACCTCTTCGTGCACTACGACCATCAGACAACCCTCAATAAGCATATGCCACCTACTCTCACAAAGAACGGGAAAAGATGGGGCAGGCCACCGAAACCGAAACAGAGAAAAGTACGTCCGTGCGATTTAGTAACATACAACGAAGCTACTCAGACTTTCGTTTATCCTCAAGAAATTGCACAGAAACATATCACTCTTTGGGATAAAAGAAAAGAAATAAAAATAGCCGGATGTGCTGCTCCTTTCGTAAAGGACTTAACATCTTACTTGCAGAAAAACAAACATTTGGAAATTTACAGGGCCCAGAAACCGCGAGCAGGAAGAAACCACTTTATCACGATGTGGGACCCTATCAAAAAGAGAAAGATATCTGGGCGTTCAGCGCCTTGCAAAGGATCTATAGATTCTTTTATGCGAAAGTACCCCCACCTCGAAGTTTATGATAAGCAAGACGCATGCTTGAAGCCATCTCAGTTGGCAAGCCGTTTTGATTTACATGACACTGTAACTGACACGGTGGTATCTGGAAATGCCAGGCCACTCCGTGAAAATATGGGGTTATACTTAAAACGCCATCCAGAGTATAGGATGTTAAGTTGCAAGAAGCGAACCAACCTTGGAGATTATGTAAAAGAAGGTGAATCACAAGCATTAAATTGCAAGAATTCGTTGTTCACGAATATGGCCGAAAGGAAAGCCAAAAGCAAAGGCGATATTGATTTTTCCGATTTAGGAAGTTTGGAATTAGTATCAAATTCTTCAACGGCTGACAAAAATAGTGCTTTCAGTAGTGCTTTTGCTGAAATGATTGATCAGTGTATGGCTACTGAGAAACAAGAAATTCCTATGCGCTGTGATTTAGCTTTTGGTTCGGATTTTTTTCGGCAACCTATACATGAGAGTGACCCTATACGAAACAATGAGAAGAATTGCAGTTTTGACAATTCTTGGGCTCATACTATCCATGGTGAATGTAAAACTCAAATTGATTCTCCAGACGGGATCGATCTATTTCTTTTGCACGATAAAAAATGCGAAAAAACTGAGCAATTGGCAAGAAGAAAACAGTGCTATCCACCGCGAAGATTCATACCCTAAAAGTACTGAATTGCATGGCCTATTGCATGATTTTACAGCTGTTAATGGAGAAAATGGAATGGAAGCACCTCACATTCCAAATATTGTAGAGCCTGATGCCAGTCAGTTTGGAGACATTTTCCTCGATTCTTCATGGGATCAGCATTTGATTGCTGACGAAACAACCAAGTGTCCAACATCTTCAGGAACGCTGCTTCATAAGGATGTTTTTGAATCGGTTCTTCAGCCAGAAGCCTGAGATTCAAATTCACAAACTACGAAAATTTTCAGCAAATGAATTTATCTTGATTCTTGAAGAAAGGGAAAGGTTCGGGTGTTTTACTCTTGGAAGATATATCCGACCTATCCTATGGAAAAGGTGCATTTCCAAACAGTACGAAAGAATAAACCGAACATTCATCCAACTTAATTAATAACCTCTACGCCCATTTTGACAAGTATTTTTGAAGTGAAATGTCGTGCACCTCAGCAGGGATTTAGGAACTTCCAAACTACTCTTTACCTATCAAAACTCTGCGTTTTCGCCATGCAATTTCAGATCCTTCCTGTCAGCGTAGTAGAGCTGTATACACCATGGATCTAAAATAAAAGAAAGTTTGAAATAAACCCATCATTCGTCCCCGGGCCGGCTAAGGACCTTACATGCAAAAGTAATTAGCGATATATAAAATGAGGCTGGAATATACGGAGTGGGTTGCCTGGCGCCACACTTGACGGTTGAATGGCGAAGGCTGTTGTTGGGGTGCAGCCAGCGAGCTCACGAGTATCGGACTTGGCAGCTAGTAGTCTGACGACAGACCAATCTGTGGCGTCTGTTTCGCTGGCTGCGTTCAGCGAACAGCCCTTCTATGGCATTGTCAGGGCTAGTCTGCAGTTTTTGCCGACGATGCTCTTTCTTCACGGCTCCTGTTCTGATCACTTTCATGTCTTCTCGCTGGACTCCCCGATTGCACTCTTCCCTACAGACTCGCCGCTGGCTGCCGCTGGCTGCCATTGGCCGCCTTGATCGACAGAGCCACCCGGTCTTCCAATGACAGTGAGGCACTAGTGCTGGGCATTAATTTCATACAACATGTGACAAGGCTTTCTAAACCATAGGACACCAAGAAATAAAAATGTCTTTGACGAAAATCCCTACCATGTGATAGTTGAAAAATCTCGAGTTCAAGGAGGATAACAAGTAACAAAAAAGGCAATAAAACGAATAGGAAGACGAAAGCATCACCTTTAATGATCAATACTCAGGAGACCGCTAGCGCCATATAGCGCATGGTCTAGGACTACACAGCAGGGGCCAAATCGGTGGTCTGGTCAAGACGCCGCCGATTAACGGACGCAGCAACGTATTGGACAATCAGGCATACGAATCTAACGAGGAGCGAATGTTCTCGGCGGCAACAGAGTACCACGCTTGCTGGCGAGAAAGTGGGCGACTTGTTGCACGGCTTGATCAAACCCGGGTCCAGTGCATCCATAGACATAAGCAACCATGGGGTGAAGGTCCAGTCCGTAGTATTCGCATAAAGTATGGTAATGGTGGCATTTCTCTGATTCTTTCTTGGAGATATGGCCATGTGGAGGACAAGAACGAAACCCGGATGAGTGCGGACTGATGACAGAGACATCAAAGGCCTGCGAGCTGGCAGCGAACTCGGGTCATTAATAAACACATCTAGGCGGAGCTGGGTCGCGGAAGAAGCAGAAGGATAAATGCGGCCAATTCGAGTCTGTAGTTCCTCTCTGGTCAGTTGGGAGGCCGCAGGGAAGCCAGAAGAAGGATGTGGAGGATCTGGAAAGCGCTGCTCCCGAGAAACGCGAACACTGTGGAGTAGAGCAGTATGGCGGATGGACCGAGCTAGATCGTCACGAAGTGCGTCGTGGCGGCGAACGCTACCGGCGCCAGTACTGCACACCATGGCGTGATGACCATGAACATCTAGCATGGCAGTTGAACGGGAACATAATGTGCATGAACGGGATCCAGAGAAAAGTGGCACGCCGCGACGTAAGCAGACCATAGTAATCCAGACTTCAGGAGCAGCGCGGGCACCGTTACCGCTGAGTAGTAGAGCGCAGAAGGGTAATGAGGACGAGGAAGCAGTAGTAGATACAAACCGGGGTAAGGGATGCCGTAAAGCGATCATACTTGTAGTCCACGACCTCAGTAGTCAGTGCATGCTGGAAGCCACGAGGAGGGAACCCGGGGCATTCCTGATGGCCTGACGAAAGCAACTGACTAGGATTGCAAGCGAAACGGCTGGTATGGGGCAGCTGAGAACGGAGAGAAGCGAGTGGAGCAAATGTTGGATTCCTCGCTCTAGCCGACCGATGGATTTTATTTTCCAATCTGGCTCAGAACTTAAAAAATGCAACTACCTACAGGGGCTATCTCCCTGTCGTCCTAGGTGCCCTTAAGTTTCGTACTAATTGAAAAAGTAGCTAAATTTTCTGATCAAATTGTCTGATGACAATTTGATGACGTGGAAAGATAGATTTAGAAGAGGACTTTTTCGCAGAAATTCACTAGATGGCTGAAATTGACTATAGAGTCTTTCAGTACTGATAGGGGTAAATCGTCGGGAGAAGAGATACTTAGAACCAACTACCCCAAGACGGAGGTGTTGCGAGCGACAAAAGTGCTACCGTGGTATAGTTGAACAAATAAAAAGGAGTGTATATGGGAGAGAGTTGAGAGGGCTACAAGCAAGTATAAAAGGGGCAGGGTCTACCACTGATGCTCTGCGACCAGCTTAGGAAAAAGTTTTCTAGGGTCTGAAGTTGACTCTCAACTTCCTACTACTCGGAGCTTGACCTGAAGTTGTCTGCCAACTTGCTTGACCTCTCAAGGAGGAAGCACTTTACTCAGCTTATATAGACCTTTCGGCTAATCCTAAAGTCTCAATCAAACATACTAAATACCATAAAACGCATTCACGGGAATCGTGTGAACCAGAGAGACCATTAGAAGATATTTCCTCAAGGTAAATATCTAGGTGCCATACCCATGCCAGCCACCCATCGGCCAGGGGTGGGAATTGATGTGGCCATTATATAGACCTTTCAGAGTCACTCGTAGTATCACCCACAACCTAGAACTGTACTGACATCCACTATGACAGCGTGTCCTAAAATAAAAAATCAACCGATGAATTTGCCACACTCACCCAAATTAAAAATATCTTGCAAATTCAAAAACTGTAAAAATATCTTCCCAGTTCCAATACTGTATACAATTATGGTCCTCATCTAAATTTTTTCGTGTGCGAATTTGCGCACATCAAGTACCTCATAAATGCATCAAATAAGTTTTCAAAATCATTCAACACGCCCTCCCCACAACTGCCCTGGCTATCAGTCACTAACTAAATACGGACGGTGACTGCTGCGCCTTTTTTCCGAGAATCTTGGCCAATGAGTCCGATCGGTTACTGTCCGAAGGGTTGTAGATGACTTCGATGGACTTCTTGAAAGCTGGATCGTAAACATAATGGTACTTTACCAACTTGTTTGACCTTTTGTAGGCCTTTTACTTCCTCTGTCCAGCAAATAGTCACAATGACCCTTTCGAATTTTCGCTTGACCCAATTTTGGACAAAATACTCCTGATCCACAGCAGTTCAGGTACGGTATTGTAGAGGGCGTGGAACTCTGCCCAACAGTAGACATTACTATTGCGGACTGGAGCTTAGATATGCAAAATACGGGCACCCCGAAGCACTTAATGGGCGCGACAGCCCTCGACCGCCGATTGTATTCATCTCTGGCCCAATCTGCATCACTCCAAACTGTTAGTGCAAATTGGTCTGGATCCATTCGAATTAATTTCACGGTTTCCTGGGTCCCTTTGGAGTATCGCATTAAGTGACAAACAAACATACGCTTTTATTAAAGGGTCACTAAACCGAGCTGGGTCACTCAAGCATCAGGTGATGTGAGAGACAAAGCACGGCGAGATACGGCATGAGCCGTCAGCTGTAGAACGAGAGAAGCGAGGGTGGTGACCAATCGGTGGTATTCATCAGATGGGGGTTTCCCGCGGCGGAGAGCGAAAAAAGAGGCGACTTTGGCTAGGGCCTCACGGGCAGGTTTGCCGATGGCTCCGTGAGTATCGAATCCAAGAGGATAGAATTGGGCTTGTATCGTCCCACAGAGAGCAGCGTAATGCGCAGTTTTCGAGGCTTCAATGGGCACGGTAGCCCCTCCGGAGGTCTTGCGAGAGTGGGAGATGGCCCGTGCGGTGTAGGGGCTTGCAATGAAGACGTCTAGTGCGCAGGGACGTGAGGAGAATTCGATGTCGTCAATGAGGATGTCCATTCGGCGGCGTTCCGAGTACGGGAGGTGGGCTTCGCAGGGGAAGGTATATTCGAGCTTCGGGCGCAACATTACAGAAGGATGTCGGAGGAGGGTATACAGTTTGTCACGAAGGTGGTTGTGGCGTCGGAGGAATCCCTCCATTGCTGGGCAGTGGATAGCATGTCTCCCGAGTGGGTCGAGGAGGGGCGGGGGACGAGCTTGGGAGAGTGCGCACCGGGGGCAGTGGTCCCGGCCGTTGAAGACGGGCTGACCAAGTCGAAGCAGGATCATGTATGTCCAGATTTGGGGTTCGATGCGGGTGGAGTCGCGGGAGTCCGGGAGGGTGAGAAAGGGTGAGTTGGCGGACCTTGTTCGACAGCTGAGGTTTCGGGCGAGTCTGTGAGTTGCAGTTTCGTACTGCGAGGGAGAGGAGAGATATGTTTTGTGGCGTTCATGATGGATGGCGGATGTGAGGGTAGTCTGGACTCCTTGGATTTGACCAGTCGTGGGGAGGCGGGCAAGGAGAGGTTGCAGCCGAAGATCGGCAGGAATGACATTGTGAGGGATAGATTGGTGGGTTCGTCGTATCTCGTTGGGTAGGAGATGGTGGTCGATGGGCGGCAACAGGTCGAGGGAGAGGTGGTAGGTGCTTAGGAGAGAGCTGAGGTAGGTGGCGGAGCGGATGGGTGAGGTGAGTGTGAGCCCAAGTCCACCTAGTGAAAAGGGCAAAGTAGCACAGAGCCAGGAGCCGTCCGTTATCTCTCGATGAATCTCTTGAAAGGCCCCTCGCAGTTCACGGTCAAACATAGCTGACGTAGAAAGGGTTAAGTGCGGTGGGGTAGTTCGAAGAGTATAAATCAGGCGGCATGCGCTGGCGCAATGGCGTAGGAGATGGAAGGCAGTCTGTGGGTCACGGAGGGTAGGGAGAGCAGTCCAGATAGCGCGAGCTGTAGTTAGGCGGTCCTCGACGAGGGACAGGCAGCCCGGATCGGTACCAATGGGTGAGCCGAGGGTGTTGATTGCGGGAGCCGTGACAATCTTGCAAGGAAGGTTTGGGTAGGAGCTCTGGCCGAACCACCATGCTTCGGTCTTGTGCATGTTGATGTGGATGCCGTATGGTCGTCCTTCATTTGCTATCATTTGGAGGAGTCGAGGCGCGTCGGGTGACGGGAGAATAATATTCCCGTCGTCAGCGTACCACGCGTGGGTGACCGTGTTGGGAAAAGATCGCTGCAGCCTTTGGAGAAATGGGTGGATGCCGAGCGAGTAGAGGTGCATGGCTAGAGGGTCGCCTTGGTGGGTCCCTGTCTTGGATAGTAGTGTGTAGGGGCCAAAGTACAGGTGGGATGGGCTACCATAGGTGAAGTGCACGAATCGGGCGGCGTCCGGGGCGAGAACGGAAACTTGCTGAAGGAAGCAATGCCGTTCGACGCTGTTAAAGGCGTTGGTGAGGTCGATCTTCAGGAGGAGTAGGTCCTGTCCGCGATGTGCGGATACCGATGTGCGAAGGGCGTGGATGATGGCTTCAATACCGTTCTTGGAGCCGACTGCATATTGGAGAGGACGGAGGTGGGACAAGAATAGCGGGTCAGTGGTCAGGCGAGCGGCGAGGAGACGTGCAACAAATCGCCGGTATAACACCCCGATAGCAATCGGCCGAAGGCGGTGAGGGTCTAGGCTGTCCTTGGGGAGTGCAATAAGCGATGCACCGGAGAAGAAGGGTTGGAAGGAGGCCGGCATATCGCCGTTGGCCAGCTTGTTGACAAAACCGGTAAACGAGGAGAGAGCACTGGCAAGCGGTTCCGCGCCGGCCGGAGCGTGGGCGAGGATGCGAAGAATAGAAGGACGTAGACCATCAGGGCCAGGAGCGGAGTGGCGATTAAGGCCTTGAAGAGCGCGGCGGATCGTGGATTCAGCGAGGGGTGCAGGTCGGGGTAGGTGAACCGGGGGAGGAGGGGTGGATGGTGTAAGTGGGGAGGGATGTAGGCGTTGTAGGGTGGGGAGGGTTGTTGGGGAAGGAGTGACGGGAGGGGCAGTCTCAAGGAGGGCACCAGTGGCCCTGGAAACATTGCCTTCGCGGAAATAGCGCTGACAACGCTGGACGGGAGTAGCTTGGGGCCGGTTAGGAGTGCTCCGAACGGGGGGAACGCATCGAGGCAGCGCGTATAGAGGTCGTGCCATTGGCCTTGCCGCGCGAGGTTGATACGGTGTCGGAGGGAGGAGATAAACGCTAGGGACGTGCGCGTTCGTGTCTCGTGTTTGCCGTTGCGACGAAGAACGAGTTTGGGGGTGGCGAGTATGGGGGCGAGGGCGGCCGACTTGGTGTCTTGTGTGCGGGCGGAGTTGTAGCGGGCAAACAGGTCATGGTAGAGACGGTGGAGGTCGGCACGGAGGCAGTTGGGTAGGTATTTCAGCGTTGGAACCCGCATCGGGAAGATGATATCGGGTAGAGGGCACGATTGGGGGTTCATGCCGGTTGTACTCATTGCGTCGTTGCCATGTCAGCATCGACAGGGGGAGGTGTGCGAAGTGGGCTCGTGGGGATATTGCCGGTGGCGTCGAGGTCGTCGAGGGGGATGTGGGGGAGGTAGGGGGAGGGGAGGGAAGCATCCTGGCGCTGCGGGGCGTGGGGCGCGGGGATGTAGGCGGCTGGGGTGTGATGTGCTGCACTGGGGGTACGGCGGCGAGGGACTGATCGGAGGGATGGGGAGTGTTGTCGGAGTTGAGATGTGCAGCAGGTTCGCGCTGGGTCCGGGTGAGGGAGTCTGCGATGGGGCGGAGCGTGGCAAGGAAGTCGTGGCGCAGGCGCCATGTGCATTCCTCCGAAGAGAGGCGGTTGATTTCCGCCATGATGATTTGATGAAGGGCAGCGATATCAGCAGCGGAGGCGCAGGCGTCACGGGGGTGGCGAAGTGCCGTGAATGTGAGTGTCGGGACGATGAGGTCTTCGGCGGTGGCCTGTTGACGAAAGCGTCGATAGGCGTAGGGGATGAGGGGGACGGCTCGCTCAGGTGCAACAAGGAAGAAGACAGAGGGGCTGCTCGATTGGAGTACGGCGATTGGTGCGCGCAGTCCTCCCTCGCGGAGAGCATGACGGATGTGGGAGGGGTTGCGGATGCGGCCGGTTTGCTCGGCGGCCTGAACGTACACGAATTGGCAGGGTTCTGGAGCACAGAGCCTGCGCGCAGTGGAGGCGATCGTAGAGCGGGCGCGTCGAGTCAAGGGCATCGGGCAGTCGGGTTCTTCGGGGGTGTCGGTTGGAGGAGGGTCCTGAAGGCGTAGAGCGGGCAGGGAGCGCGCGGGGCGTGCAGGTGCAGGGCGTGCAGCGACAGCGGCATAGGTAGGGATGGGGGCGGTTCCAGAAGTCTCAAGCGTAGGGGCGTCGCCATTATCTACGGGGGCCGGCGGGGTGGCGAGGTCCGGGAAGAAGGCAGTCGAGAGCTTGGTGAGAAGAGCGAACTCTTGTCTCATCATTGTTTTGACGGCCGGGAAGCCGGCGTCTTTCTTCATGGACGCCGCGAAACGAGAGATGGCGGCGTCGTCGTCGAGGTCGAGTGGGCTGATGCAGGAGCGGAAGCCCATGGCCAGTTTGAGGAACGAAGTGGCGAAGATCTCCGGGTGGAGGGTGGGGGATGGTGTGTTGTTACGCATATTCAAAGGTTCTGCAAGTGAGTCATAGTCTTCTATTTCTTCGTAGTCGTATCGGTCTGAAATGTGCCCAACATGGACACTCCCGATGCAATGTCCTGTCTGTTTCTAGTTGGCACGTAAACGATAGATCCGGGAACGGACCTTTAAGCGACTGCATCCATTATTCTTCGCCCCTAACTGCTCAAAAGCCACTTTTTCGCCATTGATCTGGTATTCCAGCGAAAAGGGGTAGCTATAGGCTTGCAGTCCGACATAGTGGCTAAATTCAGGACACGTCTAGCGTAGGCTCCTTGATACAAATGCAGTATTCCATGTCCTCGGTCATTCCTGTCTAGAAAGTAACTGCAAGTCCCAAGGTCAGTAAAGATCAAATGATTACAAAGTAGCCCCTTTGCCTTATAGACGGGGAACTTATTCCCTATTACCAATAATTTATCTACATATTCGACAATAAAGAGCTTTTCGGACACTTCAACAATACGAAAAAAGCACTCACTGTACTGCAAGCGCCAGAATCCAGTCTTGGCTAGAACTTCTGACATCTGTTAGTATCATAGTTTGAACGTATGCTGTAGAGAGTAACTGGTCTTCTGCAGCTTGACTGTCCATCTTGTAGTAATATGGACCCTTCAAGGGACTAAACACCAGGTGGTTGGGGTATTAGAAGCAAAGCTTCTTTGGGAAACCATTCCAAGCGGTACTAGACAGCTACGGAGGTAGCGGGGTAGAGCGGACGGTAGGTAGCGCTCGATGGGTGTAGTAGGATGCCCTTCGGTCCTCCATGAATGCCCGGATGCGGACGCGGAGCGAGGGGAGGTGAGGGAGGAAGCGCGGGAAATAGGAAGGAGGAAAGAGGAGGAAAGGAAAAATGGGTAGGCAATCCTACTCCAGGATGTGCCAAAAAGGAGGTCGTGACTACTCCGGCTACTGAATAGCGAAGTCTACTCCGGACGCACGCTAGTTGATTCTAGCCGTAGTGATCCCAGGCAGCGCTAGGCTTGACGGTCACTAGATTAGGCAAAGCCTAGACAAAATACACCGGACTACTCCGGTCGCGGTGGTTCTGGTCAGGGGATTGGATGGTAGTTGGTTGTTGATTTACTGTAGGGCGGCCAAGGCCGGCGAACTTAAGAAGTCGAAGTGCCACCTACTGTGGCACTGTCAGCTAATTAGTCCTACAGTAATTACTAAAATAAAGGGATCACTAAAGGGAAAGGAAGTAACTGCTTGCGACCTTACAGGTGGGCCTTAAACGTGGCAACTAAACGAAAAACTGGACAGGAAAGCATGTCCATACTATGGTAGATACATTATGCGCGCGAATAGTAAGGGCCAGGTTCCCACACATCCATCGGGCAATTCAACCTCAGAAATGCTCTGGAGCTTAGCCCAGATATAGTCTACTGCCATTAGGTCAACGTGTATGAATGCACCCTTAGCGTCAATTTCCTTTATTATTAGGTCTTTTAGGGCCGATACGAACAACATTAAACCCACAAGCTTAATGAAGACGACAGGTGCCTAAAGCGCGGCATATTCAGTGTCAGATTCCCGAATATTTCCTTGAACGACTAGACTGGCCTTCTATCGGCCAATATTTCAGGATGAGTCTCGCCTAGTGGGAACGATGACATCAGATGGTATAAATTGCGTCTTTTAGAACATGCTCAATCTTTGATCCAGGAATCCAAGTCCTGTTGTCTACAGCGGCCTCAAACTACTCCTTTGTGGCCGTTATCCGTTTGTGGAGTTCCTTTGACTTCAGTGCCACCGATGATTTGGGTTCATCTGAATCGGACAAAAATTTCTTCTTTCTCGTTTTGCCGACATTTGCTCTGTTGTCAGGACGTAGACCATGTGGGCCATGTATGGCAGAAAAATTTCTCTGTTATCTTACTCCTGACTTTCACTATCCTGTTCGCCTGAATAGTCATCGGACACTCCTACTTGCCTTGAAGCTACCGGATTGTAGGTCAATAACTCTTCATTGATCGACGGAGTGGGCTTGCCATGGTCCGAATGAACATTCGTAAAATCCACTTCATCCTCTGTGATCTCGATCCTGTCCTTATAATCTATCTTTTTACCAAACAATTCCATTCACAGTAATGATTCCTCTGATTTAACGTGCTTAGTACTAATAAAATAGTCCCTATTTTGGACTACGTATACTCTACCGGCCTAGCGGGGTAGACAGATACAATTCAACGCCCGAGCGAAGAATGTTCCATGCTTATGAAAAGGTAGAGGGAATACCATTTACCATCCAAATAGAAAGAGATGACCATTATTAAGCGACGGTTGACCAAAGACGACTTCGTTGGCTGCCTTGTGGTTCTTGAGATCTATATATTTTGGACAGTCGACGAAATGACGGTCCGAACAGGTCCAGTAATCTTCCAGTATCTTGGACTCTTGGACATTCCTCGCTAATGACAAAATTGTTTGATGCGTCAGTTTGGCCAGTCCATTTGATTCGGGCGTTGTAGGCGTCAAAATTGAGATTCCTCGCGCATCGTCCACCAGATGGTCTTATGCCTTCCGGAATTCCGTTCTGCCATCGATATGGACCTTCCGGATAGACTACCTTGCTTTCCCATCAAATTATTTAAGGAAGCGGAGTATCTAGTTCGCAGAATCTGCCTTTGGCCAAATTATACGAACTGGCGTGAACTTGAAAATTCTTCCACAATGGTCACGATGTACGAATGAAAACTTCTGGGCGGGTCAAAATCTTGCCCTTAGTAAAGACATCTAATCGTTACGATACGGTTCGTCTTCGTGAGGGAACCTAAAAATCGACCTCTTAATTTTTAAGACATATCTTTCAATTCATCGATGGACGTGAGCCATGAGGAAGGAGACCTTTACGGACTTGTCCTCCAACGATCACGACTGGTAAGGCATGACCCAAAAAAAATTTCCACTTCTTCATACACTTTTCCTACTTGGTAGATATCCTAGTCGGTCGACTGGATTTCCCAGACGATTTAATTTCGTCATCATCCGTACTGCCCGTTTCGGTCCACACAGATTTTGCTTGGGATTGTTCTAGGGTTTTTTCCTTCCTATCCATTTCCTGTTTGGTTAGAAACATTCCTTCTCTGATCATGGCCTAAATTTAGTTATCATCTTCGGAGAAAACGTCGGCGTAGGCGTCTGTCCATATTTACGAATAAAATAAAGTCCATCTTGGTCCTGTTTAGCGTACCCTCGTGTGGACATATCGTCTCTTAGATCATATAAGACCGCAAAAGAGGCAATAGAAAGTATGTTAATGTCTTTGCTGTTCAATGCAGAAACCGCGAGGAGACTAAGCCCGGCATCGAGCATACCCAAGTTATTGAAGAAACTAGTTTTTCGTTCCGTTTTCGGACATGGACTTAACCTTGCGGGTGCCGCAGTAGCTTGAACGTACGCTGGCCTCTTTGTGACACGTAATGGGCTCATCATGAGACTTCTTGCCTGTCAGTCGTTCAACGTATGGCGTTATATGCGCCGTAGTTTCACTGTCCAGAATCATCCCATCGGCCTTATGAGGAACATCACCGTTCTCATGAAGGGCTATTGCGGCCTTTAGACTGTAATCACCAGAGTCAGGGCCTTTGTTATGCTTGTACCCGTTCCGAGCGAGACCATTCTTGGATGAATAAGAATTTGAGCTGGTCATTTTGGACAACTTATCTCCATCTAGGCCCAACTTGGAATCTTTCCCGAGTGGATTGAGGAAGCAGTTTCTCGTCCGATGATTTTTCTTTAGGAAAAACACGTTGACCAGCCCATTTCAACACCCCCTCACTCAGGGGACCACAGAGTTCTGTAAGGACTAAGACATCTTACCCCTCATTCCTATCACTTATAGGACAGTAAGTAATGCCAAAACAAACAAATTAAATTTTCACCAATGCAGCCACTTGCGGGGCTCGAACCCGCGATGCTACCATGTAGCAATAACACATCGCCCACAAAGCAACATGCACTGGCATGTTGAGTCGTGCACTGAGTGATCACACAGCCCATTTCAACATAGATTTCCTGCAAATTAGGCACGTTACCACCCGGTTAGCTCTTAGCTAGCAATATAGTCGTATCTTGCAGCGGATACCCGTTTTACTGATGCCATAAAGTTACTAGTACAATGATGCCGCAGTAGTGCTGGTCTTTGGACCTACCTTCTTCAATGAACCAATTTGCCACTACTTCCCGCTTCTCGTCCGATCAGGGTCTTAGTCGATGCAGCCCGGGGTAATAAATCGTCCATGCTAATTGATGAACGCAAAGTAGCGACCGAAGACTAATCGTAAATGGTCATTCCCATGCCTTTAAGCTGTTCAATTGATCCAGTCATTTTGTCCACGTGCTACGAAATATTTTCATTCGGATTAATACAGTGAAAAGAAACGAAATTGGACATTTTTGCAACCTTGGACGTAGTAAAATTGGAGTTAAACCTACTGTCCAATTTGGTAAATATACCCTTCGCCATCTTGATAACGGATCTGAACATAATGAGGGATAGGTCAATCAAGGTGCTAACAATGATATTGGTGGCATAGAAGTAGTGCTCCTGCGTAGGCGTAGTATGACTATTGTTCGAAACGGTAGCATAGAAACCCTCGGTGTGAGAGGCGTCGGTGACATGAATGTGGCAAAGAGCATAGTCGTTTTTTCTTCAAGCTGCCAAATACAGATAAGGTTCGTATCGTTCTAAATTGTTGCGGATATAAAATTACTATAGGATACGGTAGGAGATTCATCAGAGGTTGCATAGATAGCAGGGCCCATACCCTGGTGGATTCCTCGCTTCGACCGACCAATTTATTTTATTTTCCAATCTGGCTCGATACTTATAACAAATGCAACTACCTACATGGGCTATCTCCATGTCGTCTAGGTTCCCTTAACTTTCGTACTTATTAAATACGTAGCCAAGCTGTCTGATGAAATTTGATAACGTGGACATTTAGACCTGGAAGAGGACTTTTTCGCAGATATTTGACGCAAATGCATCAAATAAATTTCCAACTTAACCAACAGCAATAAAGGAACTGGTAATACAACATGCCACAGAGGATTCTGAGATTCCTAGAAAATTAATATAAGAAACCGCCGTACTCTAAAATGAGTAGCAAAACCTCCAATCCACAGACCTTCGAGGCCTCTTTTGACAGGCATTTGCTTCAGTCAAAAATTGTTATCCTTCATTAGCAGAAACTCACAATCGTTCAACTTGAATATATATATTGAAGAAAACCGAGATTATATTGGACCAATTGAAAGCATATAAGGAATAAAAAATTGAGAAACATAGGGGGGTTGATGGTGTGGTTGACTTCGTCCTTTGACACTTATAGCGGGTATGATCTAAACATAGCGATGCAACTCTCGAGGATTGAGAGCAGTCGAAGTTATTTGTTGCACGAGAGAGCAGAGAAAAACCAAGAGTCGACAGCGTTTGAAACCCGTAGTAGTATCTTTCCGGGAGGCATTTTACTCAGAAGTTTGAAGGTCACAGTTATGAAAACCACGATTGTGACCTTCTTTAAGGGCCTCAGCTCCGGAAATAAGACCATGAGGACGTATACAGCGAAGCGGTATTAGAGGTTGGAATGAGGGCTGATGACTGTCACGTCCAAGCTTTGTGGGCATGGAGTGATTTTGGAGTCACCAACGATCGTAGGTTTATATATACGACTGTAGGTGGAAAACTACTGAAGGAGAATGATGTTATCGATAATGGTGATGATGATGTTGCACTGGTTAGATGATAAGGTGATATATCATAACTCGAAAATTTCACTGCTTAGCATCATACCCTTAAATTCAAAGAAAGTCACGCTTATGTATTTTCTACAACACAAATAAACACTGTTACAAATTCTCAAACCAACAGCAAGCGAGAATCACAGATAGAAACTGTTCCGACTGAAAATTTCGCGGGCCATTGCACTTGTTACACTTTTTTATGCCCTTAGAACACATAACAGCTCATGAGATAGAATTCTTAACCTATAACCAAGGCGCACATGCGCAATAAATGGGGTCGAAATTACATAGCGAAAGGACTGAAAAAACTCAGATCATATCCAAAGACCACGAATCAAAACAACGAATAATCTCTCAAATAACCTACTTTAAAATGAAAATGAAAATCAAATCAAATATGGTTTGTATTCCAATTGCGACATGCGCCGCCTTGCAGGCGTATCCCACAGAAGATCCAAAGAAGGGATTTTAATAAAATTCATCGAATTTCGACGTCCGAAACGGACACAATCGCCAACAAAGCGGCACATGTAGAAATAGAACTACACATAATAACTCACAAAGAGTTTCTGGTAGCTTTAATAACAAGTTGAAGCTAGACTAAGTAGATATACGAAGAAATGGGCGTCCCATGGGAATCAAAGTTCACAGCCGGGAGGGATAACGATCTCTAGATTTGTGATCCAGGATAAAAGGCTATCAAGAAGCATGTTTTGACAGAGAACAGAGCGGTCAGCCCGGAGACAGACAGACGCTGGTATGGTGACCAAGTATTTCAAGGGCAGGGGGCAGGCGACAGTGAGATATGATGAAGAAACAGAATTTTGGGGCTCTAGACAATAGTGGGCAACCGAGCCAGGGCAAAGTTTAGTGCGCCAGATCTCGGGTGGGACGCGGCTTTTAAGGTATCTCTGAGGGAGGGCAGAGATAGGGCGGGTGTTGCTTGGGGATAAAATGGATTTAAAGCGTTTCATAAATGCAGGAGGTAATGATAGGGTAGTTTGCTTCGTCCTCTGGCACTTCTAAATCATGATCTTTTATTCATAAATTGACGGCGTTCAGAAAAAAGATTCGTCGGAGGCATCAACTATGCTTAGATGATACAAATTAAGGATTTCGAGGCCAAGTGTTGATATTTACTGTGTAATAGGTAGCGAGAATATGGCGGAGACAAAGTAGAGCATGGAACTAGAGGCGACGTTGGTGACAGTTGGAAGTCGGAAGCGTATTGCAATGGGTCATGGATGAGATCTTCTGCGGAGCGGGGTGCAGAAACGAGCAGACCTTGAATCAGCGGAGGGCTAGACAGAAGATGATGCAACAGCTATGAATTGGCGGCGATTTCGACCAAATGCATTGGACGCTTGAGAAATGACCAGACGAATACATTTTATAGATTTTTACAAGACTATTCATCTGCACAATTGTATCTCGAGGTGCAGTGCCGGACATCTTAACATGCTGAAATGTACATTCCAAATTATT
Organism: Kappaphycus alvarezii; assembly: GCA_002205965.3. NCBI lineage: Eukaryota > Rhodophyta > Florideophyceae > Gigartinales > Solieriaceae > Kappaphycus > Kappaphycus alvarezii. The sequence goes on from NADL03000848.1 coordinate 18,613, forward strand.
ACTTTCCAATCATGAACTTAGTTTATACAGCATTATGCCTCACGGAGAGCTAGTCAGAGAGAATCGAGTAAGAGTAAAGAGTAAAACTACTGTGCAACAGGCTATGGACCCACTAGTGTGACTCTAATCACTAGACTAGTATCAACAAAAACTAGTTTTATTACTTTCCTCACCTTTCTTTCATTCTTAGTGATAGTAAATGGATGATCTGAAGGAAATAAAGTTCCAAGTTCCTGTTTCAACGAAATATAATTACTCTAAGTGGTCAAATGACGTTGAAGTGATGCTTGAGGGAAAATGTCTGTAAACCTACGTTGAGACGCCATGAAAAGACAGTTAAGTTAGTAAACGAGCAACTGTTGACGACAGTAACGAAGATGGGGCAATAAATGAGGTAATAGTTGTACCTTGAACAACATAGGATATTGAGCGGCTCAGGGAATATATTCAAAGAATGGATCTCTCGCGTGCGTATAATTTCACTTCTATTAATGATTCGTGCAAAGGGATGATGCGTAAGGTGAGGTGTACTTTTAAGGCATGCAATATGTTGAACGAAACATTTCAAGTCGTATCTGAGGCATCAGTTTATGCAAATCTGTCAAAGCTGCAAGGAATGCAGCTCAAGGAGGAGACAGTTGTTGCATACTCAAACATGATTGTAGATTTGATTAGTGAACTCGAGGGCACATGTAATAATATTTCATAAGTCGAAACAAAACTTGCCCTGCAGAGGGTTCTACCAAAAGACTTCGACGTTACAGCAGAAAAAATTATGGACAGAAGTTATAACTACTCCAAGCAGTCTCTAAACTTATTTTTCGGGGAAAAAGTATGCATGATTCTCAGTTCGTCGAATAGAAGGCGTTTTTGACCCAAAAGAACTAAAATAAGTGCTTCTCATTCAGAAAATTGGGACACGGAGCAAGGGATTTTTGGCATAAAAGAAATTTAAAGAAGTTTTATAACAAAAACCTTAAGAGAGAAAAGCGAGCATGCTTCATATACTGAAATGAGGGAAACATTACACGTGACTGCGAGAACTGAAAAGAAAAATAGTAATGATACTGAAATGGCGGAAATATCTCAACTGGTTTCGATTGATGCTAACGGATAGCCGTCGAACCGATGGATCCCTAATTCGAGCTGCACAAGGCATATGAAGAAAAGAATTTAAACTTTGATTAAATTCCCAAAATAGACGGGTACTTTGAAAATCGGCAATAATGGTTTAATACCGTTTTTAAGTTACGGAACTGTGAAAATGAAGAGTATGTTCAGTTGAAATAAGAACACAATTATGCTACATAATTCGATATATACTCCTGAATTGATGTACATTTTGATTTAACTGTAGCAGGCAAAGAGAAATGAATTTAGAGTAATCATTGTAAATGAAAAAGATAAGCACACTCTGGTATCCTAGATTTAAAACGCAAAAAGTCTGAAGTAAATAAGATAAGAGGAGTTGAAACCACTTTAAGATTGCACGAAGCGGCCGTTGATGTTTGTCATGGGATATCTAACGTTGCAAAGAACAGAGCGACACCAGATTATAACATCAGGTTAGGAAATTGTAGCTATGAAGTTATCAGAGCAATAGTACCGCATGTTCTTGGCATCAGAGAATCGTATGTTAGCAGTACAATATCGAATTGTAAATAGTGAGCACTTGGTAAATCAACTCGTTCGCCAAGAAAAAACAGAAAATAGCAAGCAAACTGTGTCATGCGCTCCATCGAGATTATACAGTGACGTGGTAGGTTCGGTAAGTACTGGGATCGCTGGTTAAGTTAAATTACTTCCTGACTTCATTTCATGAATACAGTAGGTATTCGATGGTTCGTTTCCTGCAATTCAAGAGTGAAACAGCTACCACAGTGGCTGAGATGATACAATAGTTGTATATTTTATTCAATAAACGAGTCGGCCCACTCCCTTGTGTCAACTAGAACGCAGTCAAACGGATTCGGTCGAGCGGGGGCAACAAGTACATAGGGCATTCATTTCCGATACTGCTTCAACAAAATTTGATAGCCCATGAGGTGAAAACAGCTTTTTGTCTAATTAGAAAGACCGAGTAGAGTGCACCAATCGAACTATCATATACAAGTCACGAACAATGCTGCCAAGCACAAGAGAAGACCAAAGAAATTTGTGGAAAAACACAATGAAACCCGCTTGCTTTATCCGAAATAGATTTACTTCGCGTATTTGTAATCGTTACTGCACTCCTTTTGAGGTTATTCATGGATACAAGCCCGATAGCAGCCATCTGCGTGAGTTCGGGTGTGAGGCGTTCGTTCCTAAGCCTAAATCGATGCGCAACAGCAAGTTTGACTGTCGCTCGGAACTAGGGTCGCTCGTAGGATATTGAAAGGGGGACAGATATAAAGTAATAATGGTAGATGTCCACACAATTTCCGAAAAAGAGAATGTTATCTTTAACGAGGCCCTGGTGAGCAAGACCAAGAGACACGAAAGCGTAATCGATATTGATATAAAACAAGAGCCAGGAGCATTGCTTGAAGACTTGGTATTTCACGGGAAAAAAAGACGAAAACGTACAAGCACAGGGTGGCAAGACTATTGATTCAGAAGGGACTGATGGTGTGATTACTAACACAGAGATCAAAAATAAGTACCAAAACTGCGAGAGGGCAAAGGAGCCAACCCAGGCCAATCAAAATGCGGAGCCGAGCGACCAAAAAGATAGAAGTAGTAGTGAGGATCTAGTTACCTTGACATAATATCCTGGAGAACTTCGTGGCCTACGTACTACAACTGGAAGGCCACCGGTCCGATTTGGATATGGAAAAAGCGCAATTAGTGTTGGGGAGTCCTACTGAAGATAACATATTCCAATTTTCCTATGAAGATGGTCCAAAGAAAGAAGACGCTGTGGATTTTCTGAAAGCAACGCATTTCGAGTTAAGCCCTTTGAATAAATTGAATGCGTGGGACTAAGTTAAGGTCCGTGCAGATAAGGAGGCCATTAGTACCAAGTAGGCATTTGATTTGAAGAAGGAAGGCAAGGGTAACGTCATTAAGAGTAGGGTACGGTTGGTACCGAGGAGTTTTTCCCACATAGCGGGATTTGATTCTAAGTAAGTCTTCTCTCCGGTTGGCGATTACATTACATCATGCCCGATGTTATCCATTTCAGTGCACTTTGTTGGTGCAGATCATTGATCGACGTCAAAAGTACATTCGTGAATGCATCTCTCAAGGAAAACCTGTGCATAGAACATTCAGATGGTTTCAAAGTCAAAGGATTAGAGAACCATATAAAAAGACTAAAGAAGGCAATGAAGAGTTTACGTCAAGAATGTAGGGAATAAAAAGTTCATCTCGATAAATTTCTATTGGATATGGGCTGCAAACAGAGCAAGGCAGATCCGACGTTGTTCGAGCTTCTTACTGGAAATTATTTTTCTTTTTTAGTTTTCCATGTTTACGATATCGTACTGCTCGGTAAATTGTAGCCTACAGTAAGCAAAGTTATCCTATACTTAAAAGAAGCATTTCGACATACGGATCTCGGAAAATATTTACATATTTTTGGGAATAACTGTGATGTGCACTAAATTTGCACACGAAAAAAATCTAGAAGAGGACCAAATTCGGAGACGGTATCGCAATCTGCAATATATTTTTACAGTTTCTGAACTTGCAAGATATTTTTAATTTGGATGAGTGTGGCAAATTCACGGGTTGATTTTTTTATTTTAAGACACGGTGTCATTAATAGATGACATTACACGTCCAAGGTCTTCATAATTTTTGAGGACTTCGCAGTATTTAAAGTTCGAAGTCGATATCGTTGAGAAACCCCCCTCCATCAACTACCTCATCGGTTCACCCCTTTTTTTTGCCCTTCACATGACCAACCTCCGCCCTTCCCTCACCATCACCAAATCATCCCGAGGTCATCACCCACTCAACGCTCTGGCCCTGATTGCAAATAATCCAACCGACTACGATAATTACTGTAGAAGATTGGACCAGGAACGCGTTTGGGAGCGGGTCCGCCGTAAATGCTTCGAGCAGGCAGAAGAAGCAGAGGAGGAGGAAGAGGAAGAGGAAGAGGAGGAAGAGGAAGAGGAAGAGGAGGAAGAGGAGGATGAAGAGGAGGACTGGGTGGACCCGTGGGAGCCACTAAAGTACAACGGTGGGGGGTCCCTCATGGAGAACGAAGGGGAGACTGAGGGAGTAATTGTGATCTTGACTCTTCCGACGAAGATGAGGAGAAGAGTGAAGAGGAGGATGAAGAGGACGAGGAGGATGAGGGGGAGGGAGACATGGAAAGTGCCGGAATAGTGAGGAAGGGGCGGCAAAATATGGACCAGGTGGTCCCGACTCTGGAACCAGATGGGGGCATCTTCAGTGGGCTAGATATTTCGAAGGAGTAAATGTAGAATTCTAAGCCGTTCGCGGATATTTGTGGGGACTGCGTGGGTGGAATGGATATTTTGGGGGAAATGTTTGGCTCTGGTCTAGATGACTAAGATATTAAGGAATAAATCTAGATATTTATGCTGATAGTATCTGATGTTAGTCTTTCTCGTTAACGCGATTCCATTTGATGCATGTTATGGCTCTCAGTATGTTTCTTTGAGACTTCAGGGTTAGCAAAAAAGTCTATATAAGCTGATTAAACTCCATCCTCTTGTGAAGGTCAAGCAAGTTGGCAGACAACTTCAAGTCAAGTCCCGAGTAGTAGGAAGTTGAGAGTCAACTTCAGACCCAAGAAAAAATTTTCCTACGCTGCTCACAGAGCATCAGTGGTAGACTCTGCTCCTTCCACACTTGCTTGTAGCCCTCTCAATTTTCTTCCTTATCCTCTCCATTTTGTTCGTTCAACTATACCACGGTAGCACTTTTGTCGCTTGCAGCACCTCCTTTTTGGGGTAGTTGGTTCTGAGTATCTCTTCTCCCGAAGATTTACCCCTATCATTTGGAACTCTTGTGGAGGGGGTTGCACCCGAGCTATTCGAGCTGTGGAGTATTAGGGAACAATTCCGGTTTTTTTTCTGAAATTATGGATCTCAACGCTGCCCGCATAACGTTCACAGGGGGCAAGAGTGAAGACGTTGAGGAGTTTCTCTATACACATGTTAATGTTTTGATGTGTAAGAAGAGCGATGAAGAGAAGGCCGCAAGTATTTTTGTCTATCTTTATGGTGACGCAAAAAGCACAAATACAAGGCCAAGTTTATCGACGGGTGGTCTCTTAACGGGAATGGGCGTAACTTCGGTGAGGTATGTGAGTGGCTTGTGAAAGAATATGCTAAGGAGGTAGAACCAGATAAGATGATTCGTACGTCCATAGAGGCTCGGCTCAACTTCGACGATATGTTAAGCTCATTGATATACTTGTGTGATCTCTATGAAAAAGCCGGGTTCAACCTCTAAGCCAAGTACGGAATGCTGCGTAATGTGGCGATGGGGATAAGCGACTCTCCGATATCCTCCTCATCAAGGGCCTTCACACTTTTAAATAACTGAAGGGTACCATAGTAGAATTTGTCAAAAACTCGGAGACATTTCAGTCACTGAGTGTGGTACCGAGGGAAACCGATACATCGATGTCTGTCGTACATCCTGGAAAGAATTATCAAAGGCCGGCTACTATTGCAGCGGCACTAGAATCTGTCAAGAGCGATGTCAAAAACTTGGAAGCACGGCTGGAAACCCGATTCGATAGTCGACTTGACATGATAAGCTCGCAGTTGGAGAGCCTTACTCTTACCATTAAGAAGAACCAGTATGGGGCCCCTAAGGCCGCAGAAGTCTCTCCCTACTACCACAAGCGTGGACACTTTGCAAATAGCTGTCCTGATAATCCACGTAGAAAAATCGTTGTGGAAAGTGCGGTCGATATGGGCATCATGAAAGTAACTGCTGGTCTAAAGACAACAGAAGAGTAAAGTTGTCGGATGCCAGGAGCGAGTCAGGACCAGAGATGAAAATCTTACAAAACGGAAAGGATCAAAGGTTGACGGATGCCGGTAACGTATACATCGCTGAAGAAATTAGTCAAGTCAATGTGTCAAAAAGGGATGGGGAAGGGAACATTTTATCGAAAAAACCTAGGCTAGATTATGGAATGCTGGAGCATATCCCAGAACCTGTACCTCCTAGGAAAAAGAGGTCTGATCAAGTTGTTCCAGGAGTGGGGATCACTCTGTCCAAGAAAACTAAAAGGAATAAGAAATTTAAGATTATCCCGAAGGACGTACTAGAGTATGTGAAGAAGTACAATTTGGTAGCGGAGCTTGCATCGGCCCCAACTGGGATACCGTTTGGTCAACTTTTGAGAGGCGACGCAGCGGATACGAGAAAAGAACTCAAAAAATTGTAAGGTCTAATAAGTCCGCGAAGGGTAAGAAATTGTTTCTTCAATCGGTGTCGACAGCACCAAGAAGTCTTAAGCTGGAACCAGTCAAAGTATGGGGAACGAGAACCAAGCTCTTTTCGATTCGGGCGCTGTTCCGAACCTTATTTCAGAAACTTTGATGTCGGATCTAGGTCTCGAAATTATTCCAACTACTCGAAGAGTAACTGTTGCGGATGGAACCGTATCAAAATGCATGGGCACTGTTGACAATTTTTCGCTGTTCTTTGGGGACTCTAAAGTTGATGCAGACTTTCTCGTCATGCCTGATCTACCTTTCGCTGCAATTATTGGATGCCCTACCATGGAAAGACAAGTGACATGCATTGACTTGGCAACCAAAGCGTTTCAGTTCATATAGACGGCAGAACCGTGAGAATGCCCCTGGACTTCGACAAAAGCATACACTCGGAAGATTTAAGAGAAAGGGACAGTGAAGATTTCACTTCTAGCTATGACAGCGAAGATTCCGAACCGACTAACATTTTCAGAAGGGGAAATGGGTACGCTCGATGGATACTGAACATGGCATGGGATGATTATGATTCTGGGTTTAAAAAAGATGAAGACTGGAATTCTGGGGCAAAATTGAGACCCGAATGTGTTTCCTTTTGCGATAATATCAAATCAAAGGACGGTATTCAGAGGATGAAAGAAGGTTAACTTTGCAAAGAGAATAAGAATATGTCAAATTGCATATCTGAAGATATGAGAATGCCGGAGGTCCTTCAAAATATGGAGGGTAAGTTTCAAGAGCAAGAAGAGCGCAAGATGGCAGAAATTCGAGAAAAACTACAGAATGTTCCCGCTCCCGCCTCAATGTAAATATCCAACATGTTGACATCTTCCTAAGTAATTGCATGGGGCGTTTCAGATCTAAGACAAGCAAGTGTACCGGTCACTCACTCATTCGAACTTACCGACACTTAACCAATTTACCAAAAGCCTAGACGTCAGGCGCCAAAATATGACCAATTTATCTCAGAGAATGTTACAAGTATGCTGAAAAATGATATTTTTAGGCCATTTTCATCCCCTTGGTCATTTCCAGTTGTAGTAGCGCCAAAAAGGGATGGAAACCTTCGCTTTTGCGCCCATTACCGACAATTGAACCCAAGAATGATACCCGATCGATTTCCGATTCCAAACATTGAGGAAATCCTCAACAGCCTGGAGGATGGGAGATACTTCACCTCAATTGACCGTTTCAGTGGCTATTGGCAGATTCCGTTAGATGAAAAATGTAAGGAAAAAACAACTTTTACTAGCAAAGCCGGTACCTTCAGGTTCGAAGTGATGCATTTTGGTCTCATGAATGCACCAGCTACATTCCAAAGAATGATGAACGAGGTTTCGAAAGGACTTCCATTTGCAAGAGTTTATATCGATGATGTGGTAATATTCTCAGAAACCTTGTATAAGCATATATCGCATGTCAAGTCAGGGATGGATAGAATATCTGCATACAGCCTGAAAATTAAATTAAGCAATTTTTTTTTGCGCAAACTTCTATCTAATTACTCGATCATATCGTCCATCAAGAGGGAATTAATTGATCCAGAGAAAACGAAAAAAATCAAGTTGGCACCAAAGCCCGCTTCAAAGAGGGAGGTTCGAAGCATCTTAGGACTTGCCCCATATTACCGAAGACTTATCAAAGATTTCTCCAAGACAGCAGCACCGTTACATGCCAGTACCACGAAAAACGGAACGTTTTACTGGAACAAGGAAATTCAAACTGCATTTGAGGAGCTTAAAGATAAGCAAAGTGTCCCGCAGTTCTCATGTATCCAGATTTCAGGAGACCATTTGTTGTGGAAAAAGATGCCTCAGAACGGTCTTTGGGTGCCGTTTTGTCCCAAAAAGATGAAAACGGAAGACTAAATCCTTTTCAATTCGCAAGTTGTACTCTGATTAATTCGGAAAAGAGATACTCAGTCTGCGACAAAAAACCACTAGCTGTCGTCTTCGCACTGAAAAATTTTCGCGTGTACCTTTTATCACTCGAGACATTTGTCTTGATACGCTGATCACCAGGCACATAAGACGGCATTCCAAAAGAAAGATGTACATTACCGCTTAGCTCGATGGCCCGATATTTTCGCAGAATATCGGTTCGAAATTGTGAATAGACCCGGACGAATTAATCAGCCTGCTGATTACCTATCCCGCTTGAGGGATCCAATGAGTCCAAATGAAAAAGCTTCCGAGGACATCGTCGTAGTTGTCGAGGTGCAAGTGCCTAACAATAACGAGTAAGAACCTAATATTCACGGACTAATAAAATTACTCGATGGACTAAAAATGTGAAAGGTTGATCTTGAACAAAGAAATTGGGTACGCAGGAATCAAAAGGATTTTACAATGTGGAATGGGAAACTCCTCCGACACACTAAAACCGGTCCTCGACTAGTGGCCCCTTTGAGAGAAAGAATGGATATCTTGAGGACTTTTCATGATGAGTTAGGGCATTGGGATCTCTAAACAACCGAATCGTTCATTACGGAAAGATTCTGGTAGCCCAATATCCGTAAGGACGTCTATAATTTCGTGAAAAGCTGCGAAAACTGTCAAAAATTCACTCCAATACGAAATTATAAGACAACTCTAAGCTTTCCAGTTTCTGGTCTTTTCGAAACCTTCTCAATTGACTTTGCGGGCCCGTTCAAGGAAACCTCTTCCGGAAAAAAAATATCTCCTTATAGGGGTGGAACATCTTACTGGGTGGCCAGTAGCAGTTGCAGTTGAGGAGGCCAATGCTGAGGTGGTCCCGAGATTCATCGGAAAAGAAATAATTGGACCGCTTGGTCCTCCAAAAAGGATCATCTCAGATAGCGCCCTTTGCTTTACTGCAACCTGACTGCTTCGTTTTTTGGAAGAGAAAGGGATTCAGTTGAAGAAAGTTCTCGCATACGTTCCTATGTGAAACGGAAAAGCGGAGAGGATGGTTGGAACCATTAAACGGGCAATATCGAAAATATGTCAGAGAATGAAATCCAGTGGGAAGATGCCTTTCCAAAAGTGTTTTACGGCTATCGTCGAAGAGGAGGAAGAAGTGGACGCTCATCATTCGAGCTAATGTACGGAAGGGTTCTTATAATGTAAAAGAGAGACATGGAAACAAATAAAATCGATGAAGAGAGTAGAGAAGTCGAACTGCTGGCCACAGAAGGCTGGAGGTCACACCGCTTGTTAACACAGAAAAGAAATGAGAGTCCAGAGACTCCATTCCGAACCTTTCCAGTCGGCTCTAGAGTACTTGTAGTACATGGAAAAGCAGTGCAGCAGGCTGTGAAGTGGCCGGCCTGTAAAACAAAGTACTCGAACCTTTGCATCGTCACGGAAGAAAGACCCCGCATTATAAGCTCTGTTCAAGCTCAGGGAAGAGATAAATGGGGGCCATCCATGCACGTTGTCTTGCCTCTTACAATCAGAGGCCTGAAGAATTCCTTCTTACCCAGGCCTATGTGCAACCACGAGGCATAATCATCTTTAACTATAGAATGATTCCTATGGGAGAAAAAAGAGCCTGGGAATGTATCATCTCGATTGCGCGGGACTAATAAGAACTCCATGTAATCATCCATTTCTACATTAATATATGCCTATGTTTTCGTACGTTGAACGGCCCACTGCTACCCAAAGAATATATCCGCCTATTTAAAGGAGTTCTATTTTCATTCCAAAACGGAAAGTTCACGGAAGCAGGTCCGGAGTTTGTGGAGGTAATGTATCATTGCTTTATAGGAAAGTATGGGAAAGTTGCTATCGGAGACTTGTCGCAAACATTTCTGAACCTTATCCGCCCTATTTACGTATTTCTCAAGAACAACCAAGATGTGCAACTGAGAGGTTACAGCTTACCCCCTGATATGTAATGTCGACTGGTCCCATATCCCCATATGGGGACCTTACGTTTCTCCGGCAAGGAACGCGAGCTCAGCTGAAGAGTAGGATCCTCCTGAGGCCGTCATGATTATACGAGCAGGACCATCCAGTGATCGGGGCGGATCATCGAAAAGGGCAAGGCGTCGAGAGCAACGAGGAAGATCACCAAGGAGATCACCTCAAACACCTCCTAGTCTCCCAGGTGGAAACTATGCCTCCTTAATTATTTGACGGCTACCAATTAGACGTTGGCTTCGCGAAATAACGGGGGACCCTCGAGAAGTCCCCCGTTATTTCAAATTCCTTTTTTGCAATTATTATTTGCATGTGCTTCCAAATAGTTCACGGGACGCAACTTACTCGTGAGGACTCAGTCCTTATGTTGCGAGTTTTTTTCTCCTTTAGATACCCGTTTCTGGACCCTTTGCTAGAGAAATTCGCATACTACATCTACTACCCAGCATTTGGAAGGTTTGGAGAAGTGAAACAAGAGGAGCTCATTAGAGACCACTATGAAATCATACGCAGGATATACAACACTCTCGACCAAGGGGTAGAGCCGTTCATCGCACGGTGCACACTTTCTCACCCTGTTGGAAATCAGTTACTGCCCTATCCATTCAGTCAGCCATATAGTCTCCCCGATGAATGAATAGAACTACCAGAAGAACAGCAGGAGCAATGAAGACGAGCCGGGACGATCGTCTTGAGCGGGAGGGTGTGATGTGCTCTAAATTTGCCTTCGGAAAAAAATTTAGAAGAGGACCAAATTCTGATACAGTATCGGCATTTGCAAGATATTTTTACAGTATATGAATTTGCAATATATTTTTAATTTGGATGAGTGTGGCAAATTCATGGGTTGATTTTTTTATTTTAGGACACGCTGTCTTAATAAATGTCAGTACAGTTCCAGGTTCTGGGTGATACTAAGAGTGACTCTGAAAGGTCTATATAATGGCCAAAATAATTCCCACCTCTGGCTGATGGGTGGCGGGCATGGATATGGCACCTAGATATTTACTTTGAGGAAATATCTTCTAATATTCTTTCTGGTTCACACAATTCCCTTGAATGTGATATATGGTTATTGCTATGTTTTTTTGAGACTTTAGGGTTAGCCAAAAGTCTATATAAGCCGAATAAACTGCTTCCTCTTGTGGAGGTCAAGCAAGTTGGAAGACAAATTCAAGTCAATTCCCGAGTAGCAGGAAGTTGAGAGTCAACTTGAGTCCCAGGAAACATTTTTCCAACGCTGGTCGCAGAGCATCAGTGGTAGACCCTGCTCCATCCATACTTTCTTGCAGTCCTCTCAATTTTGTTCCTTGTCCACTCCTTTTTGTTCGTTCAAATATACTACGGTAGCACTTTTGTCGCTTGCAACACCTCCTTCTTGGGGTAGTTGGTTCTGATAATCTCTTTTCCCGACGATTTACCCCCATCAGTTTGGACGCATGTTTAGAGGGCTCCCCCTTATTGCACCATTCGTAATAAAACGACCCCACTAATCCTTGCATTGGGTATAGTGGGGTGAACGTTGATTGAAGAAGGGACCTCCAACAAAGGGCCGACGTGGGCCATAGCATTGGGAGCTGCCCCTAAGGGCTAAGTCACTAAGTTTCTAATACGTAACGAAGGGAGTGAGGACGGTGTAAAGCCTTTGTAGTTGTTGACGGGAGAGCGATGAATGGTGGCGCAGTGTGAGAGCACTGTGAAGGTGATTGGGGTTGCCTTGTGGAGTGCTAGAGCGACGGTGGTAGAACGGGAACCAGTGCAAGGACCAGCGAAGAAGGAGTCTTTGACAGTGTCCATGAAGCAAATGAGAGGTTAAAAAGATGTGGAATTCGCTGATAGTGGATACGGGCAGCGGATGGCAGGATGTAGGTCGGAGTGGGGGGGAGGAGGGAGGAGGGTTCTAAGATCTGCGGAAGTATGTCGGCCAGGTGGCACGGTGGACAATGGTGTCAGTCCCGAAGGTAGAGGGGTTCTGAAGGGAGCGAGTGGCTAGGTGGCGACGGAGTATGTGATGAGAGGTGCTCAGCTGGCGGATTTTGGTCGTGAAGCGATGGGCGTGGTAGAGCAGTACTGTTGGAGGATCCAGGATTTAGTACAAACACCGGTGTTGGGCCAGATGTGCTCGGTGTATGTTGCCTCGTGTACGTAGGATTGTGGCAAACAGCCTCCGTTGTGCGTTTTCATTATCAATTGAGAGAACCGTTATATCACGCAATAGGGACGCAGCATATAAGTATCTGCTGCGAACTTAAGTATGTAGCACGTAGTTGGCGTGAGCCGGGCGTGAATCGACAGAGAGTGCAGCAGAGCGGAAGGAGTAGGTGGGGCAGTGACGGCTGCTATCGCACGGCGAATGGTCTCGTCTGGCTCGATTCCAACAGGGTTCAGTGTGGTACCAAGGTAGGCCGCTGATTGCGACACGGGGAGGGGCTGGCCAGCGAATGTGCAGATCTCGGTTGGGTGTAGGGGGCGCGGGGGAGGAGGGAACACTTCTGTCCTGTCAACAGCATGTTGCGGCAAGAGGCTCAGGTTTGGCACCTATGCAAGAACTGCTGCAGGAGAGGGAGGGAGGAACAGTGGAGAAGGGCGTCGTCGGCGACAAGGGTGCAGGGGTTGGGAGAGGTTAGGTGTGCAGAAATGCGGGGATTGAAGTGGAGGATGACCGGTAGGTTATTGATGTATAGGAGAAAGAGAGTCGTGGAGAGAAAAAAGCCTTGAATTACACCGAGCAGGAGTACAGCTGTAGTATCAGTTGCGTCTCCTTTCGTTGGAACAGTAAGTGGTCCTAAGTGTCGGAATGACTCAGGTCTGAGTCATCCAAAATCTAATTACCGAGAACGGGAAGCCGGAACCTCAATGGTATATGCATATGTGCATGTATTCTCTGTTTTATTTCACCGTGTCGGAATTACAATGGGGCAACAAAACACCGGTAAGGGCCAGTCTATTCGTATTTTGTTGTCGTCTCACTTATCCGAACGGTCTAGTGTCGCTCTCACTGCGTCAGCAGTAATTAATCCGTACGGGTAAGAATCATTGTAGTGGCTCCCTTAGACTTTTGTTCAAGTCGTTACCGATCGGTTAGTATTTAGTTTGACTCAGTAGGTCAACTTGTACCCGACTCGGGTACCGAAGCGGTAAATCAATTCATTCTGTTCAACAGGTTATGGGCCCAGGTTCTACTGTCTAGCCCTGCATTTCGTATCTTAACACCGCTTAGTTGTCCGTTTCGGTCGTCGTACAGTATGTCAGATCAAGAGAAGCTCCGTATTCGTCCTCTTGACGACAAGTCCGATTACGGTTTGTGGAGAATCCGTGTGGAGGCCGCGTGCTCGGCCAAGGATCTCGATGAGGTACTGTCTACCTCTACCGTATCGGGAAATACAGACGCTCAAGCAAAGTTCGCTGAGCGTCAGCGTCAGGCCAGCAACATTGTTGTTGGCGCCCTCAGTGATCACGCCCTGCGTGTCGTCCGTACCGTGATAGGGAAACCTAAGGAGATGCTGGAGAAGCTTGATGCCCGTTATCGGTCTACGTCAACTGCCTCCAAGATTACCAAGATCTCCGAGTTGGTTTCCGTTCGGTACAAGAGTCTGAAGTCAGACATGGCCAAGCACATCGACAAGATGGCTGGCATCGTCGAGGAGCTCCGCAACATGGATGCCAAGCTCGACGACACTCTCACCGTCGGTATTCTCGTGGCCTCTGTAGGGGTCCCTGAGCTTGCACCCGTCACGGCCGCTATCAAGACGTTAGCCGAGAAGGACATAACGTGGGAGCCGTTGCGGGAAGGCTCATCGAGGAGTGGAAAGCTCTCAAGTCCGATTCGGAGAAAGGCCAAACGGCAAAGGTAGCCAAGTTGAAGTGCACCTTTTGCAACCGTCCGGGACACAAGAGAGCGGATTGTTGGGACAACCCACACAACCCAAACAACCGACTCGGCCGCCGCAAAGGTGGCAAGAAGCGTCTAAAGAAGACGAAAGCTCCGCCTCGGAGGATGAATCCGTCGAGGACAAGAAACCGAAACGGAGCAGTAGGACCAAGAAGGAGTCCAAGCAGCGCTCTGCTATGGCCAAACCGAAACGGAGGACTGACCAGATGATGTTGGACTCCGGAACGACGTCGCACATGACACCGTTTGCGGACCGTGTGGAAAACCGAACGGATTGCGACGTCTCCATCGCACTGGCAGATGATTCGACTGTAATTGCAGATGAGAAAGGAGTCCGACCGGTAACTTGGTACAGTGAAGAAGGTCCCGTTCGGGTGTCACTGTCGGATACGTTGGTCGCTACGGACACTGCAATGAGTCTGCTATCCGTCCCGGCCCTCGTTAAGAAGGGAATCAACGTGTTGTTCATGCCAGGGATGGCGTTCTTGATTGACACCGAGGACGGTAACTCCGTTATCGGGTATGCAAAGCAAGGTCGAGATGGGTTGTTCTACATCTCTGACCGTCAGGAATCCGTTCCGGTTGACCTTACAGCACTGGATCAGGATCAAGTCCGCGCGTCAATGGCTATTGCCAGGGAGTACAGTGCCCAATCAAACCGTGCGGAAGTAGAAGTTTCGGAGAAAGAACCGTCCGAAGAAGGGGACAGTACTCCCGAACTTTTGTCGGATGACGAAAGTGAGTGCACCGACACGGAAAGTGAAGGGGAATTTGAATCCCCTGATGAGACCGATCGGGAAGTCGTTCAAGAAGAACCTGTAATCCCCGTCCAGCAGTCGAGTACAGGACCGTCCGGAGAAAAGAATACGACAAAGACCAATTCGGCAAACGCGTGGCACCTCCGTTTAGGCCACGCCCTCACTCTGCCGCAGATCAGGCGGCACATCAGAGACGGAATTCTTCCCAAGTTGGTCCCCACACCGAAAGGCTGTGTGGTATGCACCAAGTCGAAGTTCGTAAACGGTATCAAGGAAGTCTGACCAACGCAAGAGCGCTTGGTCATTTACACGCTGACACTAAGGGGAAAATCCGAACGGCGTCTGAGGGAGGACATAAGTACTTTGACACCATCGTGGACGAGTACTCCAGGTACGTCCACCTGTGCCCGTCCGGAAGAAAGGTGAAGCGTCAGATGCCGTGCTCTCGTTCGTCAAGAAATTCGAGAAGCAATCGGGCACAGTTGTCCGGTCCTTGCACACCGATGGCGGAAAGGAGTTTCAAAGGGCACAGGCCGTTCTTCGGGCGGATGGGGTTGAAGTCAGTACGACTACAAGCTATACCCCAGCATCAAATGGGCTGTCCGAACGGTATCATGGAATTGTCATGTCAATGACCCGTGCTGCACTGTTGCAAGCAAATCTACCGAGCGGGTATTGGCATTATGCCCTCAGGCATGTGACCGCGTGCAAGAACATGGTTCTGCACTCCAAGACAGGAAAGTTCCCTTTGACTCCGTGTACGGGTATCAGTCAACCGAGCTACAGTACATCAAGCCGTTCGGTTGTCGTATGCTCTATCACCCCGTCGCGGAAAGGCTACCGACCTTCAGTCAAAGGTTAGAGGAAGGCCTGTGTGTGGGACATGACGGTGGAGGTGTCTACCTCGTGTTGACCGCATCAGGAATTGTCAGGACAAAACATGTCTGTGCGTATGAGGATGAGTTCCCTGGCTTACAGTTGCTCCGAAGCGGGAAGTCCAACTGTCGTCTGACGAAGGAGAAGACCACTCTGACTCAGATTATGTCGACATCCCGCTGTCCGGATCGGAAACTACAGTAACTGACCAAGTGGGTCAGGGGGCGATGGTGGCAAAAACGACGGGGACGAAGATTGTTCCTCATCGTCATCCTCCTCCTCTAGTGAGGGACCTGGCCATCCGATCACGGAAGACATGCTCACCCACATCCCTGATGAGGGAGAAGAGGAACCCGAACCGGAAACAAGAAGTTCGAATCGTCCCGGTTTGCGTCCTGTCCGATCGGTGAGGTACAGTCATAAGGCCATGCCGAAGTTCGTCTCAACCTCGGACGACCCCAAATTGTCCGAGGCACTCAAGTCATCCGAGCGGAAGCAGTGGATTGAGGCA
The DNA here is from genome assembly GCA_002205965.3 of Kappaphycus alvarezii. Lineage (NCBI taxonomy): Eukaryota > Rhodophyta > Florideophyceae > Gigartinales > Solieriaceae > Kappaphycus > Kappaphycus alvarezii. Next base: position 34,950 of record NADL03000848.1, read on the forward strand.
ATCAACGAGGAGTACAGCACCCTCCGTGATGCCGGAACATGGGACGAGAAGTCCGTCCCCCCACCAGGAGTTAAGATTCTTCCGTCCGGAGTCATCCTCAAGTTGAAGAGAGATGAGAAAGGGTATCCGAAACGGTTTAAAGGCCGATTAGTGGCCAGGGGAAACTTCCAAGATGAGGCAGACTTTCTGGAGTTCGAGCTGTATGCTCCTGTCGCCTGCATCGAGTCCGTTCGGATATTGTTGGCAGTAGCCGGAGCCAAGGGCTGGAAGACACAGCACCTTGATGTTAAGGGGGCGTTCCTGTACGCACCCCTGTCCGAATCGGAAGAAGTCTGGGTCAGGCTTCCCCACATCCCTGGGACATCGTTCAACTCCGTTCGGAAAATTGTCAGACTTCTGAAGTCCCTTTACGGTCTACGCCAAGCTCCTAAGCTGTGGTATAAGACCCTTGCTAAGGTACTACACCGACTCGGATTCAGAATGTCAAAGTCTAACGACTGTCTTTTTATTGGCGTTCGAGGTTCCGAAACGGTGTTCTTGTTGGTGTATGTGGACGACATTCTGATTACCGGCTCGGAAAGTACAGTATCTGATGTGAAGAAGGAGCTGTCGAAGCAATTCGTGACTTCCGAACTCGGAGAGTGTACGCAGTTCCTTGGTGTGCAAGTTCAACAAACTCCGGACGGTACTTTCTTGTCACAGCAACCGTACATCAGCAAGATCATCGAGGCCGCCGGAATGAAGGATGCAAATCCATCACCTTCCCCGGTACCGCTATCGCACCCTCTATACGAAGAGAGGAAGATATTGACCGCTACGGAGACAAGGGCAATGGAGAACGTACCGTATCGGAGAATCGTAGGTTTGCTACTTTTTCTGGCTACCCGAACCCGACCGGACATTGCTACAGCTGTATCAATGTTGGGTAAGTTTCAGTCCGCACCGGAAGTCAAGCACTGGAAGATGGCCAAGCATGTAGTCCGCTACCTTATCGGTACGCAGGACATTGGTATCTTTCTACCGAACGGTGATGGACAGGTCAAGCTGAAGGCTTGGAGTGACGCGGACTGGGCCCGCGATCACTCTCATCGTCGCTCCCGATCTGGTTATTTGTTGACCGTCAACGGTGGTCCTGTTGTGTGGAGTTCTAGGTTTCAGTCTGCAACTACACTGTCTACTTCCGAAGCGGAGTTTTACGCCCTCAGCACCTGTGCGCGTGAAGTAGTCTGGTCCGGTCGGTTCTTAAGGAAATGAATTGTCCGCAACGGAGAGCTACTGTGCTTTTCCAGGACAACCTGGGTGCTATCCGATGGACGGAAGATGTACAGGGACTCCGTAAGGTCAAGCACATTGGTATCCGGTATCACTACGTCAAGGATGCTGTATCTCACCGAACGGTTACAGTACACTACACTCCGTCGACAGAAAACAGAGCAGACATTCTGACCAAGATCATCATTGGAGATACACTGCTTCAACACCGAGAACGGCTTGGTTGCATATCGGAATCCGCCTTGCCCGGCCCTCGAGGGGGCGTGTCGGAATGACTCAGGTCTGAGTCATCCAAAATCTAATTACCGAGAACGGGAAGCCGGAACCTCAATGGTATATGCATATGTGCATGTATTCTCTGTTTTATTTCACCGTGTCGGAATTACAATGGGGCAACAAAACACCGGTAAGGGCCAGTCTATTCGTATTTTGTTGTCGTCTCACTTATCCGAACGGTCTAGTGTCGCTCTCACTGCGTCAGCAGTAATTAATCCGTACGGGTAAGAATCATTGTAGTGGCTCCCTTAGACTTTTGTTCAAGTCGTTACCGATCGGTTAGTATTTAGTTTGACTCAGTAGGTCAACTTGTACCCGACTCGGGTACCGAAGCGGTAAATCAATTCATTCTATTCAACACTAAGCACGCAGAGAGCATGGCGGGGAAGTGTGGGGGGAGATGGCGGCGGCAATCTTGAAGGAGTATGTTGCGTTCCACTCTGTCGTAGGCTTGAGTGAGGTCGAGGACCGCGATCCAATTGCGTTTTTGGCGTATAGCGGATTCGGCTGAGATGAGGGGATGGGGGGGCTGACAGAGGGTTGGAAACCGTACTGAGAGGGGTGGATGGGGAGTTGTGGGAGAACGAGTAAAAAGAGAGCGTCTTCAATACTCTTCCAGATGTGCTAAAGGAGACACAATGGTCTGTAATTCTCAGGGCGGAGTTGATCCCCTCTTTTGTGGAGTGGAACCAGTAGTCCAGTGGACCACTGCTCGGAATATTGGCGGGTTCGTCCGATAGCTTCCCACCACCTGTTCAGGAGGGCCTAAGCATTTCAACATGGACGCCGTCCGGGCCGACTGCTTTGTTCCGTGGAGCTCGTTGAATGTAGATGTGGGGTGCTTTCTTGAAGTTTGAGGGCGGAGTGCATGCTTCAACAGCGATTACTGGTTGGTTTTGGTCGCGGGCAGATTGCATAAACGTGGTGGAGTCTTGGGGGTAGCTGGCGGCCGGAGCAAATGGCGTCGGTGTGCCTTCGCGCGGATTTGCGTCGGTCAGCGGCGATGGCGGAGGCGAGGGCATCAAGATGGGTCGTTTGTAAGCGGACGCAGGTTTGGCGTTGGAGAAGCCGTTTTCACGTCGGACTTCGTTGCCGACCAGGTCCCGGAGTCGTTCATATTCCAGTCGGGACTGAGTAGAGGGGTTGCGTTTGAAGCGTCTGTATGCCTTGTTTCGTCGGGAGGCAAGTGCATCGAGAGTCGGGAACAAAATGGCTTATAGCGGCGAGGGAGACGTTGGGCGATGCTTTGCCACGGAGCTGTAAGGGCCTCAGTTGCTTGATGGTAGACTTCTTGGGAGTTTTCAGGGGTGCAGGTCTGAAGGCGCTCCAGAATGGGAGGCAGAGTTGAGAAGTACTGTTAGGTAACTTCTGCTTGATGATTCTGGTTGGAGAGGAGAGATTTCGTTATACGACGTGGGGTATATGCAATCCGAGTAAAGTTTAATACAGGAAATGGTCTTCCCAAAAGGATCAGCAACTTACAAAAAAATTAACGATCCTGCCCCTGAATCTGCTTAGCGTGCTACCCAAATTTGTCTACCATCCCCCCTAGATATTTTAGTTCTGTATCCTCTCTTCCAAATCTACCCCAATTCAGGGTTTTTCGCCTTTTTTATCTACCTTCTTCATTAAATTCATTCCTTAGGTAGTAATTTCACACAAATACGCAACTGCAATTTCGATTTTGACTTTTTAGCACCGACTCCGATCAGTCTCTAAGGTGTACCTAAGCCCATTTTACCCAATTTTTTGAGATCCACCAACCTCTACACATACTACCCTCCCCTCACACCCTCTATCCACTCCATTTACAACCAAAATGAACAACCTTCGCCCCTCCGCCCCCATCACCAAAAACCGCCCCTCTCGCCCCTTAAACGGCCTTGCGCTCGCTGCATATGGACCGAAGGACGCAGACGATTGCGTACGACGACAAACGAAGAAGAAGATCATGGAGTTAGTCCGCGAACTCTTCGTCGAGGATGAGGCAGAGAAAGTCAGCGAGGGTGAGGCAGAGAAAAATGAGGATGAGCTCGGCAAGTCGTTTGAGGCGTGGGTGGCCCCGGATTTAGTTTACGACGGTGAAGAAGACGATGACATGGACGACGACGAGGATGATGAGGAGGATGGGGAGGAAAGTGAAGAAGATGAGGCAGAAGAAGTCAGTGAGGTAGGGAGGGGGCTAAATAGTATGAACCAAGTGGTCCGGACACTAGAACCGGATGGGGCATCTTTGGTGGCTTAGATATCCCCAAGAGGGAATAAAGAATTGTAAGCCGTTCGCGGATATTTGTGGGGACTTTTTGGATAGAATGTATATTTTGGATGATAAGTTCGGATGTAGCATGGGTAATTGCAATTGCGAGGACTAGAATCATTTCTGCGTCTATTAATTATCTCTTAGGTCTCTTTTTATATCTTCAAAGTATCTTTTATTGGGACTCTCACGTCCACAGAAATTATTTCTATGGACTTCATGGTATTTAGCATGGTTTTTCCAAATCTCAAAGAGTAGCAAAAGGTCTATATAAGCTGAGCAAACTGCTCCCTTCTGGAAAGGAAAAGCAGGTTGGCAGACAACTTCAAGAGAGATACTCCAGTAGAAACGAACTTGGTAGTCATCTTCAGGCCTAAAATTTATAAACGGCTCTCAACCCTCGAAGCTGGGTGAAGGAGCCTGCTCCTTTTGGATTTTAGGATGATCTATTGAGCCCTCTTCCATTGCATCCCATTTCATTTGTCTTGCGACGTACAGCAGGCAGATCTGTCGTTCGCAAGGCAAAGGTACAGCCTACCCCTTTCGGACAAAGTCGGTTGCCATAGATTTCTCGTCCGTACACAGCACATTCTATTCCCACAATTACCTTACCAAAGCACTTTTGTCGCTCGAAACACCTTTGTTTTTGGATAGTGGGCGTCAGATATCTCTCTTACGCCGACTTTCTTCTAACAGAGTTCAAGCAGGGAAGGAGGCCATGATGGGGATGTGGTCAGAAGAAGCAGTCCAGGGTCCATTAGCGAAGTTGCAATGGAGCGGGCCGGTCGATATGGTAAGGTCTGGGGTGCTAAAAGCGTTGGAGACACTAGCTTGGAACGTGGGCCGGAGAAGCAAAAACAGTGAAACGGGAGCGTTGGAGGGCATTGAGGAGGGCTCGTCCACGGGAATTCAGATTTTTGTCCCATGCAGGGGCCCGGGCATTGAAGTCGCCCATGATGAGAGCAGGGTGACTCGATAGTAGAATGCAGCGGCGAAGAGCGGTGGAGAATGGGGTCGAGGGGCAAGTTGGGCTAGCATAGACGGCGGTTATGTCGAGGTTGATCTTGGTGTACGAAGAGATACCAGGGCGTACTGCAAGGAGGACACCTCCGCGGAGAGAGTCTGTAAGGCAGGGACGACGCGGGGTATTTGGAACACTGAGCAGTTCGGCCAGAGAGATCGGATAGTGAGTGTAGCGTCAGAGCGGGTTTCGCTCAAAATGAGGAGTTCTGGAATAGTGTGGTGAAGAAGGGACTGTAGAGGGAGAGTGGAGGTTGAGAGACCGTTGACATTCCAAGAGATGACCTTAATTTGGGCAAGGGTGGGGCGCCTGGAGATGTCCAGGCGGGGCGGCTGTGTTGCGCGTCATTTCCGTATCTTCGTTAGACGGAGGGGGTTCAGGATGACTTTGCTTAGCGGTCTGGTGTACTGTGTCAGAAGTGGCTGGGTGGGGGCGGTTGTTCTCGGATGGGGCTGAGCGAGATGGCGGAGATGGGCTTTGAGGGTGGGTACCGAGGCTAGAGGGCTAGCCGTGGACTTTGTTGAACTGTTCACGTAGCGATTTTTCCACAGAAGATAACCTTTTTTGAAAGTGTAGCTGTGTGCTCGGGTTGAGGGAAAGCTCTGCGCATCGGCGCCAAGAGGGGCGCAAAGAGGCCAGGTGGTGTAGAAGTGCGAGGTCCCTTTCTCTGCCGGTTCGATTGTCACTTGGGGCGAGGTCGAGAGGGTTGTAAGGGGCTGGCAGTTGTCGAATCTGGGCCTCTGCCATGGGCCTTGTGAGAAGAGAGAGCGATGAAGAGTAGCAGACCAGTTGTACGATGCCAGAAATTCTGCCTTCGTGGAATGAGAAGCTGCGTAGAAGGCGCCTGTCACTGTTGAGTACTGATGTCAACAGAGACGCTTTAAGGTCGACGATTCTTCCGCGCTTGGAAATCGACAAGTACACAGATGACATTGGTGTTTGGGCGGGTACAGTGTCAGGAGTTCCAATGTCGCGGATGTCTGACCACGGGGTATAGTGAAAATAAGGGTTTGTACTGCGATCCTTCGGAGGGCTGAAAATCAGGCGGGCTTGGAGGTCGGCTTTGTTAAGCCAAATGGATTGCAAAGGACTTCATTCTATCCCGAAGTATGTGGGGAGGCCATACAACGGGAATGCGGTTTAAAAGGAGAGCAATAGTGCGGCATGCAGTAGTAAGAGTCTCGCTCTGTAGAAAGGGAAAAAGGTTTGGGTGTTTTACTCTTGGAAGATATATCCGGTCTATCTCATGGTTTTCCAGACAACCGCTGTAGAAATGAACCATGGCTTTATCCAATACACCTTTTTCAGGCACGTGCCAACAAAGAATGAATCCGGATTGCATCTCGCTAGTGTCGGAAACGGATTGATAAGGAGAATTGTTCTATGGGGCGATGGAGATACAACGCTTTGATACCTTTTGCGCTTGTCTGACATAGCGGTGCTACGACTAGTAACAGGGTTGAAGCTTCTGTACCTGAGGTGGTATTTCTTCAAAGCTTGTTCATCAAACTAAAGGAGTTTTTAGATTTGAGAGTTAGGATCGGCTATGTTCGCAGATACTTCGGCTACCCCCGGATTAGCACGACTAACAGAGATCTGCGCTGCTAGGGGAAGTGCGATGCCTTCTCGTACCTCCCTTCACCGTATTTCCAGTACAAGAGAACTCTGAAGCATCAGAAAAGGTTTACTTGAGCAGTTAATTGATATATGAACGTCCTTAATCGCAAAGAGGGATATGCATATCTTTCAAAAGAAGCATGAATGTAGGAACTCCGGTGCTCAGAAGCTCCAACGCTTCGGATCGTAATACTATGTTATCGAAATAGCCTGAATCTTGTTTTCCTTCGCTTTCAAAAACAGAAGGACAGCTCTCTTGGAACAATTTCTCGGAGGACGTAGCAATTGTAGATCCCAATTCCATAGTGGTCGGGAACTAACTCTATCCATCTCACAAGGAGCCCGTCGTTCGCAACTTCCGGTTCTAATTCCATTAGCAAAACGTCCCACAGCTCATGGCCAATATTCTTCTTCGATTGGAACATGATTTGAAGCAACAACATTCCTATCATATTTTCCCTCAATCCTAGCTTCCATAAGTCCGGGAATTTAGATATGAGTCCTGTTCTTTCCTGCAAGGCAGACCCGGCCTCTTGACTGGTGTTTGACCCCGCATCCTCGGAGAGATCATCGAAAAAGAGTACTACTTTGTCCAGAAGTGACGTTTCATTCTCTCTGGAACGTTTTGACATGAAAGTACGCAGGAAAGTTGCTTTAAAGGGGCACCCGAACGCGGGAGCCCTCTGACCACGACAAAATCACACAATGCTTCGAAGAAAACCATCATGCCCCACCTGTGCGCGAGTAGTATTGCTTCAATGAGGTCAGCCATGCCTACGTGACCTAATCCAATTCTGCACCGGAATTGCATTGCCTGCAGCAGAATTTTGCAAACTGTTGGCGAAACGTATCGAGGAAGGAATATAATATCCCTTCTCGGTGTCCAACGAAGACTCCGAATGTACTCCATGGCCCCACTTAATTTCACCAGCTTGATAGGTACAACTGTGTCGGGCAGACCGAAAGATGGGTGGAATCGGAACACAACTACCGGATTACATCGTTCCCCTTCTCGATCAGGTCCGTACCGCCTGCACCGTCTGCACCATTCCATATTGCATTCCCTTGCATGAAGCATTCGTCCAACAATCTTCCATTGCTTAGGTTGCGTTATTTCGTCATTTTGTGAGGTGGGTACTTGATATGCAGCTAGTTCAGACTCGGTATCAGAATCTTTCACCTGCTCTGAAATAGCACGGACGGATTGCGTGCGACCTGGAACAGCAGCTCTTCTCAATGGCATGGGAAAAGAGTAACCCAGGCAGCTCATAGTTTTCCTTGGGCGTAGAGGTAAATCATGGATCACATGCCGTGATGGAGTGCTGCCATCAGCAGGGGAGGCATGGGCGTGTTGGACACCGTGCATATGTATGTCAGCATGTGTTTGGAGGATTGCGCCCGGGTCGCAGTCTTCTGCAGGGGAAGTTGGAAAGGGATTCATACTGTGCGGTGAAGGCTCAAACTGATTGTTGCGCCGTTATTGAATTTTCCGAGTGAGTCGTTAGGGTTGCCTACTTGAGGGTGCTTGCTTTGGAATTTCAAGAATTGAATATACTGTAGATATAGTCTAAATCAAGCCCCGCACAAGAGGCTCAACGAAAATGCAACCTTGATAGACTGCAAAACGGCCCATTTTTTAAACCCGACGGAAAACAGATACCCTCTAAACAGGGAAATAAACGTGGGTAAATCAAGTGGTGGTGGTAAACGGCTTTTTCGAACATGTTTATATTCGAACTGTCCTGGTTTTATTTTTAAATATTTTCCCGGTTTTGTTGGAAAGTAGGTGCACACTCCAATGTGCAAGGGGGATCCTTGAATAACTAACCACACGCGTATCTAGCATCTCAGCTGGTATGGAATGATACCCCGACCTCATTACTTACTAGTGGTACGCAAGAATACAGCATGAAAATGCCGTGATGACCGTGCCGTCTGCAGGTGAGCCGTTTATGCTTGACCCGTCGATTTAGTCACAGGGTCACGGAGGCGCAGACCCGTTTCTGTTTTCTCCTTTCCTTTCCTCCGAACTCCGTTTAGATCCCCGCTAGAAGTGTCAGACGACGAAGTAAACTACCCTATCATTCCTCCCGTTTATGTCAGGAATGAAACTTGAATCGTTATCCTTTTTTCATTTCTATCCGCTAAACCGATAACGTGTCCAGCTTTTAACTCAGCTTCAGCTTTTTTTTGCAGGATTTTTTCTTTTTTCCTCCAAATGGAGAATCGATTTGGTTCCTTAATGTTTGAAAAGTGCGGTTCGGCTATCCCCGGGTGTATGCTAGGCGTGTTCAGGATAATGGGTAATGTCACTCGTGTGCCTATTGAACTAAATGGAAGCATTCTCCGATTAATGTGTATCCAAATGCCGTTTCCGGAATCTTTGCCGGGACGTGAGAACATCCGAGGGACTATTAGAGAGAATCTAGTCAGAAATGCGTCGGTTCAGAACCTGAAGGGCTTGCATCTGATGCAAGCAGAAAGCAAAACGTATAATGAGGAGGGAAAAGGTTTGGGTGCTTTACTCTTGGAAGATATATCCGTTCTATCCCATTGTTTTCCAGGCAACCACAATCGACTCAAAAAGGTATGCAGACAAAGTAATGGGAAAGAAACTACGCTCCCTAAAAGGCCACCTCCAGGCCAGCTATCAAGCAGGCCGCATTGGACATGATTGCTGCTGTGCCTTTGCATCACAACCCCCCGAACCTTTCCGTAAGTCTCCAATGCCCTCACGGCCACGTTCCTTGCAGTAAATGGAGCTCCGAATTCCCTCTTGGAAACGAGGAACAGAGGGGGTGAGTTTATTGTGACAGATGTTTTGGCTGTAACCTAATCACATTTTATTGAAACCCATTAGAGATTGAAACCCGTTTATTCCTGAGATAGGAAGCGGAAGATTTTGAAACTATGATAAGAAAAACGCGTAGAGCTCTAATGGGTCCATTTAAATTGTCTATGAGCACGCAAATGTGCAGTCATCGGCAATTTTTCGGTAAAGGCCATAGCAGAACTAAAAAAATGTTGAAGGCTGGAAATTTTCATAACGAGGTACCTGTTGAGTACCCGTTTTGTTCTCCCCAACAACTGTTTCGGTGAAATGCTAATGTTCATTTTCACCATACCAGACTTCATCTTTACGCATATGTACAGGCGTTGAGAGTTCAGTCATATCTCATAGTTGACGAAGGTATTTTGAACAGGTGAATCAATGATCGATCTGCCCTTTTGGTTTATTGTGTTCGAACCTCAGTCCCCATTCGTCCCTTTTCTCCTAATCTCCTCTGTTTTCAACATCAAGATCAATCAACGCCGACGGACGTGAATTGTGGTAGTGTCAGTTGCACACATGTGAAGTGCATGTGTCAGTTTCAATCACGTGTCATACCAAAGGTAGATCTGTAGCTTACAGTTATCACCCATGCGTTTTCCATCACACACACGTGTCACATCGCGCATGGCATTCCAAATGACTGCCACCGCCTACACGTGTCGATCCACATGAGTGCCCTGAACAGCCAAGACATCACCGGCTCGTCTATTAACTGTTATCACAACATTTGGCCTTAATCTAAAGTGGCGAGAGGTGCCAGTGACCGTTTCGTCATCATATCTGGAGTTTTCTTGCTTCCAATGACTTACGTAACGAATTCAAAAGTTTAATAACATAACTGAGTGCAGATAGGGGGTAACGTGTGGCGCAGTTTCATCTCGCAATATATCGTGACTGTTATAGACTTGCAGGAAAAAGTTTGTTCCAGAGGAAAGCTTTTTACTGCTATTTGGCAACGGCGGCCCTAAAGAAGGTATTCCATTTCAGTAATTCGATTATGGAAGAAACTCTGATGCTGAATGATTTTTTCTCTTCACAAGTTGCACAAATAACGCGATGCCGAGGGTGCGAACTATATCACGAAAAGAGGCTTATGATCCATCTTCTCTCTACATACGAAAAGGAATGCCGGAGTGGTTCGTCTTTGTCACAGAGGAAGCGCGCTGCGTCGTGGGGCCTGCCACAGACGAATGCAACCAAGTGTAAACCTCTTTAGTTTCAGTGACACGGCGCGTAGACGTACGGAAAGGTTCGCGGGGTTTTGATGTCAAGGCAAGCTGCAGCAGCCGTCATTGCCAATGCTGCCCGCTTGATGGCTGGCCTGATGGTGGCCCTTTAGGGAGCATAGCTCCTCCCCATTATTGTGTCGGCACTCCTTTTTGAGTCGATTTTGGTTGTCTGGAAAACTTTGGGATAGATCGGATATGTCTTCCAAAAGTAAAAACACCTGAAACTTTTCCCGTTGATGGATACTTCTCTAGTTAGTAAACCACATCAACCTCCCCCCCGTTAGTCCAAGTCTCCCGTTTGGGGGATACGGGCGCATATTGTACCGTTCAGCACAGCATAGTATAGTGCTGTAGACACTGGAAGGGCGAGTCGACGAGTGCAACCGGATGGGAGGATGAATATGACTGGACTGAGGAATGTTGAAGACTGAGGTTGGGAAGGATGGCTGGTATCCGGTCAGCAAACTGGTTTTTGGTGCTGCCCTTTTTTTAGAACTTTACTTTGCAATCTAATGCAACTATTTGTACTGACCGCCGATAGGTAACCCATTATTCCCTAGCAGGAAGGACCTGTCTAAACGTATACACAAAGGCAATTACTTTGTATACCCTTCAATGCCTAGTCCGATTTCCCAACCAGAGATGACTTTTCTCAGTCCTTCAACTCCTGGCTGATTCGATGCAGCAGCATGAAAGATCTGGGCCCCACAACATCTTGTCAATTCACGTACGTAGACATCTTGTCAGATAATTGTGGGAAACTGGCCCTTACTTTTCCGCCCATGCTGTATCTACCACAGTATGGACAGGATTTACTGTCCATTTCCACGTGTAGTTGCCATGTTTAATGCCCATGTGTAAGGTTGCTGGCACTTACTTCTCTTTCCTTTCATTATCCCTTTATTTTAGTAATTACAGCAGGACTAATTAGCTGACAGTGCCATAATAGATGGCACTTCGACTACTTAGGTTCGCCGGCCTTGGCTACCCCACAGTAAACCAACAACCAACGACCAACCAATTCCCTGGCCAGCACCACTGTTACCCGAGTAGTATGGTGTAGTTTGTCAAGGTTTTGCCTAGTATAGTGAACGGCAAGCCCAGCGCTGCTATGGATCACTACGGCTAGAATCAACTAGCGTGCTTCCGGAGTACAACTCGTTACTCAGTGGCCGGAGCAGTCACGAACCCCTTCTTGGCGCATCCCGGAGTAGGATCGCCTACTCCTCTTTCCTTTTCCCCTTTTATTTTCCTTTCTATTTCCCCTTTTTCTCATCCTTTCTAGCTCCGGAGAAATTCCGGAGGACCGTAGGGAACCCTCCTACCTTCCGGGCGCGACCTACAGTCGCCATACCCTGCTAACCCACTTATCTGTCTAGCACCGCCCAGACTAGTCTCCCGAAGAAGCTTTGCTTCTAAAAATCAAACCATCACCTGATGTGTGGTCTCTTCAAGGGTCCATATTACTACAATTATGATAACATAATGTAACATCTGGTCTAACGGAAGCATAGATCAATACTGGAATTTAAACTGATAGCGATGTTACATTCTTAACAAGGAATTTGGTCCGCCTCTGCGGGGCTTATTTAGAAAATATCAGATATGTCTTCCAAAAGTAAAACTCCCAAACCATTCCCCTACTTATGTGGACCTAGATCCGTTTCCGAGCCGCCTCTTTTCGTTAGACCGACAATCAAGCCCACTGTCCGCCACCCTGTGCTATTCCCGACTGTCCCTACAGGAAACGCCAGATGTCGGTACAGTCGCTCACCTCCTGGATCACTTTCGCAGTGCACACATCACTGCGACTAAGGCAGGACAGCCGAAGAGCTACGAGCACAGTCGATTCGAAAATTACTTTATCATGCCTTTATACAGCACAGGCTCATGGGAATTTCTCCCTATGTTCCACTCGCAGCAAATCGACCGAAAAATTCTCCCCTTAGCACAATTAGGTTTCTGATACTGAAGCTGTCACGACCAGCACGTAGGCTCCAAGAAACACGGTCCAACGGCAAGAGACCTCGCGGAATTTTAGGGCTCAAAGTACCCGAAATGCGATGTGAGTACGATGCCCAGGAGATATGTCCCGATGCATGACATACAGTTGCAAAAGTGGGAATAATGGAGTAGTTTATTCTCCTTCTACCAACTGTATGGTATAGATCACTTAGAAGCATAGGTACAGATGAAGATGCGGTGGATTCCCTCGATGGACTTTCTCGACCGTTTTCGGTGCACTGGCGCCTGCACAGGGTCTTTTCGGGGGACTCCAGAGCCTCTTCTTTGCATGTTATGGTCTCCTCAATGTCCTCCTCGGGTCACCATCACGGCCTCTGGAGGATCAATTTCTACACCTGTACTTCCGCCCTGGCGAGTCTTAGGATGATTTTCCTGAATATGATGCGACACTAATTGATGCTCCATATGTGGGGGCAAGTTTTACCCTCAGAGGTATACATCCTGACCGTTCTGGAGGGGAAGATCTGGACGAACAACATTCAAGTACATTTAATAGAGGTCCCTGGGAGCTAAGTTGCCATATATTCCGACAGAATAATAATGTATTACTTTCAAGACATTTGTACCAACTTACACAGACTTAACGTCTTGGAACGAGAAAAGAACATATATTACTAGTCGCAAGTATTTTTCGAGAAGCAATAGGACGCTCAACGTGTGGTAACATGGGAAGATGTTAATGTAGAAGTAGATATTGACATAGAGTACGTAATCATCTTGCTTGAACGAGGAAATCAATTGAAAAGCTTTCTATCCTATCATAGGAATCATTTGGTAGTTATAAATGAGTAAACTTCGTAGTTACATGTGGTACTGCGTGAGAGGAAGTTCTTTAGGGCTTTGGTGGTAAAGCAAGACACGATGTCCATGGACGGCCCCTGTCGATTTCTTCCCTGAGCTTGAGCAGAGCTTTTAAGGTGTGTGTTTCTTCTCTGTGATACTTTAAGGGTGGAGCTACTTTGATTGGTATAAAGATCACTTCATATCCTGCTGAATGATATTTTTATGGACCATAAGAACTTTGGAGCCGATTGGAAAGGTTTGCACTTGATGAGTCTCTCTTTCTGTTTTTGGTTTTGACAATGCTTTGCGTGAAATCCTATTTTTTGTCCCTTATAACTCAACTTTTCTAACTTCTTCACCGATGAGATTTTCTACCAAATATTCCTCCAGGATTATTTCAGCTTTTGCATATGTGGGCTTCAATGGAGAGCGATAATTTATCCCTTTCTTCGGCGATACCCATACAATATGCTTAGTAAAGCATTTCTCAATCAATGTCTTCCTATATCATAGTTTCCTGCACTGGGAATTTAATTTTTGCTAACATTATTTCAGATTACGCATCAGAAATAGGAGTGCAGTGAAGAACAGTTTTCATTTAGTTCCTTTTTTCTCTCAAAAAGTGCAGAGAAGTCGTTGCTGCGAACCAAAGCGCATTAAACGACATGATACTTTTCGGACCACCTAATGTCTCACTTATTTCTTGCTTCATAAAGTTTAGGACCACGTCTGCAATGAATTTTTTGGCGTCGACTTCCAATGGCCATTAACGTGCTCAGCTCCAGTGAAAAGATTTTTGTTTTCAGAATACGTCTCTTCAAATTTGGCCAGAAAAGTCGTTTGAGAAGGTTTAGAAAGCCCTGAAATCGGGATGCTTGCTGTCAGTTTTACACTTCCGTGTCGTATTGAACTTTTAACAGGAGTCATAGTTTTTGACGATCTTGTAAGCCTCGTTGTAGATTTTGGGCTATCAAACATTATCTGCAATGATTTTCTACCTGCCCCGAGATCTAAATGACCTGGACTATTATGAAATCTCCTCAAGATTTCGATTATCTCTTTCAATGGGGCTACTAATCGTGGACCGGCTTTACTGATTCGAAAAGCTTTTTTCACACAGGGTAAGGGCATCCGGGATCCTACGCCCACATTTTCTTCGCTCAGTGTCAATGTTCCGTATTTTGAAACACTCACAGAATCGAACTAGATCTCTGATATTACCGGTAAACATTTCCTTACACAACACTGGATTTCATGTAACTCTAACGATATACTACGTAGAACCATTACTCGGACTCGATGGGTTCCTTAAACGAAATAAACAATCACCTGGCTGATTACTGTATAAAATGACAGTCTGTTCTTAAGTTCACTGGCAGAGTACCTTCTCTCTGCATCATTTAACGTAAGACTTTGAAGTACGGCTTGCGAATTGAAGGGAGTGGAGCCTTTCGATTTCATCTTTTTCCGGGGACAGAACTGCTCTCAATGATCGCTCAGATGCATCTGTTTCCACTAAACTGGCTTTTTGGACCTATACACATGATTACTGGAAGATTCTTACCTTTTTTAAGTTTTCACACCACTCCTGTGAAACACTACCTCATGGCTCTGCCTCATTTTCAGTCTCTAATACACAGATACGCCCCATCTCTTCGGAAAATATCTGTTCTGCATCCCTAGTCAGTAAAAATCCCAGTTCTCTCCCCTTTTAAAGCTCGTCGAATGCGATTTGGCGATTGGCATGTTGATAGGGGTATATCTTCGGGAGAAGAAATACTTAATTACCCAAGAAGGGGGTGTTGTAAGCGACAGAAGTGCTACCGTGGTGTATTTGAGCGGAAAAAAGGGATCGGTAAGTACGACAGTTGAGAGGGCTACAAGAAAGTGTAGAAGGGGGAGGGTCTACCACTGATGCTCTGTTACCAGCGTAAATAAACGATTCTTGGGTCTGAAGTTGACTCTCAACTTCCTACTTCTTGGGACTTGGCTTGAAGTTTTCTACCAACTTGCTCGACCTCCGCAAGAGGAAGCAGTTTACTCAGCTTATATAGACTTTTTGGCTAACCCTAAAGTCTCAAAGAAATATACTGAGAATCATAAAATGCATCAAATAGAATCTTGTGAACTAGAAAGACTAGCAGGAGTACCTATCAGGATAAATATCTGGATTTCTTCCTTACAATCTTAGTCGTCGAGATCAGAGCCAAACAATTCCTCCAAAATATCTGTTCCACCCAAGCAGCTCCCACAAATATCCGCTAACAGCTACAAATCTCTATAACCTCCTGATAGATATCTATAGCACTAAAGGTGCCCCTATCCGGTTCCAGCATCGGGACCACCCGGTCCATACTGTCCAGCCCCTGCCCCACCATTCCAACACTTTCCATGTCTCCCTCCCTTTCATCCTCCTCGTCTTTATCTTCATCCTCCTCCTCATTCTTTTCAGAAGAGTCAGAAATAATGATTACTCCTTCAGTATCCCTACGTTCTACATAGCAGCTCCCCCACCGCTGTACGCTAGTCGCTTCCAGGGTCCACTCAGTCCTCCACACCTTCCGATCCTTCCACCTCAGCCTCAGACTCTTTCTCTTCTACCTCTTCTTCTGCCCCTTCTTCCTCTACCCCTCCTCTGCCTCTTCTGCCTCCTCGAAGCAGTGCCGGCGGACCCACTTCCGAATGGGTTCCCGGTCTATTCTTTTACAATAATCATCATAGCCTGTTGGTCTATTTGCCATCAGGGGCAAGGCGTTGAGGGGACAACGGCCTCGGGAAGACTTGGCGATGGTGAGGGACGGGCGGAGGTTGATCACGTTGATGATAAAAAAGGGGGTGAGCCGATGGGGTAGTTGATGGCGTGGAGTTTTCCCCACGACGTCGATTTTGAACTTTAAATAGGGCGACGTATTCGAAAACGTTCACGGCCTTGGACGAAATAAAAATGTGAGGCAGCGCTGCAGCTTTGAACTTGGATGCAATCAGGGCAATAACTAAACATATGCTTGATAAAATATCGGAACTGAATTTGGACGACGAAGGGGATGGCGAGTCGAAATGTTTCTTTTTTGAAAAACAAGGACGAAAATCCTCAGAGATAAAATGGAAATGGAGCGGTACAGGGAATTTGGATTCATAGGGGAAAATTCGTTTCATGATTTTGTTTGTAAAAGAAAATTGGTGGGAAGATTTGTTTCGAAAAATCAGAGGGATAAAGAAGACAGAAGTTTGTGGAAAGGACCGCTCTCCTATAGGAAGAACCGTTTTTGTAACAAGACATTTCCTTGTTACAGAAAAAACTTTATTTTTCGCAGTATCGATGTGTGGCGGTTTTATTTTCATGGAGAAATTTGTGATGAACCTTCGATGCTACGAGGATAGACCAAAGAAGCTTCGAACTTCCGTCTTTGAAATAGATCTCCGGGCTAGCTCGATAATTCATGTTATTTCTACTCAACCTTGACTGCTCCTTGTTCTACGATGTGGCGCAGTAGCTTGATGGAACTCATATTGCAGCTATGTCGACAGTTTCCCTTTCGACCCCAGTTATTTTGCTCCAATCACCCCTCGCAATAGTTCTGGATGAACGCAGTCCTCGCCGCAGTGTCAGAAGAGCGTTCTTTGGGTGGCTGTCGGAAACGAGACTTCTGGCCTCAAATGAATCTCCCGGGTGCCAATGGGTGGGTCCACTCTCCCCCACATATTTCTTAAATAGTGTCATCTGCACCAGAAATTCTGAAATGGAGGGTTAATTTACTGTGGTAGACATGTGGGTTGGTACCCAGTAAATTTGTACCGAAGCATAGATACCGTATTGCACCCGACATTTATTGGTATGGTACAAATATTTTTCGGATCCCATTCTGTGACCCACAAACTCCATGCTCACGAGTCCGGTGTCCGGATATCCTGGATGTCCACGAGGGTCACCTCTTCGACTGCAGCTGCGCCTCCCAGCGGGTCAACCACCACAATGACCAGACCGCTTTACTGGGTACAGCAACCTCGAAGCAACGCATGTCGTCATTGAGCTGAGGTCGCATGGGAAACAAAAGAAGATGTCCGACACCAGGGCAAAGGGTGCAGTCGTCGGCAATGACTAATTTGATGTCACTGTCGGGAACCGAGTAGCCCACCTCGGGAGGGCCTCTAGCCCCATCACGAGCTTGTTCACACAGCACAAGCTGAGAGACTTTGATAATATCAGGGGTCGGTAGCGGCATACAACGGGGGATAGTCGAACCGCAGCTTTCAAATATTAAAGACCCAAATCGACCACTTTGTAGCTGGGCTACCTTGTAGGAACAGGCTCGTCCCGATTCCTGTTTCCAAGCTCGAGAGGTGGTACCCAGAGGCGTTTTCTACGATCAAGGAGGTGGCATTTGCACTCCCCAGGCGAACCCTGGACCAATGCCTAAGGATTAGAACCATTCTCGTTCAACGACATGCCGCGTTGATGATCGCATCCAGCATGGGTTGCTTGCTGACGGTGATACAGTACCAGGTAGTTTATAGTTGATAGAAAATGCCTCGTTAGTTGTCCGGTCCTGTACAGTCTGAACCATGGTTTGGACCCATTGGACCATTCGTAATAAAACGACCCCACTAATCCTTGAATTGGGTAATAGTGGGGTGAACGTTTATTGAAGAAGGGGCCCCCAACAAGGGGCCGACGTGGGCCATAACATTGGGGGTAGACCCAAAGGGCCAAGTCACGAAATTGCTCATACGTACAGTAACGAAGGGACTGGTGGTGATGCTGTTAATATCATTACAGTACTTTAAAATTACAGTACTGGATGTCGGAAAAGTTTCCATCCAATGGTTTCTACGGTGTCCACTGCAGGATGCGACTGCAGGGCTAGCAAACGAACCGGATAGTCCACGTCGGCCACACGCACAGGTGTACGTGACACGATAGCGGTCGCGCGAGACGACCCGACCGTGCAACTCAAGCGTCTGTAGATTCTCGTTGCAGGGTGGAGGAATGGTTGGATGCGTGACAAGGCGAGACGAGGACGTGGGAAGGGCAGTGTTGCCTGAGGCCATGGGTTGTGCGAGAGGGTGAAATGATTTACAGTAAATAAGGTTGAGGATGTACTGTAAAGAATAAAGAGGTAGTGTACATGGCTGGGTGTGCAGATGCGTTGATACTGTACTGTACTGTACAATATGCAAACCCAAAAAACAAAGATGGTGAAAAGGAATGTGTGACTGTAATCCACGTGATTGAGATGATGCTGGCATGCACAGTACAGTACAGTACAGTACAGTATTGTAAAGTTTGTGTGTGTAGAGTAAACGTTGGCGAGTGGATGCAAGTTGGACGGGATGGGATGGGTGTGTAGGATACACGTGTACTGTACATTTATAATCATAATGTACTGTACTGTACAGTATGGTATGTACGTACAATCGGTTGCTAAAGCCATTTGAATGATACATAAAGTAGAGATGATTGCACATTTGGGTACCGACCTCGCGTAGGATACCCCTTGGCAGGGTATGTTACGTGAGATTAAAGGTTTACATGATGCAGCAGCAGCAGGCTAGTGTAGAAAATCAATGTGTTTGCAGTTTGGTCTAGGTCTCTCGGTAGAAAATCGATCATCCCCATTTCTACAACGGGACAAAAAACAATCTACACGCCATCATCCAATGATTTATCTGTAGTCTACTGTAAACACCAGCCACCAGCCATCCAATGCCCACTGATCCCATTCATGCTACAAACCCAAACCACTTTCAATATCATCCAAGTCACTCTTGCCGCAAACAACACTTTTTCCTACATTTTCATAATCACAAACCGACCCACATGCCGCCCATTGAACCGGTCCGTATCATCCTCCCTCAACGGCGCAATATTCAACTGCGGCACAGTCGGAATATCCAACGACAAATCCATCGGCGGCGTAAACTCCCGTCCATCATCCACTCCCCCATCATACGCAATAAGAATCCCACTCCTTCTCGTCACAAAATCCCCGACACCCGGTCCACCAAATTCACATTATTCACCTGCACAATCCAGTCCGGCGACGGTGCAATCATTCCAAGCATCGTAACAAACGGGTGTACACAATCCACCTCTACAATCAACGAAGTCATCCCACCAGACATGGTCGGACCGTCCGCATCTTGAATGTCCAACACTCCTCTCCCCTCGTCGCGCAATTCATTGGCGAGTTCCACAAATGCCACATTGGAACCGGTTTCGGCAATTTCTTCCACTTGCGGAGAGGCTAGCCCACGTACCGTCAGAAACGACAGACGGTTGGTGTGTGATACGGCCACCAGTGGCGAGAACACAAGACCTTCTGGCGGAATCCGATCGCCAAAGCGCATCGGGGTTAGTAGGTTGAAAAAGGTCATGTTGTACGTGGCAGAGCCGGAGCATCGGGGGAATGGAGTCTCGGCCACCAGCAGAGTAGGGAGGAGGAGGAGGAGGGCTGTCAGAGGGGCGATACGGCTCATCATGGTTGGGAGTGGTAGAGTTGAATGGATCAATGGACGGATGGTAGGGTAGGGTAGGGTAGGGTAGGGTTGGGTTGGTATGGATCGTGGGGATGAAAGGTGGTGTCTGGGCTGGAGCGGCAGTCAAATGTGCAAAAGGCGGAGCTTAAATAGGCATTGCACCGTTCCTACAGCAAGCGAGCGCCGCCTGAAATCCAGCCCTCCACCCACCCATCCACCCATCATTTCTGTCACCAGCGGAGAAACCGCCCTACACTCTACTCTTCCGCGTTTCTACTGTACTGTACTGTACTGTACTGTACATTTGAGTATTACCCTTCCACTGCACCGACCGGAGAAACCCTAGTCGCCCTTATACTCGACGAGTCGTACTTACAGGCCCTGCTACGGTATTACACTGTAAAAAAATACCCTTTATTCATCTTACCTTCACGCCCTTTCCAGTGCCACTGTTGTACTACAGTAAAAGAGTATTCCTACGCTTGCCACCGACCGAGCCCTCCTCAACCGTCCGATCATCCATCCCATTCCCATTCCACCTCCATCTCCTCCTCCCGCTCCCGCCACCCGCCACGTCTCCACCGCCTCAATTCTACTCGCCACACGCACCCCCCCCCCCACCTCCCCAACCCCACGCTTCCAAATTCCCAAATCAATCCACCACACAACCCACGCAATACATGCCCCACACCATCATTCCCTATCGCCCCATTCCCGCACCCCGTCAAAAACCAGCACCACGTTACAACACATCATATCCTTTCACAAACTCGACGACACTCGCTTCAAAACGGGACACCCATTCCTACCCTACCCCCGCCCCCCGCATCCTCCACGCCGTTCAAACCCCACACATCCCAACCATCCAATCCTATCATTCCACAACTCCCACCACTCCCACTCACACTCCATCATACTCCACATTCCTCATCCTCCTTTGCCCCGCCTCCACTCCGTCATCACACCTCATTCCACCAGTCTTTCTCTCACCGCCCAGCCGCCCTTACAATGCGCACTCTTTTCGAATACCTCATTTCATCTCTCCATGCAACAATCCGCACCCCTGCATTCCACCCGATGCTACGCATTCTCCCAATCGTACCCTACCCGCCTTGGCCCCGCCCTGTCATGCCTATCAAATATGCCCTCGTCCTCCTTTGCTTCCCATTCTGTAGACATCTTGTCTCTCCCTCGCTCGCTTTCTTCACTCCCTCCCGCCAGTTTGTTCTCCCCCGTCTGCCGTTCATTCACTTTCCACTTTGACCGCCCCGTGTACCACGCTCGTTGTGCCTACATATGCCTCATCCCTCTGTGCAAACTGCCCTTTGACCCTATATGCACTGCAACATCACCGCACCTTACTTTGACTCTTTGACAACATCATCCCGCGCTAGCTCGTCGTCTCTTCGAACCCCGCCTGTCCCTTGTCCGCTCTCCCCGCAGCTTTCGACACACAATCCACACGTCCGCCCTCCTCTCCCCTACACAAACCCCACCCCCAAACTCACCCAGTTCACACCACTCCAAAAGTCGCGCTCCAACTACACCCCAGACCACTCACCGCTCAAACTCCCTACCTCTAATCCTTTGCGCAAACACCGATTCGTTGCATTTCGGCCTAGCACCGCTTGCGACAAGTTGTGCGCAGCAAGCGGATGCTTGTTTGTGCTCATGCGCGTGATGATTCGAAATAACAAACGACTATGCTGGCCATTTTTCAATGTCGCCTTTCTGCCTGCAATGTCTTTGCTACCCTTTGTCCAACTGCAACCACAATCCCGACAACCTCTCCTTTACCGTAAACCTATGTTGCCCGTTTAGCTAGCTACGTCTGTACCACACGAATCGAGCCCGGCTTTGTTCACAGCAACAGGTTGTGCATATGTGCAACCGTCACATTTATTACGCTGCAAGCCTGGTTTCAAAGCCTAGCTACGTCCCAACATCCTGTACGGCACAAAAAGTTCTCTCTCTCGCCACCAACATACAAACATACATCCCAAACTATACAGCCGGCGTACCCTTTACAACTGGTCATGCATCAGCCGAATGAGCGCTTGCCGTCTAGTTTACCACTGCTAAAAAAAGTTGAATCACTCCAGGAAGACCCGTGCCGTATTGATGCTTACTTTCTACGCCGCATGCTTATTGACTGCGCTAACAACCGTTTTTTTTCTACCTGGACGGCAATCGGAGACAAGTTTTCCGCTCCTCGATGGGCCTCCCCGGCCCCAAGGACTAGAAATACTGCGCACCAAGCCCGCATCTGAACACCTTCACCGATCCAAAAGCATTTTCGCTGTGGCTCCAAAACTATTGTCGGGTGGACCTCCTCGCTCCCAACACTCCCTGCCCCCAGCGCCTCTGTCCCGAAGCAATGCACATATTCGGGGACCACCTCCGGCACCGCCTACATGGGCAAGAGCGAAACTGCCAGGTTGCACTTTTCTCGTCTGGCTTTTGCAGAGACCGTGTCATCCAAAGTTTCAACATCACACGGGGCCTGACGTCAGGGTTTTGGGACGCAGCGGAGGAACGGATTTCTTTGACGCCATAGTTATGAATCGGCTTGCTCCTTAAACAGAAGAGTCTGTTGCTTCAACAAGTGGACATCCTCAAATGCAGCGAAAGCTGTAAGTTTAGGAGGTACCAAGACCTGATCACCAGTGCCGCTCAGGGCCGACTTGTCCCAGTATACATGCCCACACTCGGCGGATGGCACCCTGGCACACGAGGTTTTGAATGACGTGGCCAGGCATGTGGCTGTGAGAGCACTAGAGATCTTTGGACGGAGATAATCCGTCCCTATGCAAAGACACTGTGAAGAAGCCGTTTCGTCCAACGCAGCGTGTATTGCAATGGGCCTTACGTCAGTCTTCGAGGAGCGTCCCCTCCTGCTCCGCTCCTTTGCAGTGCGTAGATATGCCTCCTCCCTCCGCAGACCGTGGAAACAGCCGTTAACGCCTCCAAGGAGTGGAGCTTCAACCTTTTCCCCCTTTCACATACTGCATGCCTTTTTATGATCATACGTAATTCCTGTACTCATCTCTGCTGCCATGAGTGACTACGATAATTTGCTTTTTTGCTATCCAAATGTTTGCAAGCCTTTTGGAGACTTTTCGGCATACGCGACATTTGTATGAATGAGGAGGAATGGGGATCTCAAACAAATGAACGATAACCACAAGTTCCTTTTCTACTTGTTCCCGTCCTCATGTCAACGCTCGGAGGCTGCGTTCGGCGGCGTTCGGCGTCGTCAAGAAACTTGTGAGAACTGTCGCCAGCCGCGCGATGGAACAGGTTTCAAAGGTGCAAAGTATTCTTTTACAGCGACACTCTGCATTGGCAGTAACCTACAATGCGGCTTGTTTGCTTGTTGGCCTCCCCTCTACTGGCTGGTAGGGTGAAGCACAGTCAGCGCCTGCCGCAACCTTTCACGTGCATGGTCACTACCACGATACAATTTGACCAAGTATCAGCCAGCTTAGCTGTTAAAGGAAACAAACCGCACTTGCCCCCCTTTTCTGCTTATTGCCGGAGGTGTCAGTGCATGGCACCTTGTCGATCCTCAGACTTTTGCAAGTCTCACTCACATTATTATTCATGGGCCTAGAAAATTCCAATTCGATATCAAACCGTCCTGGTTTTGCATAGAAGGTAAATGGGATTGGCTTACTGCGAGTGGTATGGAGGTTGGGAGTCCTACAAACTTTCATTAAAACTAGGTGGCAGGTTCTCCAGCACTAGTACATAGGGTGCGGAGACTGTCTCGAGTGAGGATGGCCATCGCAACCAGAAGAGATCCAGGAATGCCTTTTAGGGTCAAGTGGATTACCATGCCCCTGCTCCTACACGAGCTCTTATAAGCTTACATCCCGCATTCAAGGCTGTAAGCTTGATTTTCAACGGCAATATCACACTGCAGGCAGTTTTATGTGACTAGCGAATTAGCCGTAGAGGAGCGAAAATGGTGACAAACGATTTCGTAATACTTTGCATCAACATCATATTTAGTTTGTTGTCCGTGGAGCACTTGAAGGGTTGAATGGCGTTGTAGCACCCGTCACGTGCAAAGAGAGTTCCTGAGGAACGTTGGCCTGCGCAGCTTTCATTCCGTTAAGATGTTCAACTCTCTGTCGAGCGCTACCTGACTGCATACATATATCTACTCTGATGTTGGTATACGATGCTGTACTGTACTGTACTGTAATTGTCCATTCCAGTTGTATTTTTTGACAAACCTCTACTGTTTGTTACCGTTGCCCACCCTCCGCCCGCCGCCACATCTCGCCAAGTACGGTTCCCGCAGGCCCTGCCGCGACACTCGCAGAGCGCGACAACCATCGTCATTACGGCACTTACTGCGACCAAAACGATATCCTCCTCTCCCCCAACGGGATGGATATCTATGACGCCTTGGGCCACGACGGCAGGGTTTTTTTCCGCCGCCTTGCTTCCTTTGCTGGTTCTCGTCGCGGTTCCTCCCCTGAGCTCCGCGACTTGGTTACCCGTTTTGCGTTTAGTCTCCAAGTGATGCAGGCGCGACAGGTTTCCGACCGCCGCCCGCATTCCTAGTTAATTTCTCAATTACCCTCCGCACGCTTCTGTGCAGCGCTGTACAACTCGTAATGATTTACCCACCACTGTTTGTATGGACGGCATCCCCCTAGTATTTTATAGAAAGGACTACAAATCTAAGGTTAGTGCTTTAAAAGCAGCCCGCAGTTGTTGTCAAGTCGTGCCAATTGCATTTTTGCATGACACTAAGCAGCCCGTGATGGAAGCATTATTTCATTGCTTGTCGGACTTGTCGTAAGAGTATTTATCGTTCTCCCTCAATTAATGCCCGGTCAAGTCTTGGGAAGTTTGAACATCAATAATATTGCCAAAATGCGGATATCGAGAACTCCTAATAACTTTTTCGAAACTCAAGAGGACTAAGAATCGAATCCAAACTCTAGCGGTGCTTTCTGTCACAGCGCTCTGAGAACAATTACCCCGGAATAAATAATGGTGGCAACTCGACTGCAACGGTGCTCGTTTGTCTTCGTCCTGTGATAAAAGTAATAGTAACAATAAATAGCTCTTTCTCTCAATACTTGTGTCTGTGATGTTTACGTAAAAGGGATCAAAGCATGCTTGAGAACATGCGAGCGACGAACGCAGAGAAGCTACTCATAAATGCGTTGTGTGAGAACCTGACGGACTAGCATCCCGTGCAAGCGGAAAAAAAGCGTGTAATGAGGAGTCTGAGCACCTGATAGGGTTCAAATCCGCGACGGGTGGCCAAGAAAGTAGAGAGACGGCATGAAAAGGTGCAAACTGCAATTCCAAAAGTCCCCAACACATCGATACCAATCGGTAGAAGCCAGGTGTCGTGCGTGCGGCAGGCCCGGCCGTAGTGCCGGCGTTTGACGCGCTCAGCCAGCGAGGCAGCGTCGCCGCCAGTGCGGGCGCAATGGGGAACGCGAGAGCTGATGTTGGGTGGGCGACGGTGACATCTAACACAATATTTCTGGTATCTGAGCCGCAGGCATTGGGGTATATATGTCTGCTCGAAGCGGAGCCGGGGGAGAGGATGACTGGGACGTATTTAGATTATTATGTCCGGCAGCGAATCCTCTGCCTCTGCGGCAGGTATGTCTGTCAGTGTAACTACCAATTCACTTGCTGATAGTGAGGGCCTTCAACCCGATGTCCTCTCTGAATGCGGCGCGAAATGCAAAGCAGAGAAGATATCAATCCTTTATCGCGACCTCCAACAGAGGTAGGCTCGTGCCTGTGCCAATCTCCACTCTTGGAGGGTGGCACCCGGATGCATGTGCAGTGCTAGATGACGTGGCAAGGAACGTGGCCGTGAGGGCACTGGAGACGTACGGAAAGGTTCGGGGGGGTTTTGATGCGAAGGCACGCCGCAGCAGCCGTCATGTCCAATGCGGCCTGCTTGATGGCTGGCCTGAAGGTAGCATTTTAGGGAGCGTAGTTCCTTCCCCATTACTGTGTCGATATACCCTTTTTGAGTTGATTGCGGTTGTCTTGAAAACCATAGGATAGACCGGATATATCTTCCAAGAGTAAAACACCCAAACCTTTTCCCATTGCTGATGAATGTACAGCATACTCAAGTATAGGTACCGGTGAGCCTAGCTTACGGTTTGAACATGATCGTGAAGGCTAAATGGAGACGGTTTCGCTTCTTTTGAAAGGGCATACACACGACAATTTCTGGTCTGTAAACATGTAGGATCTCTTGGTGGATTCTTGGCTTAAGATTGCTGCTCTTTTCATCACCAAAGCAAAAGTTGATCATCCTTCAGAAACTTTTGGATGGATCCAGTCAATGGGTCACCTAGATAAATGTAAAAAACGTTCTTATCATGTTACATTTCAAGAAGAATTCTCTACTTTTTCTAGTTGATAGGATGCAGGACTGCTGCATGATGGTAAATAAAGGGCTTCGATGCTATTTACGAATATATACACTCTGAAGGAGGATAATATTTACTCATTCATTATCTTGGAGGGGGAAATTGGGGGCTTTACTTACCGTAGAGTTTACGGTACACGGACGAGAGATGCAGGTTTAGTTTCATGAACGAATGGAACTTTTTTTCTAAAAATTTTCCTTCGATACAAATCCAAAAGAAGCCGTGGCCAAATTGCACAAGAATGTCTGCGGCCAAGTTTCTCTGACCAAGCTGTAAAATGAGGGTGATGGTACGCGGAACGATGTCGTGTATGAGTATGGATCTATGTAACGAGAGAACTGAGTCTCTTGTCGTGTTAACGCCCTGCCTAGTGGTGGTCACGAATTGTCAATTTTATCACTGATATGAGTCGAGCTTTTCTTTTTGTTAAACAACGCCTTCCTGACAAACTCCCCCGGCTCTCAGCCTTCCAAGCTCCCATGGTAAACACACCCCGTATTTGCACTTTTTTCAATATTGAAAGTTCATATTTTTGTATAAGAGTGCTTCATACACTGCAAAGGTTTCACAACGCTTTTTTCTTTGTAGTGACGCAGTTCTCTGCGGAAGATAATGTTCTTGCTTTTCAAGCATTTATGGTTTCCCAGCTGCTGGTGAACAACCTGTAATTACCGTATGGCTTAGAATGCCTTGTAATGATACGGCACCTGACATTCTGTAAATTCACCAACCAGCAGTTTTTAAGAAGTCTGACTAATAGCGCCAAAATGGGTATTTAAATCCGACCAGGAGCCCAGACAAAGTCTGCCAGAAAAAGCAAACGATTGATTTTGTTAGCCCTGACTACCCGATTCTGTAAGAAGCGATGATGCCGTCGGTAAAATCACGCTCCGTTCATTTCTGAATGACAGTACTACCAACTTTCCTCTGGTACCCGCACTAATCTATTTCTAGGCGACTGGTTCCAAATAATTTCGTCCCTAAATCCTGACACCAATCAGTATTCTCCTTTTGGCAATAAGGTACTTTGAATTTTTCAAAACGGGCGGAGGCACAGACTTTTTCGATGTTTCATTCGTCAATCCACTTGCGCCTTCAAGCACACCGGCCCGTTGCTTCAAACCCTTGACATCTCTAGTCGCCGCGAAAGTATCAAATTCCAGGAGGTATCAAGACTTTATCACCACGCATGCCAGGCCCCGACTGATCCCAGTGCCGGTATCCACTCTTGACAGCTGGCACCCGGACGCATTCGCGGTGCTGACAGACTTGGCCAGGCACGTCGCCGTGCGAGAAATGGAGACCGTCGGGCCGATGCGATCTATCCTTACGTAAAGATACGCTGCGGCGAAGGCTTCGTCCAACGCAGCATGCCTTACGGCTGGCCTCACACCAGCTTTGTGAGGTCGTCCCGCCTGACTCTGCTTTCTTTTCAGACTCTCTAATACACTTACCTGACCCCTAGTCTTCGGGAAACAGCCCTTCTACGTCTCCAACCAGTAAAGCACCCCAAATTCCCCCCTTTACCTAAACGTAAATGTAGGGTAATTATCCGTTACAAATCTAAACTACCTGCTTATCAATTTAAATTTTGAGTTTGACTATTTTTGCTCCTCATTTGCTCGTGTTGCTTTTTGTCTTCCAACACCGCCTAGCTGTTGACTGAGGTATCACCAACTTTTCGTTCCGAATGAAATCCCAGTTATTTAGGATGTACATTCTGTCACATGACCTGAACACAAGTTCATGCCACTCCAAACTTTCGCACTTTTCACAGTAAATCAATATTATTTACCCCTTCTGGAAAGGAAAAACATTTCAGCCCTTCGTCCACCTTGTTCTACCTATTCTATTCTCAAATTTCGTCGTCCATATTTTTTCGAACCTAAAAATTGCCGAAAATTCAAAATTATACTACAACCACGCAGTTTGAAATCGACCAAGGTCTCGAAAAATACCTCCACAATACCCCTACATCAACATTAGAAACTCTCCGTTCAACACACAACCTGTACACTAACAGCTTAATCAATCTATCGTATCAGGACCTTACCATTCTAAAAATGTAAAAATTGACTAAATATCTTATTCTCCATGTCAGCTTCCTACGGTTATGGTAAATTCTAGAAAATATCTTTTATTGTGAACCACAATTTATAGTTGCTGTGAATTATCAAAGGATAATTTTATCTTAATTGCAATGACCCATTACTTACTTTAACCAGAGCGAACCAGTGTTTATATCTATTAGTTGGATTTGAAGATTCTGCACGCTATAATTATTAAAAATATTCTACCAAGAATAAGAATATAATTACCTGGATTTATTATTGCCTAGAAAATAATTTCATAATTACCGCTGTCTTAATCATGGTTACAAATTTATCAACATGTTAACTGAGTATTTTGGTGGAATGTCTTCCATTTACTGCAATATAAAAAGCCAAAGGCTTTTAGAACCATTTTTACAGATTCAGATCATAGAAATTCTCCATTCATAATCTTTTATTAAAATTTTAGCTAATCATTATTATTTCAAGTCGGATCTCGGGAAATTTATTATTTATTCATTTGAAATTATTTCTTCTCGGATCCAAGTATTTTAATGCTTTATAATCAACATGAAAGACTGAATTATGTCTCACCATCACGAAATCAACCAAGTCACCAAGTCTTTATCTCCAGCACTTCTTTAAATTAGAATGG
Organism: Kappaphycus alvarezii; assembly: GCA_002205965.3. Classification (NCBI taxonomy): domain Eukaryota; phylum Rhodophyta; class Florideophyceae; order Gigartinales; family Solieriaceae; genus Kappaphycus; species Kappaphycus alvarezii. The sequence goes on from NADL03000848.1 coordinate 63,874, forward strand.
TGATACGGAAGTCGAATAACTCCACACGAGATTCATGCGTGATAGGGCTCATTCGTGGCAATTTTCTGGGGGAAGCAGAGGAGCATGAGGAGCATGAGGAGAATAAAATATCGAAGCATGTTAAAGAATGGGTATAAAAGTACTATCGGCTCATGTAAACTTAAGGGTATAAAGTAGATAATGTTTCTTTGAATGATTGGGCTTCATAGGGACAGAATGTGAAAAAAGGATTCTGGACCCCTCAGTTGCTAGTAGGCAGCGGTTTGAGAGCTAATAGGAACGGTTGAACGACTTGGAGATTTGCAGAGATTCACTCAATAACCGTAAGCCTTCCATAGGATTTTGTAAGGAACGTATAGTTGGTATATATATTACAGAGAACTCCCCTATACTGGTCTGAATAAAGTAGATTTGGGGAGTGCATGTAGAATTATACCTGAAATGTATCTTTGATGTAGGGGCTATAATTCAAAATATACATTAATACATTTTACAATGTTTAGTGCGATTTATCGAAAATTTAGGGCTACCTAATGCTATAAATGAGCAGTTCAGTGCGCATTTTACGAGAAGTATGAAGGAAATGTTTTCTAGATCCTGATACCGTACTTGATTGTTAAGCATTCTCGAGATCTCGACTATTTCTTTCCATTGGACCATTGCTACAATTTTAAAGATTCTGAAAAGACCTATTCTTCAAAAATACTACCTTTCGGTCTTTACGTACTAATTTATTGTAATTATGGTAAACATATCATATTTTCAAGCCAATAAGGAATTTAATTAGTTTAAGACGCTTACAATTATAAATATTGTAATCGAATGATATTTTTTGGTGTATTCGACAATATCCTCGGCATATTGGACGATATGCTCTGCATGCGCTTCAAATTTTTCCATTGAATCCCTTGAATGAGATGCAAAAGCAGCCTGCCTACTATTTGTGCCCTACATTATACTATTAAACAAGCTAGTACTGCGCGAAAATGTCAATCTACGAAACTAAACAGTGATTTTTACTTACTTTGGAACTCTACTTTAAGTTCCCAGTGAACAGATGCGAAAAAAATCTTTCTAGCGATAATAGAAAGAAAATTAACGTTTTAAGGCAAATAAGCGTCCAAAATAAAGTAAAATCTCTCCATGTTACAAAAAGTACAACCCGGAAATTGAAAAGTATTTAGGCTCCCTTTTTCATTGGAACCGTGCAATTTGGCTGTGGAGGAACTATTAATTACCATTGAAAATTATCTCTTAGAGTAAAGAAGCATTAAAATTAGAACGCTGCAAAGCTCAGATTCAATTTCATTACATGCTAAATGCAATTATCCTTTCCAGAAAAGTTAAGTTTCGTCAAAATTTCGGATTATCGTGGCATTTTTTGGCAAAATTATCTAATAAAGGTTTTGTAATATGATGCCAGACGGAGGAAGTTTCGAGCCTCAACATGTAAATGGGCCCTGTCTATGTTTTTCTTTTTTAATGAATCAAACGCAATCATTTCATGACAAACAATGTGAAAAATTTATGCATACTATTTTTTATGTACAAAAATCTTCTAAAAAATATGTTCAGACTGTGCTCTGATAAAAAGCCCGCCTAATTCCTGATATAAAGTATGCATATCTAAACTCAAAGGAGATGAGACTACCACTGAATACATTATACAAAATATTGAGCATAGACATCCTCTTACTAATAATTGTTTGGAACTATTTTTTGTGAATTCATGATACATATTATCACCTCATCAAACAGCATTGAACCTTTTTTTTGCATGAAAAATCTACTTATCCTTGAAGTTTTCATCCAATAATATTTGCAAGTCCCCGAAATACAAGCAAACTGCAGCATAAAATTTCCCTTCGAATACAGCCTAGATAACATCTTCCATCTCATGTTAATCTATCTAACACCATAGTCTTTTGCAACAGCCTGTAGTCGCAATAAACATTGTTTGTCCAATTTTTGGAGAAAAATTTCTCTGAGCATCAGTTGTAGCTTAGAAAATATTATTGATACAGTAGTGCACTATTTATCGTAGACCATTACCATTGGATATTCTTTGAGCTGCTCTATTTAAAATCAGCTTGACGTGTTTCGCAGTACCCTTTGAATGTATTCTATTCTGATTTTTGGAAACTTTCTTGCACTTTCATAGCTCCTCGAAAGACAAAGTTAGTACTTTTACTCAAATTCATGTATAATCTCGCCCCATTCTGGCTCCTGGCAAATTCCTTTACGGGTATTTATTCTCCCAGATTTTTGATTTTTTTCTGTCCTGCTCTCTGTTACAGCTTCTTCTAATCAGTTGTTCTGAATTTATCTCTCTTCTTCAGTGCCCCCCTGGTTTCCTCAACGGATAATGATCTCGGAACTACCGAAGCCATTGTTCCCTGATTTCTTACTTTCCGACATCTGAGAAGTCTTGAAATATAGTTTGATCTTCAGAAATCTCTTTAACCACTCAAAGAGCGATTGAGCTTGAAAATCTAGGATCTCGAGAGAAAATAGAAAGCAAGTGCTAGCGAGACGAGATAAAGAACGTAATATGTAAGGTCTGCATATTTACGAGCGTGAAATATTGACGGAAAAAGTCTATCCCGAGACGAGAATAAAATTTTACTTCTTTGACCTCTAGTTTCCTTTGTGGACTATTTTGACTACTTTCTCCGCCTTAACCATCCCTTGCTCTTTCTGATTCTCGTATTTTTTTCATCACCCACCACAAAATCGAAAAATGCAGTGCTGCGCATTGCTTCAAATCCCTTTAACATTTTGAAGTAACTCTTTCTAACATAATTAGAATTCCACACAGAGCTGAAGCAGCATATGTACTTGAAGGTATCATTTATTACAAAAATACGAGTACTATATCTTCTGGACTAGCTATAGACAAAATATTTCTTTTTAATGATTATGAATACAATTTAAGGCGTGAAGTACTTTTTTAAACTGCCATTACGCTTTGGAAGACATTAAATTTGCACTTCAGTCACTAAATGAATCTAATATTTTGTCTATGCCCCTCCTTTAATTTGGCGCTGGAGAATCGAACACTTGTGTGGATGAGAAATTCAACCAATGGCTAACGGGTGAGTGTTGAATTACTCGAAAAGTCCTTAGGTTTACAAAGAAGACTATATAAAGGGTATAATTTAAAATTTTATCAAGAAAATATCCAATATAAACTGAGGTGTCATTCGGCCAAAATTTTTGAATTACTTTAATGAGGTCTGCCAAATTTTTTTGAAAGTATTTCCTGTGAATTTTCGAGGAATTTGTTTTTTGTTCAAAATTATTAAAAAGCGGATTATATATGTCGGAGAAAAATACAAGCACAATCGTAGAATCTCGTAAAATTCGAAATTTATTACTTTGAAAATTTTTTTCTAATAAAAGTCCTTCTCAGCAAGTTTCTTGGTTTAAAAAACCTGAAAAGTATCTTTCCAGCTTTTCCAAGAACTTTATCAAGGCAGGAGTTATAATATCTAGCTCATTTTGGCCCAACTTATCTAGATAAATGGGTCCCTGGAGGGTTAGTATTGATCTAACCTATCTCATCCGCTATTCTAAACCATAATTAAGTATAAAAAACTTCCTGACTAGAGCGCTTTTCACGGCTATTTGTACCCTAGATAGTATCAATTCGAGCTCATTTCCAAACAAACAATACTTTCCAGAAGTAGAAAGTAATACATTCATATATCTGATGTGACACTTTATATGTATGATATCGGTAATTCATTCAGAGAAAATTTTTCAAAAGCTGATCTCCAATAGATGGAGTTGTAATGATGAGGTACCAATATTTGAGCAAAGTGTGTAATCTGTGAGAATTTTACATGTGAGTAATTGCAATATTCAGGGATTTAACTTTAAATGAAATAATAATCTACACACCTCATCAGGATGTACGGTAAGCTATCTTACATAATGAATTCTCTGTCTACTTGTATCTCCCTACAAAAAAATTATGCTGAGAAAAAGGGTAAAGCAGTAAATTACTCCTTATAAGAAGACAAGATTCACCTCTCAGCTGCAGAATATCTCTGTATTTGTCCTTTCCATTCATCTCGGATCTCAAAGAGACGTTATAGGGCATTTATTTTCCGCTCTCCGCAAATAATTCGCTTACTGCTCAAACTACGTTGAACTCTAAAACATTTAAGCAAAGTACGAATAAATGCTTTGTCTGTTGACATGATTTTATAAATTGAAGGAATCAGATGAATAATTCCATCTATGAGAAAAAACTTTAAAAGTAGCTCCAACTAAACCTAGGCTGCACTTGATAATATGCTAATATTCTTACAACTGAAGTTTTGTCGTTCATGAAGCTCGAGTTGTTGCAAAGGTTTCCATACAAGTCCAATGTCACAAAAAAACCGAAAACGTACATTTTGAGTACATATTTTAGGACTAATTTTTGCTTAAAAACGTATCTAATCTTCAATTTTACCAATTGAAGGTAGTAACTGTAATTTAAAACAACATTTTGGTCAATGTATACTACAAAAATACCCCATCTAGCCCCCGTAACTCGCGTGACCAAATAAAATCAAAACCATTTCGTTTTTAGACATCTAGAGTCTATTCGCGATAGAACTGTCCTCACGTGATTCACAATTTGTTCCCATATGAGGAGAAATATCTTAATCACACTAATATTTACAGTGGCTGTAGCGATTTAATTTTTTTTTAGGTCTGTGAATATGTACTAAAGATAGTTTAGAAACATAGAGATGCAGTTAATGGGTGTTCAGTAGATGTCTTTACAGCTATTTCGGTAAAGGATCAACCTACAGGTACTCAAAAGATAATATTCGGCAAATTGAAACTGAAATAGATGGAGAGCGGATAAGCAAAATAATTCTTTACCATATCCAGCGTTGAAATTACCGCAAATTTTTTTTAACTGAGCTTCACTAATCTTGAAAGTTAATATTTGCACAAAAATCACAGAAAAACAATTAAATTAAAAATTTTGTTCTAAAATTTAATCTCATATCTGGAAATTATTCCGGTAGGCACTACAGGTCTCGCGTGGACTGCGGTGGGCTCCAGGTCAAATGCACTATGACATAAATAAAATTTTATATAAAGCCGGAAAGTTTCAGCAACTACCTCGAGCTGGATATTTTTTCCATCAAATAGGCTCAGAGTTCTTAACGATACTACTATTGGTATGTACCTTGATCTCTTCTAGAGACAGTGTACATATTCTAGATAGCACCAAGGTTTATCTGTAAATAGGTTCTAAGCGGAACAAATGAATGCCTCAATATTCAATCAAGTGTGCCGGAAACACACCTAAAATTTTAGAAAACAATAAACCTTCTTCTATCGATATAAATAGAGAAGATATTCAAAAGATTTAAATAGTTAGCTTAGGGTACCATTAAGGCTTCCATAATCTAAACTTATTAGTATAATCAGGAATAATAAACCCAAACTTCATTATTAAGTACTTTGTACGCAAAAAATTGTTTAGAATAGTCATAAAACTTCCGGAACTCAAGAATAGTGCTGGGGTAGTGTCAAAGTACATGGAAAAACATGACAACTCATTAGGAGCCAAATCAACTTGTATAATTCACCTCAGTGAAAAAGGCTTAAATGTTATGCATTCGGCCCTTGAACTCATAAGATAGCTACTGAAGTAAATTTATTGGAATTAGCGTACAAATAATTCGCAATTTTTCCACACATATTTTAAAATTTCAAAAATCAGTTCCATATTAAGCTGCCATCTCATGAAGCGGATTAATTTTTTGTTGAATCTCATTTGAAGAGCAGACTTGGTCTGCAAAAATTCTCTTTACATGAATGGATGATAGAAACCTGAATCTAATAAAAATTCGCTTATAAAGCCTCAGAAGCTGCCAGTTCTTCCTAGAATGAATTTAAAATTTAGAAAAAACTGGAAATTGATATTGGGTAAATAAATTTGGTTAAACTTTGTCTTACATACAGATTCTCATATGAAAACGCTGAGCGGAGAGTAAATTATTCGACATTTGAACTAAAGTTTTATTTTAATGATTTATTATGTATTGAAATGGTATTTTTCTTTCCAGTCTAGTAAAGTATCTGATAATTTTACTTTGATATATAGATTTTGAAAAATAGTTCTAAGAGACTAGCGAGCGTAAAAGAAAATTCCATTTTACTGTTATGTTCGATAATTTAGTGCATAATCTGGCCGGAAACGTGACCGCTGGAGTGTTTTGAGCCAATTAATTTCACATCGACGCGCATCGTTTAATTATAACTTTTTACTTCTTCTATTTTTCTTCTTAGAACTTAATGCTCATGAAAGTGGATACTGCAGAACAAAACGTAACTCTATGTAAGCTCTGCTCTCGCTCTAATTTCTGTCATAGTTAACATTTTTATATGTTTTGTCGGTTTGTAGATCGTTTTTGGTCGTTCCCTTTCTCATTCTTGTTTAAAATCTGTCAGAATGTATCCTAAAGTACTTCTTTTTTGCATGTCGAGTTTTCCGAAGTAGAAAAAACAAAAGGATATTAACAAATAATCGAGATCGATCCAGAAAAGTCAAACTTAGGGGGTATTTGTGTTGGTTTATGAAATTAATTTGTCTTTTTTGGAAATTTAGTTTAATATGACCTTTTTCAGATATAAGCCTGGTCATGACGAAGAGTCAATAGTTATCGCACTCAATCGATTTAAACCACAAATTATCCATGTAATGAATGTATTCGGTTGTTAGCTTCTATATTCAGCTTTGTAATACTATCATATCGGTTTCACACTATCTTTTAGGATATAATGTACCTTCACGTCTTCTTTCATTACAAAAATAGTATTTTAAACGATGAGTGTAGCGAGTAAAATTTTCGAATGGCTATTCTGATGGGGATCTTCAGGAAAGCAGTTCAAGTTTCAATCCTTTGAGAAAATAAGAGAACAATTACCCTTCCGTCACATTTTCGTACTTTTCATTACGTGGATCTGTTTGAGGCTCTCATACATGATTTCAAGATACGGGATTTCAGTCGCATATTTAGTTTTTATACACTCATTTTCCATGATTTCAATTTTTAGAGCGAGATTCTGACATCTGCTAAATATTTTCCTAAGTTAAAAAGGAGTAAGGTGTATAACAGATCTTTTGAATCAAATTCAGGTACTATTATATATCTTTTTTCTTACAAATCTTTCCGACAGTATCGCTCGGCTCAATGAAAGTGTAATATCCCTTTACATATACGAATTTGTGGAAGTTTATACCAAAGATAGAATCACTGCATTCGACATAAATAAACCCAATCTATTTGAGATAGAAGGAGAAGTGTAGCAAAATCAAGGGAATAGGACAAACCAGTTGGCTTTGATCGGAAATCGGATTGTATTTTGTATATTTCCCGATTCGATAACTTTAATCGAACATTTCAGATGTCTTGATCTAACTTCTCCCTTTGACACCACTAGAGACTTCCCTTGAATATGTCTCCGAGTTTTCTCTAGGTTCCTCAGGGAGAAAACAGCCTCCATTTAGTAAACTTTTTTCTACCGCATTGAAAGTCTCAAAAACACAAAAAATAATCACAATACATTCAAGCAAATAGCATGAAACAATAGTACAAAAATAATGTCAAATCGCATACCTTAATACAATCTCCGAATTCAAAATCTTCTTCGATAAACAAATAATCTGAAATATTCATGACTTACATTAGGTTCTTGCAAGTTCCCATAAACGGTTAATGATTTCATTACATTCCTTTGTAAATATCTAAGTAGTCAAGTACATGTATATACTTATAATTGAGTACAAAATTAATCAAGGAGTCCAGGAACAAGAATGTGGCTTCACTTTCTTGAAGTTCTACAGAAAAATTACAAAATTATGGGCTAAAAATATCATAAATTTCCTTTACAAAGTTGCTCCGCAATTGATAATACTAACGTATCCAGCATTTTTCACTCTCTGAGCTTTCGATATCACACAAATCCCTATCTTACTCTTCTGATTCCTCCATTAAAATACGAACAATCCACTTCCAAAATAATTAATATTGCAAAATTCAAATGTAGTCCTTGCTTAAGGAGGCTCATTATTTATAAAGACCTACCAGTTGACACAGAATTTACTCTAAAGTACTGTAGTGTGGTGCTTAGAGCTGCGGGATTTGAAAATTTTTTAATCGAAGGTAAGTAGGACAACACAGGGATTTTCGACGCCTTGTCGAGTCAGGATTGAAATTTAGATAAACGTTTACAGTGTTTCATGATGAAGATGTACATATTATTTTCCAAGGATTCGGTAGATTAGACATGGGCTACCACAATTGGCTCTTGAACTTGGCCCAAATTTTGAGCACAATGTTGTCGTGCACGAAACAGGGGCAAGAAAGAAGGAGAAAGAATAGAAAGAAAAGATAAAAAGTGTTTTTGAAACAGCCACGACTGAAATTAAAAAGTGGAAGGAAACCTGAGGTTGAATTTGAAGTTGGACTCACGAAGGAGGAGTTATATCGGGTCACATTTCAAAAAAATTGACAGCACCAGTAAATTAGCAGGGAATTCTCACTGATGGAAACAGGTGTGTGTGTAAAATACAAATAAGTAAAAGACATGTTTATTATCAGCAGGATAAATTCTATGTTATGTTGCTGATGCTCACCAAGTGCGTGAATTCAATTAAAAGTAGTTAATTTTAATAAATGAAATAGGTTCCAGGGAAATCTAATTCAATTTAGTGATTCCAAGGCCCTGTTTGGTCAAATTGAAACTAAGCAATAAAAGAACCTGATTAAACTATCATATTTCACTTTTTTTGTTATCTGTAGGGCCTTAAAGTGATCATTTTTGTCAATAGAGGTGCCGTTTATATTGTTTCTTCCCATGATATTGGACTCTCACATCTTAATACTATGTCATTTTATCACTACGAAAGGAGATATTGATAATTCATAATATAAGTTCCTTGGGAAACATGGAATTGATCGATACTGTGAGTTGCTATAATATAATATTTGAATAATTTTAAGAGGGGTGCAACTTCGGTATGATAAAAACCAACCTGACATTTTTTCTATTTTTGTTCGTTATACATTACCCCATCACATCTTTTGATCGAAGAAAATATATTTCATCAAGTGTAGGTTATGTGCCATAGGTATGCGAAATTATGTTTCATTAGGGATACAGATCTCATAGTTACGTGTTATATATAAAAAATTACACTGGATTCGATAGTGCATCTGGATCGAACTAAAACCTAGAAAAAGAAATCAAAGGTGCAATTAAAAGAAAAGTGTTCATATATTTTCAGTCTGGTCATTTAATGAGATAGAATACCTTGCGAGTCTCAAGCAATGTATTCAACACGAAAATGAGAGCCATAAGCAGTGGAAAAATTTCTTGATGAATTCCAAAAATCTACAGGGCATAAGTTCAGAGTCAATAGTAGATAATGTATTCTTCCAATGTCCATTTATTGGCCATAAACGTCAATAATATATTAAAAGTCTCAAAAGCTATGAAATAAAAGTTAGAAACCACTTGAGGTAATATTTTTGGGGAAAATAGTGCCTTTTTGCGGATCAAAAGGTGGCCCAATACGGGCACTTCATATAAATTGAGTTTATTATCTTAAATGGTCCGCTATATGTAATATGAGCTCAATGGTTTATGTCAGTCCCCATTGATTTACACAAGCTAGATTTCCATGGAAATAAAATATTAACTTCTTTTCATCTTTTTCAGTGTAGAGGTAGTGCATTTTAGTCTATTAATTCCGTCATCCATATTATTAACTGAACTAAGCAGGAACGAGAAAATGGTCAAAAATTCTCATATTTGCAAGCGCAAGAAGAATATTATATTTTACGTCGATAATGACGAATTTTCTTAGAATTAATCCAAGTGGAAATTTCAATATGAGCAAAGATGCCATACTTTTTTTAACCGAATATGTTACCTTTAATACTACTCTTTATCACCGCATTAAAACTTTACCAGTTGTCTTCATTCGAACACCTAAAGACTTAAGACCACATAAATAGTAGTCAAAAGACCTATATAGTTAAAAAGTTTGCTTCAAATTAGCCCAAAATTCAAAGGGAAGCCAAAAGGTGGTTCAATTTGCAATTTTAAAAAGTACTTGCTCTTCATAATTCTACATATATCACTTCAATGTTTCAATGTACCTTTAGATGACTAAAAGACAGAAAGTCTACCAATTAAACCAATTCTGGAGAATTGTTACCGTCTAATTCCTTACAATACTATTTATCAAGTAATAATCATATTGAAATTTTACGAAAATGAAAATAACTGACACCTTTCTTAAATCTGAGTTAAATTAGAGAAAAATCTGATTCAAATCGATTATATTTTTTCTTGTATATATAATTCAAACTAATTTTTCTTAATTTTTAATAATTACATAGTATATTTGTATGGATTAGACTTATTGTAGTGATATGAACACATGTAATCCAAACTTCTTATCGAATTTCATGATTTTGTTCGACTGCTGAACATGATATTTTATTAAAAAGGTCGGAAACTGGATTGTAATATATTGGTTCGGGTCATGTTCGTAAGGGGTGGGAACAATATCATAAAAATTAAAACTTCAATAAATTTGAAATGGCAAGAAAAATACAAACAAGTATTAAAGATGACCAGAGATTCTAAATACCGGTAATTATTAATTTAAATTATACTTATGTGAGGAGAATTTAATTCCAATCCAAGTAAATCTGTTGGTAAGGAACCAACAACTGAAACAAATTATCTTCAATTATCAGGTCTTATGTCAGAATGTATAATTTGAGAAGGTTGATTGGCGGTTGACTATTTGGAAATTATACATACATTAAGAATACCGGACTATTTACATGGGAAAATCAAGATGCTTTCTATGATTAGTTTAGGCTGAAGATCAGTTTTAAAAAAATTAGTTAGGAGGTTTGATATATTTCAAAGGGTTTAGTTCATATTTTGAACGAGATAATTTCTTTGGAAATATTCCCCTGATAAATTTCTCAGTGTACTTCCAAAAGTCAATATTGGTACAAGTTATGTAGTTCTTAAGCTTATCACCATATTTAAAGGCCCTTTGAAATTAAAAGATATAATTAATACACTACACTATAATAATAAGTTGAATATTACATTGAAATCTATTTAAAATCTTCTTAGCACTTTATTCGCAAATAATTAACTTAATTTTTAGATAATTTTGAAATGATCTAAGATCTAGATCGCAGAGTACCTTTCTAAATGCTGGTTATAGATATTTAGATGAGTTCATAAAAAATAGAGAGATTTTTTTAAGAAGATATAAATATTATACATATCACAATATATACTGCTAGACATGATTGAGTAATACAAGTTAGACCCATAATTATTTTGAATATATTGAATATGTTTTAATAAGCTCTTTCTGTGTGTCGACGGAATTACTATTAGGTCTTTATTCTTGCATCTTGAATCATCAAATATAGAAAATATGCTGAGTATTATTATAATGAGAAAAACTTTTCTGAGGATATAAATGAATAAGTTAGTTTCGGTTTTATGTTATATGAGTCCTTTTTATAATTGGAGGCTTATAATCAACTTCAATTCCATTTAAGAGCTAAGTGAATGGGAATCAGTAGGATGAAAAATTAAAAATGTGAAGTCTGACTATTTTTCTCTGAAACACCCTTGTGAACAAGATGTGGAACTTTTTCCATGAGTTCTTTTATGAAATATTTTGAACTATAAACTGAATTCAGACTGCTCTCAAGTTGAAAAAGGGGACAGAAAGTAGGCCTTACAACCAAAGCGGTAGTCGCGCCTAGCTAGCACGCCCAGTTCTCGCTCGTTAACGGTTAACGGGACAATTAACTAGACAGATCACTACACTAAGCTAAAAGAACTAAGAACGGGCATGCAACAACAACTATAGTATCAAGAATGAGCTCTCAATCTGTCAATCATCACTATGTCCGGACATGGTAAGTTTCCCTGTGTTAAGTCAAATTAAGCCGCAGGCTCCACCCCTGGTGATGCCCTTCTCTCAATTCCTTTGAGTTTCAGCATTGCCACCATAGGCCCCCAGAAATCAAACAATTTGGTTTCTGGGGGACTACAGTCGCCCAAAGGGTGCTGGACAGGCCAAATTTCAAGTCCTGCCTGATCTCCAGTCCTCATCGTTTATAGTAAAGGCTACGACGGTAACTGATCGTCTTCGATCCCCTTACTTTCGTTCCTGATCATTGGAAAATTCCTTAGCAGACGCTTTCGAAGCCGTTTGTCTTCCGACAATCCAAGAATCTCACCTCTAACTCCGGATTAAAAATGTCCCTTACCGTTCCTCTTAGTCATTACCCGTTCCTCACAAACCAACAAAATAGGAAAGAGGTCCTATTCTAATATTCTATGCTAATGTATTCATGGCAAAAGCCAGATTTTAACACTATAATTTTCTCATTTTCTCACAGTAAACGGTGGCAGCGACCACGCCGCCGCGGTGAAGCGACACCGGGGCCCCCTCCCCAAAGGCGACCGACCCCAGATCCGTCTGCGAAGACGCCCCAGCCCGCCCGCCAAACTCGGACTACGAGCTTTTTAACTGCAACAAATTTGGTATACGCTTACAGGGCTGGAATTACCGCGGCTGCTAGCACCTGAATTGCCCTCTGCTGGCTCTCCGATAATATGTTTACCTTGTTCTCATTCCAATTAAAAAAAAAGTTGGGCCCTCGATTGTTATTTCTTGTCACTACCTCCCGGTGTCCGGATTGGTTAATTTGCGCGCCTGCTGCCTTCCTTGGATGTAGTAGCCGTTTCCCAGGCTCCCTCTCCGGAGCCCCGCACCAAAGGTCCGCTACCCGTCACAACCATAGTAAGAAAACACCTTACCATCCAAAGTTGATAGGTCAGAAATTTGAACGGTGCGTCGCACTCATGTTCAATCAGAAAAAAATTGTGACCAAACACATCACAAAACACTAGCTTGTATCTCCAATTTATACCAAGGCACAAGCGCCGCTTTTATGGCATGTATTAGCTCTAGAATTACTACGGGTATCTAAGTAGTATTTACCACCGAAGAAACTATAGCTGTTTACCGAACCATTCACAGTTTCGTTGTATAACTCACTCATACTTACACTTGCATGGCTTAATCCTTGAGACAAGCATATACTACTGGCAGGATCAACCAAGTAGCTACTAACTAATCCCTTCCACACAGTCACCAAGCAGGTTTCGCTGCGTTCAATTCACCGCCGTTCCCATCTCGGGCTTTTTTTCAACACTTCCACGACCTCGCAAAAAGCTCCTTCCAGCGCAACCAGAAACGTAGAAACGGAAACATCCTTCACCACACTTCTGCCCGCAAGAGTTACACTCTCAGCAACGTCGCTTCCGATCAGAAAAGATCTCCTAGCGACAGTACTTGCACAGTAAAGTCTCCTACGCATAGCTTTTTTAAGCCAAAATCTTCACTTTGACCAACCTTACAGTTGCTACGCATTATTTTCAGCATCCTTCTCCGACTTCTAAGGGAAAAAAACTCCAAACACGCGCAACTGCGTTCCTTTCACCATCTGAACATTATCTTGGGGCCATCGTGCTCTCGCATACCAAGACTGAAATACAAGAAAAACAAACCGCATCCACCGCCCCGGAAGCAGCACCTCTGACGCGCTACTTTTTCAGAACTTGAAACGCACAGAATCCCTACCATAAATACGATTAGTACTCGCAGCCATCCCCAACTCGTGAACATCCTCATTTCCTACAAACCCAACACGTCAATCAGGCTTCTGATCGATTTCTTCTACTTTGGCCCGAGCAAACTGCTTGGAAATGGGTCCATTTCCTTGTTTGAAAGTGCGGAGGACTGTCATGCATACCCCCGAGCATCATCTCAAAGAGTAAGATTCATGAAACCGCATCATTCCGGAAGCCTCTATCCGTGACTAATTTCTCGAAAAGGTCGACCATCCTGCTATTGAACGTGAAGACATGCAGTATTGGGACACTCTCAGTATGTCGAAAACAAACCTTTCCCGCACACCACGCACTTCAACAGTTTTTGACCTTACCGCTTACTTTTTCGCCGACAGAAAATGCACTCCCGAAAAGGCAATGCAGGTCATACTTTCTCGTACCGCCAGCCATAGCACCCCTCCGTATGTAGACGGCGCACAGCGGCACTCGCCATCCGCCACTATTGTGCATCACTCAACGTTAGAAACCATCACAGTCTCTCCCAAAAGGTGTTCTGCAGTCAACTCAACACATGCCCGGGGCCGTCTTCAACCGACACCCTGCACTGTTGTCACTCACATTCTCAGAGAATTCCGTCACCGAGTCCAGGTTCAAGCGTGATGCGTAGCTATGCTCAAACACATCACCACTCTCCGCCAGCCTCGGTTGTCTCTTCGAATCTGCCAAACATGTTCCGGTGGATGGGAACTGTTTCGCTCAACTCCGTGGTCCGTTCGCGAGACTACTACTGCTGCCCAGGTTCCAGGTGGACCAGATTTTACTGCCCTGCTCATCTGAGTGATTTTGCCTCCCGTTCCCGGGTACAACGAGAAGGGTTTTCCGAGACAACGTCATCGACGCGAGCAGTCCTGTCACCCCTTTTCTGGTATATGTAGACAGGGCTCCCGTCTCGTGGACGTAAGCATGGGAGATTACTATATTTGCTCAGTCAGCCCGCCCTGAGTGGTTTCACGTACCCCCCCTTCATGAAAAATTTGAACTATGAACTGAAGTCAGACTGTTCTCAAGCTGAACAAGGGGACAGAAAGTAGGGTTTGGTCCAGAATATCAAAGTAAAAAAGTGCTAGGAACAGAACAATTATAAAAACAGTAGCGTTAATACCAGCCCACCACTCTGCTGGAACCAGCAGTTTACTGCTTTTACGCTGAGTGATACTGAATGGATGACTGTACAAGGTGTGCTACTGTCAGTGAGAATCTCCTATTTGTAGAAAATCGCTTGCATGGTGGCACTCAGGCTCTGTCTATATCCATCTGGAATAGTTGGAGTGCATTAAACTGATAGTCACGGTAAACCTGCCTCGACACGGCCGAATTGTGGCCAAATGCACTGTTTCAGCTTCAGCGCGACTTTCGATGTACCCGAAATGAATTCCCGTCCGAACGACAGAGAGTCATGCATTAGAAGCCGACCTTTGACCGTGATGTCCCTTCACAAACAGGAAGGAAAAACAATTTTTTAAAAATACATCTTCTGGAGCTAAAAACCATGTTTACCATAAATAATGCCATTATGCTCAGAAATTAACCAGTTAGCTTACGATGTGGAAACATTTTCAAGCTTAAAGAATTCGCACTTCAGATGAAAGAAGCTCATGATTATGATTTGTATGAGCTAGAAATAATTAAACTTAATGGTGTACCTTAAGAGTGAAATTGAGAAAGCCAAATGATTCTCTCGATCTTTGTGGTAGAGATTTTTTGCCTCAAAAAGCAGCATTTTTTCAATTTTTTGCAATTGTATACTAAAATGGAGGAGGGTAGAATATTTTCCATAGTGATTAAATAGTAGCATAGAATAAGGTTATTTTGAAGCGATATGTATTGATTATAAACCCTTTTCTTTTATCTACTAGGACATGAGCAACTATCTGCGGATTGATTATATTCATTGTCTCAAGTATAAATTTAATCACAGTAGTTAAATGAATGAGTCTACTTTGGATAAATTTCCCCTGTTTTTGAACGTCAGATTAAAATATTGATTGATTCGACGAATCCGCACATTAATGTTAAGTAAGATAATTGAGTACTATCGCTGTTAGATTTTACCATAGTTATAAACT
Source organism: Kappaphycus alvarezii (assembly GCA_002205965.3). Taxonomy (NCBI): domain Eukaryota; phylum Rhodophyta; class Florideophyceae; order Gigartinales; family Solieriaceae; genus Kappaphycus; species Kappaphycus alvarezii. Next base: position 79,710 of record NADL03000848.1, read on the forward strand.
GAAACGTATTGTTTGCACATTTAAGGTCATACATTTTCACTGATATCATAGTTGTTCCAAAATTTATGACGCCGTGATGCCGTTTTTTTCAAATTTATGTACCTGACGATTAAAAAAGGTAATTTACATTACAGTATTGTATCAGTAAGAGATGTTGATCGGATATAATTGAAAAAAGTCATACCTGAGTGAAATATGAAAGGAAAAATTCATACTTAATGTTTAAAAAATATTATTCTGACATTCCAAAATATTAATTTATTTTTTCCTCCTGTTTAAACTATATTTCTATTCTTCTATATTATCGCGAATATCGCACGTATGTGAGTTATACTCGGGTGGCTTGCACGTTCTAGCAACGATGAGAATAAATCATTCGGAACTTTTCTTATCCGGTCGGTGAAATAATACCTTTCTCTATCAAGGATGATTTATTCCAAAGAAAATCAAGAAATTTACACTCAACCCTTCAAAGATAGGTAATATTAGAAGAGTATAATTTTTCTCACTATGTTTTGAAAGTTAAGTGTATTCTGAATGAAATATGCCTGACCCGTTGTTAACAACTGGGAAGAGTAAACAAATTAAGAGATCTCCTCCCTCAAAATCGGAATTTAATTGCGCTCTCTCATAGTGGGATATTAAAAGTTCCCAGAAAAAGTGAAAGAGCTGTTCTAGGCATAAATATATAACTATATAGCTTCAGGCAAAGAATTTGCTCATTTGAACGAAAAGAAGCTGCGAGAATTTATTTTTAGGAATCTCTGTTGTTATTTAGTTCAAACTAGATACGAGATCTACAAAATCTATATAATCGAAAAAATCCCGAAAAGTATTAGAAAATAAAGAAACATACTAAATCATAAGATTAGCAGAGATAACATGAAGTAAACACTTAGTTTTCCTTTGATACGAACATTTATTAAGTTTTTTAACAAGTAAAACATATTTCGGAGGTGAGAGAAAGTTACAAGAGTTATTATACAGGTATTTTCAACAGATATCAGCATGAAACTATTTGCTATTAGAATCTAGAAAAGTTTTCATTTTTGCCACTACCTATGTACAAAATTACTATTTTAACATAAAAGCCATCTTTTACAGAAAAGACGGGGTTTATTGCCCATTTGCATGATTTAATCATATTTTTTTAAAAGGCTCTAGAACACATATTATCTATATTTTGTTCATATTTAATCTTCCTGTGGTTCACGTTGAACAACTCATGTATTATTTAGAAATCCGAGTAAATGTTTATGGTTGATTTGGAATTCTATTCAATAATACATGAAGAAAAAATAAAAAATTATTTGAATTCTCCCTGGTAATTTTTTACTTTTCCTTGCCCAACATGCTCAATTTTATTTCTTGGTGGTGTTCATTCCACAGTGGTTTAACTAAAGCTTTAGTTTGTAGGAGCTCAAACGTTCAATCGCAATGAAATAATTTTGCGAATCGTCTCAGGTCAATAATAATGGATCTAAAACCGCATGGAATACTTGCAAAGCGTCGGCATACTATTAAATGTTTAGAGGAACAGTTTATGAAGTTTCTATAATTTTCATTCACTATTACTATCACATTTTATTGTACTGTCATTACATTGATATTATAAACGTAATCTGTAATGACTTTATGTGGCCAACGAAATCCCACGAATAACTAATTATACCACATTAAAGTGCTTTTTACACTTGCACGCTAATTGTAAGACACGCAACGTTGAACTTTTTGTGCAAAAAACTATCTTCCAAATCAGTTGTAGCGAACTTTTCCATGTTTATTACCTAACTTAAAATTATGATTATATATTGAAGTATGGCTGATATACAAAAACTTATATGCAAAAATGTTGGAGTCTGAGAGCTATCCAAAAAACTATAACTTTTGGAATGGCTCTTCTTTAAAATTATTAAACTACGCAAACCTTATCTTCCTTCTTTAGTGAAAAGAGACTAAGAAGGTCTCTCATCTTTTCATTGCAGATATGTGGAGATAAGAATATTGCTGATATAGAGACTGCTTTTTAAGTGCGCATTACTTCTTTATCCAAAACTATCTACCAGAGGCTGTTACCAAGATATAAAGTAATACGTTGAGGCATAAATGGTAAAGGAGTAATTCCTGAAACATCTTGAAATAAAGCGATCTTGTTTAAAAATCGTATAATGAAATATAGAGGTCAAAAATGAAACCTCTATAGGCGTAAAATTGTATTTTCACAGCTTGCTTTGTTAAATAGGAAAATTTAGTTGTCTCGAGACTGTTAATCCCCAATTTACCGCATAAAAGAGGTATTTTCTCCTATTTAGGAACAAAACGGTCCCGGTAACATGTTCAGATACTTGATTTCTCGAATGTTTCTATTGAGTTATAAATCACCTGAAAATAATCCAGAGAAACAAAAGATCAAAATTTATTGCTATACGCGCTTCTACTGTAAATTAATTCGTACTACTGAGCCTTTTGGACCCATATTCTATGTTTCGAGAAAAATGGGATAAATAAATTGATTCGCAAGGTTTTTATAATATGGAATGCATAATCATCTATAACGAAGTACTACTTATTACCATGAAAAGGATATTAAATACAAAAACTGATGTGACATCTCAAAAGCATCCTCCAGCATTTTCAAATGTATGTTTTTTATTCATCAGAAGGTCACTAGATTACAACCGTGCAACGGAGAAATCTTATCAAATCTAGATGGAACACCAGGGGTCAATTAATCATATTTACTCTTTGCAGACTACCTTAAACTGGTGAGTCTATAAATTGACTTAAAGAGACCAATCTGCAATTGGGTATGAAAAACTGGAAAACATCAAATCTCACCCCACAAAACCATTACTCTATTATTCAGCCAGTAGTCTCTCCAATACAACAATATGGTCAAATTTTTATTCTCTGTATTTTTTATAATGCTTTTGACTTCTATTTTTGGTTTTACTACTCAAAAAAATAATTTATTAAGATCCATTAAATTTCTTTCGAATCTCAAAACAGTTAAAAATGATAAATGCGGGATAATATGTGCTACTAAGAATGTGGAAGAAATTTTCAAATGCACTTGTTTTGCAGTAAAAGAAAATTTACTTAATGTTCTGCGAGAAGCAAGAGATATAACTATCAGAGTGTGCAACAATATTCTTGATCCAAGTTCTTTTCAGAATTTTAGAGAATCCTGTAACAGATTTATTGTAAAAGACAAACTTCAAAGAGATAAACTTGCTATTGCTATGCAATTGGTTATAGATAACTGTCCCTGCTAGCTCTATGACGTCTACGTGGGAAAGAAAATAATTCCAAAACCCGAAAAAGTTCGAGTTTGGAATGAATTCGGTAGAATGAAATAACAGAGGACAGTGAAATGGTTTTCTGAGGATCAAAACTCAATTTCCATTGATATGATTTAGAATAGTTTATAATTAGCTATCGGAGTTATTGGCAACTTTTTATTTTTCAAATTGACCAGGAACTGCAGAACTCAGATTCACCTTGTTAGTTTTTCCTTTTGTCCATGTTAGTGCTATATTTTCAAGTTTTAAAGTTGCTATTAGAAGAGTAAATTAGTACTGAAAACAGCCTTTATGCATCATTTACATATTATAAAGGTTCGTTGGGCCCATATTTAGTTACATCTCTGAAAAGTTATTAAATGATACGTAAATATAAATGAATCTCTGTCGAATCCCTAATTTTAACTTGCACTTCGGACCTATACTTGGAAAGAATATGATCTAGGTAGTCTAGCTAGGTTTCGTTTGTAAACTTAATAATTTCGATTGTTTTTATTGACAATAAATAAAATGCATAAGGTCGTACTCCCCTTTTAATAAAAGATATTGTTCGCTTTCACTATGATAATTTTTCTGCGTGCTAATAAAATCTAATTACGTCGTGAAATTTCATTATACAATATTTACTATGTCAAAAAGTTGTTAATTTTCACTGAAAATATATGTGGCAGCAATTTTAGTTTTAATTAAACCGAACATGTATTTTACAGCAAGAGCAACTTTTGATCACACTTATAAGTGGGTTTTCCAGTGACTTTCCTGAGGTGGAGGATCAAAGGATATGTATAGTATGATTTTAACGTTTTAGCAGGGAGTAAACTGCTTCCACGCGGACTAGTACTGGTACTGTACATTTATTTTGCATATCCTATGTCTTAATCAACGGGTACGTAGTGAAGACATGAAAAACTTCATGTCTCTTCGGCATTGATTTTCTAAACAAAGCCGAATTTGATACTGTAGCAAAGAATGGTGCTAGATAAGTTCTTCATTGATAGTAAACTAGGGTACTATTCTGATCATTTCTCTGGGTTTAGAAAAAGAATACCGTATGATTATGGTGATGTATAGGCCTGTGAATCAAATTTCAGTCAAATAATTCCATATTAGAGTTTAGCGTTTCATATTGGAGCTACATAAATGTTATTAAGGCAGAGCTAGCGACGAGAGGGAAACTGGAAGACGTGAAAGTAAGAAAAAGACGAGTTCCGGAATCCAATTACATTAATGACTTAATCTTTCTTTCCAATCATTTTCTAACGCATTAATGACTTATTCTTCCTTTCAAATGATTTTCCTAACGACCAACTTAATGACATTATATATTTCACAATGTGCTCGTAAAAAGTTTTAAAAGTTTAAGTCTAATCAGACTCAAAAAAATAAAAATTCAGTAAAAATTGCCACAGAAAAAACCATGTGAAAAAATCAAAGCAAAAATGAAAAATTGATAGAAAATTTTACGTTGATAATGGAAAAAAATTTTTTTAGGTCGAAAGTCCCAAGTAGACAAAATGAGTTCATACTTTCGAGCCATTATAATTCTTATCGCGCGCAAGTAGGATAACAAGTAGGATAATTGATCTCAGGATTCAACGGTCGATTAATTCTCAGAATCAGAACATGCTGTATCAGTTTGACAATATGTGGCATTTAGTTATTTATCAAAACAGGGAATATTTTGGGGATAAAAATAAATAGTATACTCAATTTAGACTTATTTATACCTGCTAAGGTTTAGTTGGGGGAATATTTGGGTTATTTTCATGCGTGCAAGATGGGGTCGGTTATATCCACGCCGGCATTGTTTTATATGGGATAATTCGTCACTGATAGGTAACACTACATGAAATTCCTTACAAGACCGGCTCAATGCCTGCGGGTAGGCATGCCGGGTTAGACATGACGTCCGCGGCAGCGTGCCTTTGGGTAAGCACCACTCTAATCATCAGAAAGGCCTCCATCGCTCGAACGGCTACGTTCCGGGCAACATTGGTTAGCACCGCGTACGCGTCTGGGTGACAGCCTCCAAGGGTGGATATTGGGATAGGGACAAGCCTTCCTCTAGTAGCCGTGGCGAGCAGTGGTTCATACCTTCTACTTTTGGCGGAGATGGCTGCGTTGAGGGGGATTGGTGGGTTGAATGTACGCACTCTCCTATTGGAGGGCGTAAGGGGATTGACGAACGTGAGGTCAAAAAATTCCTCCGTTGCTACCCATTGCCTAGATATCCAGCCTTGTGCAGTGAAGTCCCTGTTTCCGCTCGATGGCTGAATGACGGGCTGCCTTCTGCAGGTCTTGGGCTAGGAAGGCGACTTGACGGTCGTGTCATCGGATTTGGTGGCCACCATGCAGGCAGTGCATGAGGTGATCCCCGTGGCAGTCGAGGACCTCAGGGCAGTTTGTTCGTGGGCACGGCGTGTCCGAAGAGCGGGACTTGAGGGTAGTACTGCTGCCATGCTAGGAACTCACATGCGTCAATATAGGTCTTCAGGATGGGGCGCGTAGCACAATAGATCCACTAATTTGCGCCGGGAAGGCCAATAGAAGCCCAGAAAGCTTACCTCTGTTGGTAGCTAAGAGGGATATCTTCTTGTACTGCGGCATGGACTACTTCTGTAAGTGTCTTTTGCGGAGGGGTTTTGCTTGAGCCAAATACATAAAGGGAAAGAGTCGTGAGGGCAGGCAGAATATAGACCATATCGGTGGGCGCGGACGGCATCATTGTACGTCGTAAGATCCGTGATAGGTGTCGGCAAGATTCCAGTGGCCAGCCTGTTAGCAGCTGCGATGGAGGAAAGGAAAGCCGAACTTGCGGTTCTTGCGGTTCTCTTCGCCGATGTGAACCCTAAGCTGAGGCTGGGTGTCTCAAGCCTAAGCTAAGCCGAGGCTGGGTTTCTTCGGGTCCACGGGTTTCACCGATAATTGGAGTTCTCGGAATATATCCGAGTCCAGTGCTCCTCCGTCGAGTGCCCGTTTAGTTTGATTTGATGTAAGACCAAGAAACTAAAATTGTCCCCTACTTCATGTTGCCGAGAAAGTATGCCAATAATCGGAGATTAAAAATTTGATGAACACAATATAAGTAAAACTGAAACCCTGTTTCGTGTTATACATAATTCAACTTTCGGTATTTATTTGGATAAGCCGACACGCTTTATAATCGAATAAAGATAGAAACTGGCTGTCCAAAATGCGCTCTGCTTGGTCATCTGAACCTCTGCGAGAGCCATAAATTCAAAATTCTTCCGACTATTCTATCAAATTACGAGATGTTGAAGTTTCCAGAGCTCAATATATATAATTGAGGATGAGCAGAAAAACCCAATAGTAACCTTAACGAATATTCAGAGATCTACAATATTATAAATACTGATAAATACATATTCAAGTCCGTTTTTCTTTTTTAAAAATTGAAATCAAAGCGGAGAAATATTCTTTCGTTTTAAAAAATGTTGTAATTATAAAAACGCTTTCTGGATGCCTCATACAATGAAAATTTTCTAATTATTCTTTCTGTGTGGGCTAGTAAATAGTAAAAACATTTCACGAGAATACTTATATGTATCCCATCTACCGTCGATGTAAATTTTACTAGATTGCAGATATATAGAGCGTGCAGTAATCTCGGACAAAATATACATCTTAGAAAGTAGAAGTTGACATGATTACAATTTTTTATATTTATAAATATAAAATTATTAAAATTATTTATTCATGCTTGTCGAGATTGTACAAAGTCTAATAGTGATATTCATTCCACGAATTGACGAAACGTTGACCTGCAAACCGTTTAAAGTGATAATGAAGAAAATATCAATCTAATACTGGTCTTGTCCCTCTATTATTGACGGATAGGCTATATATACAAGAATAGCTCAGAGCCCTGAGTCAGTTAATAAAGTTATAGTATTGTTTCTACAGGAACCTAAGTGTAGCCAGTCTACCGAAATTAATAGTTGAGATATATAAAGTTTTCATCTGAACTGACTACTAATTTCTGAGCCGAGAAAGTTCCATACAGATTAAACCAATGAAAATATGTCGACGGAGTTTTAAGTTCTCAGGTTTCACTTCGATATCATATCATATTTACACTTTGTATAAGCTTTCAAGAGTGATCAAAGGAAGCCCTCTTAAGAAAGAACAAATTGTTTTATCAAAGCATGTTAACTCAACTGTTAAACTTATAATTTGAACTTATAGCTGCAACGTGAGATTAAATAGGTAGAAAGTACACATTTAACCGAAAATAACAAAGATTGAGGGCAAAAGATATAGCAGAGTTAGCGAGAGTGCGAAATAACTCATTGAATGATAACAAATAGTTAGTTACTGTAACCTATTATTGATCTTTGATCCCTGAAGCCGTAAACTCGCAATAAATTTAGTTTCCATACCGACATAATGCAGAAAATATGAAGTAACGCATTTATTTAGTTAAACAGATCCCTTAAAATTTTGAAAACTATCTTTGAACTATAAATGTTCACTTTTACACGTCAATTTTAAGATCGGGAAAAGTTTGTGAAAATCGTAAAACTTGGTAAACACTACTTCAATGACTTTACAATTATGTAACGAAGGAAATAACATCAGTTTGCTTAGATTTAATGCTTGTAAATTTGAAATAGGATTATGTGCAAATCGTTCTATATTCCAATATTGGAGATTTCACATCATCATTTTCGCTAAAGAATTCATTACTTCTCGAACCTCGAAATAGTACATAATAATTTGTTTCGAAAAAATTAAGCCAAAATAGATTCCGAAGAATACAATTTTTGAACAATATTACGTATTTTGCCTTTGAGCGATGCAACAGCTCTGGACCGAAAATTACTGGCGAAAAAGAACTACTTTGCTTTACTTTGCATTATGAGAAGTCCTAGTTTGATAGCCATTTTTAGAGAGAAATTCATTTTGATCGTGTTAAGGGTTACATTATGATCTAGATAAATGCAGATTGAATACGTTCCGGAGATTATATATGTTACATGAGTGTTTCTTCACTTCCAAAGAGGCAAGTTTGCTTCTAAGGTAAGTACTGCATATCAAACGTTTAGATTGGCACCATCGAACTTCTTATTCAACAAGAATAGGTGTATTTAACGGAGCTTATGAATTATTTATGCAATTTTATTATTCATAAAGTGATATTGATATATTAGCAAAAGTAAGAGAGATTTATTAAACGTATTATTTAAGTTACATACCCGGCATATGAGCCATAGTTTCTTGAATTTTTCTTGAGAAAAGCTGCTCCAGCATGTTACAGCAGCATAAGGTGATCGGCTAAACTGTATATGTTGTTTTTACTACATCAAATTGTTCGTTAGTTAATAAAATGATGCTATGGGTGATCGATAAGATGCCCGTGAATTTATTTAGGTATTTATATGGTAATCAGATATTTATGTTGAAAAGCTGGGACTGAATTTCAATTTCGCGCCATAAGTTTTCAATATAAAAAGTTCACTTGCAAACTTCGATTCTTATAGAAGTAGTCCACTCGAAACTTAGCTTCAAACATATTACTGAAATCCAAAATTTCAGACATTAAAAAATCAAACAAATATAAAGTTATGAAAACAAACACATCATCGAGAATGAAGTATGTTTTGAACATGTGGAACAAACTCAGCTGTATTTACGAGAATAGTAGCACTGAACTGTACGAATAAAAATTCTTATAACAAAACATGAAGCTATTGCTTCTGAAACATATATAAATATGGATTTGATACGAAATATTTAGAGTAGTGTCTTTAAATTAATTATTTATATTCGTTCCATCGAGAGGGCTTCCGAAAGTATTCAAAAATAATCTGGGATTGAAGTAGAATAAAATACCGTAAAATCTATTGAACGCTTCCGAATATATCGGAGTATTTTCTGGGGATCGAATTATACCTACCAGCATTTGAGAAGATCATTTTTCAAGCGAAGCATACTACTGAATATAAAACTACTACAGAAGAATGCGTAGCGTTTCCAAATTCCAAAGACCACGCAAAAATATAAATAAAAAAACGATGATTAACAAGGAAGTCATTTACCGGCCTATAATGATGTTTTTTTGTACAATTAGGAATAATTTCATGTTCCTTAAGGAAAAAATAAATGTTCTAGTTTCTTCTCAAAGGAAGATTATAACTCCGCACATTTTTACCTAAAAAATTCCGGGACTCCATTTCTCGTTTTTCTCCATCATATTCAAGTTCCAATGATCATTGAAAGGGCTGGTTCGATTAATTCTCCATTTCTGAATAAAACATGTAACAAGCATTATTTTATCTACCTATAATTTGCTATCCCTTGGATTTTTTAAAAAATCTTTGTAAGTTTTTGATGAGATTGATTGCACGCAACATGTAAGTAAATACATGCTTTTATCGAAGAGAAAAGGTAACTACCTGAAAAAGTTACTAATGTGTTGAAGTGATCGAAATAGGTACATAATAAATTTTTCTGAAACAAAATGAAATGAACTGCTAATCAACTGATACATTTTATTAAGTGAATAGAAGTATGGGCCCGAAATGCATAAATGTAACCAAAGTGTGGCCAATATTAAGGCAATCGATTAGGTTGAAATGATTTCAGCGTTCAATTTTATTCTTCCTCAACGTAAATGCCAAGAAAAACTCCCTCAATTTTATTTTACCGTTAAAAGAAGGAATTTATCTGGTCAGGTCAACGTCTGCAATAATTTGACTGATATCATGAAAATAACAGGTGAGGCATTGAAAAAGGCCCTCCAAAGTTCTTGAAGCATGTTGTGATTTGGGGAGGTGGTAAGCTACTACCTTCTTGTTGAAACGTAGTTGAAATTTATCCTTAGAGACCGTGGCTATAAAGGCGAGAACGGGACAAAGAATGTAATCTGAAAACTTGATACTATGATGAAGAAAGTTTCCTGTTGACCGAAACAGTCTTTCCGAAGTGAAATATTCGTTTGAAACGAGCATAAATTAACTATAACACTTATCTCTATGGCTCACCGTTTTGATTTGGAATTTGGCATTTTGACCATTAATTCAATTAGCGTTTCTAAGAAGATAATGTCTTTTTTCTTATATTATTAAAATCATTCTGAAAGTAATGACTGTGATATGCCAGCAAGACTTAAAAATATAGTGAGAGTTTCCCTCAAGCCGAAAATATACTCTTTATATTAATTTATTTTACAGAAAATTGAAAGATTGTTTATTCTATCATTTTTGCTTAATTAAATACTGATTTATTGGCTTCAGACGGGTGAACTTGCAGTACCATCTCAAACAAAGTTTCTGTGGCTTTTTTGAGTTAATGTAGAAAAGGATTCATGCATGAATTTTAAATCGGAAGAGGGAAGCTACCAACCTTCTATATATGTGACGTACATTCTCTAAACAAAGTTTCAATGTCTAGAGTAATGACAATACTGTCACTCAACCTCAATCACCCTGAGCGGGTGTGAATAAGATCATTCATTGTAGCTCTGCAGAGGTACTGTTAAAGTATTACTAAGATTTTAGGGTGTTACAATTTTTCTACACATGAGACTTACATTCATAAGGGTTCATTAGATGTGTATAAATCTATTTAAATTAATGAACCCTTTATTATCATAAAAAAATCCTATTTTAACTCATTCAACCGTTTTTCTCACAAACATGTTTGTCGAACTGTAATACAGAGTACATTCGAGGCACTTAAATGTTACCTTTAGACAATATTATCGCTTTTAGTTTACGGAATCAGTAACATAATAGCAAAATGTTATTTAGTGTTTCTTATTTGGAGGAAATTTTAAAAAACAAATAAAAACGCAAGAAAATTCAGTCTTACTTTTATCCATTTCTTCCAAATATGTTTTTTAAGAATACACTATGAAGCTTAAAAGGGAGAAATAGTATTTATAATAAACAGAATCAGATTAAATTTGCACTTTAATTCCTTTTTTGGACTTTTTACGTCATGAGTGAGTTCAGAACGTTTTGAGCACATATAAATGAGAAAATATACATAGTTTTTTTGATTTTTAAGTCAAACGTTCAGTGAATGAATTTTCTTAAAGGGAATAAGGAAACTCTTCTCCCTTGTCTAGATAAAACAAAATAGAACCAATTTATGCATAAGTGACTGGATTGTATTAACTTTTTTGTTGAAGAATATTCTTACTTTAAAATATTCAACGAGGTATTTAACAATAAAATTATAAGAACGCGGGGTAATAATATTTTATTCTAGGTATCGGTATAGAATACAGAAACACATTCTGGTATCACATTTATCAATAGATCTTTTTATCAAGTTCATTGCACAAAAATGGTCTTGTTTCTGTACTTTCGCTACCTTATAAATCAGCATTTTTTTAAAGCTAACAAGGACAGTTATCTATAACCACTTCTAGGGCGTCGGTGAGTTTTTCACGTTGAAGGATACCATTTTCAATAAATCTGTTACACGAATCTGAAGATATTTTGACCATTTTACTGGCAAAAAGTTTCGACAAACTCCTACCGCTACTACACTTCCAACTCGACTCAAATTCAATAGATTTCGTCGCACTGCAAAACATGCGCATTTAAAAATTTCGTCCACATTGTCAAAGGCACATAAATCACTACAATTTTCCCCTCTGATCTTTCTAGTATTCGACAGAACCCCGTCAGGTTTTGTAAAATCGTCATGCTGGAGAGAATATCCCTGAAAAATTGTCAAATAGGTAAATAATAGAATGGAGGCTGTAAAATTGAGCATTTTTAAAAAATTTCCAGATTGAGAGAGATTTAATTTAAGACAGATTTGTATCGATTTTTTTCAAAGGTTTTACACTTGATGAAAAAAGTTACTTAAAAGAATTTAGCGTTGAGTGTTTTTTTGTTAGCGGTCAAATGAAAAAAACCCTTGCCTTCAAATAGGTAAAAGTCTTTAGAACTATAGCGATACAAATTGATGGTTCATTATTAACTCAATACTCTCCAGAAATATAAAAAATTTGTGATGAAATATGTTGGTGGAGGCTATAGTTTTCCAAAAAAATTTTCAAATGCGAATGTTAATTGACTCCAGAAATGTATGTTCAGTTTTACAGAAAGTAATTTCATAACAATAAACAATAATTTTCTAGAAGTTTCGTAGATACGCGATCTATCAGAGTCACACAGAAAAGTTTACATTAATTTTTATGCTTAGGTAACAATGTTTAGGAACTGATTTGTTAGAAAAAATTTCTTTCGACTGAATGTAATCAGTTAGGACCTTATGGACCTCAAAAAGTCAAAAAAACTCATATTAAAATACAAATTAAAACAAGCCCTCAAAATACAAAGTTTATTTTGAAAGATGAATTTGAAATGTCTTTTGATATAGTCCTCCAACTCTGTTAATTTATCTCTCTCCAGCTGAAACCACTGCTATTAAACATTGATATGAAACAAACTACCTGATTTTTTTCTCAATTTATTACATAAAAAAGAACTCACTGTCTTGAAAATTATAAAATTTGCACGGAATATACTACTGCTCCCCAAAACTCATCTCAATTGAGTTCCACAGCGGCATAGAACTGTAATTTACAGAATTAGTGGCTGCAAAAGAGTAATAAAAGTTATTCAGAAATAAAGAGATGTATACCAATCCGTAATAGTATTTATAGTATTCAACTGTATTTTCACAGTCGTTCTTTCAAAATTAAGTCTTTTCATCTTGTTTCGTTCACCCATGGAATTCAATAATAATTTCCTTGTGGAATACTCAAAATAATTTGTGCAGTTTACTCAAAGATATAATAGAATATATTTTAGTCATGCTGGAAATATTTTTTCTCTTCTCTGATATTTCGATTGGCGTAAATCACAGTAAAAGATAAAATTATTTATAAATATCTTTAATACCCTACAGGACTTCTCGGAAGAACTATGGTTTGAAAAATTCATTCATTGAAGATCAAAAAAATTTCGTTCAAATAAGTTTTTAGGTAAATTTCAATTTACTCAGAAATAATCTGTTTGGAAAACGTCTTCCGACATGCAGTATGAGACATAAATCCATACTCTGTGTATTCATTTCATGTTTAAAATTCGCTTATCTTACTATGTTCCACATTATTTGAAGTGGAAAAAACAAAAATTATTCATACCGACCACTGTACGAAAGCAGCAGAGCTGGCAAACATATTCAAAATTGACAAAATGACAAAAAAATACTTTTTTTCCATCAAAATCTCCTTGCCATCATAGAAGCGGAGCGAATTACCCAATAGCCTGCAAATCCTTTCTATTATCTTCAGTCTTCAGTGCTGTTTGCCAAGCATCCAATAGTTTTATGGATTTAATGAAAGCGCTCAATCCGTGTCTGGAAACCATACCGCACAATTTCCGTTGTCTTGGATATGTTTGGACTGTCTGGATCAGTGTTCCGTTAAACGGAAACAGCTGTCAAACTTTTTGGGAATATGTTTCTGAATTTTTCGTAACTTGGCTAACGATGGAGCTAATTTCAACTCGAAACATAGAGAATCTACGGCGAGGAACGAAAATGAAATCTTATTTGCCTATTATCTTTGACTTAATCCGAAAAAATCTCCCGAAAGGAGTAAACTCCGGCAACACAAACTTTACGTCTAATCTCGGAAGAACCGGTTGAGCTTCAAAACAAATGGCTGCCATTTTTCGACAAGATCTCCGTTTTTGCATCATTCCGCTTCATTGGCTTCATCAGCGTGCTCCTTTCATCATAAAACTATGTTGCAGTGGCCATTATCCTAAGAATGCGCACACCGCTTGAAGAAAAGAAAGGTAATAACCATAACTTGGTGGTGGTTATAGGCCTCGATACAATGTATGTAGCTCTTGGTAAATTAGAATACGCGTTACGTATGAATTTGATTTTCACCATTTGTAAACCAATTTTATCCGGATCCGGATTATACCACGATTTCTGAGAGGTGATGAATTCACGAGTTTTGCGGAACAGCGGCTTTATACTTGAACATTACCGTGCCCGAAAGGAGTTCCCGAGTTCAGCTTGCGTTTATTGCAATCCTCAAACGAGAGAATATACCTTCGGAAGGGTTTCATCCTTTACCTAGGACTTATTTGCTCATTTAATAATCGAAATGGGAGGGATGGAATCGACAGATCCAGTATAGTCAGGAATAGGAAGCCTTTTTCTTCTCATACTCGGTATTACTAACTTTTTAGTATCTAGTAAACAAATTGACAGTTACCAAAACTTGAAGCTGCCCATATTATCTAATAAATCTCAAAATTCAAGGATGGGAGAAATCTTTACACAATTTTCTAATTTAATTTCCTATAGAGGGAACAGAAACAACATCTCATTTGAAGAAAGTAAGGAGAGAAAAGGGGATATGATTTTTGCATATAGCACATATATACTAGGTACTTTTTCATGGTTTTACATTATTCTGATGATAGAAATTATCTTCAAAAAACTAGGATAACTCTTGAGCCCGAACGGATGCTCGATGTGGACACTTAAATGCATTAAGTCTCAAAAATAGTATTCTTGCACTCTGCTAGTGATAAAAAACTTATACTTTATTTATATATTTCTACAGTAGGGTTCATATGATTAGCTTGTCCTGGAAGTTTTTATTCTTTGCCTTCTACCTACTCGTTTCTTAGTTATCGATAAGTTACATGTGCTCTGGCACTCTTTTTTCACTGATAAATTCAAATCTAAAAGAGTGTAAACTGGTCATTCTGAACCAAAGCACCTCTGTTCGACTCTTTTCTCTGCCTTGCGGGCAATGTTCACCTCGCTTTGAGGTATTATTTTTTGGAACGAAAATGTTGCTCTCCGCAAATTACTAGTTCCTTGGTCCCGGTAGCAATCTTTTAATTCTCCTTTAGACCAATAATCCGACATTTTTTCCAAAAAAATCTAATCGCAAAAGCCATTTTCTTTTTATAAGTCTAAATTCACTGTATGAATCCATTTTCTGTTTGTCTATAAATTTTGATCCCTTTTTGGAACCGAACCCTTTATTCTCGAAATATGGCTCGTAATAGAAATCCAGTTCCTATATTTTATCAAGCGGATTTACTATTTTTCCCACAGAACGCATGAAAATTCAAAACCTCAACATGGCGTCATTTTATTAATTTCAACCAAAGCCGTAAAAATATCGAACATTTACCCCATTTAAACCACTATAGCAACATATTTGAAGCTAGAAACCCACCATATACTACTCCATCAGCTCAACTGCATACTATTTTACCTTTTTATGAGGCTAAACCACCTCTGCTTTGCCCGAACAGTACAGCAGTTATATAAAGGGAGCCTAGAGTCGAGGCGCTTATGGCAAGTGTGCCAACTGAATTTAATGAATAACTCGGGAGAACGGACAGTCAACGCGTAGGGGATTACATTCTTCGTTAATTTATTGAACAAAAAAGGCGAAAGAGGAGGCGGGGGAAGCGGAAAAGGAGGAGTGGGAACAGGACGAAACATATGATGAGGGATCCGAAGATGAGGAAGACTGAGAGGACCCGTGGGCTCCATTGATATACTACTTTGGGTGAATTGACGTGAAGAAAGAAGAGGAGTGTGAGGAAGTGATCAGAATTTCCGACTCTTTTACTGGGGATTGAGCAAATATTGAGGTTCTTAAGGAGAGACTGGAGGATCTTGATATATAGGAGGACGCTGCCTATCATTCTGAGCCGATCGACGGAATGCGGGAATACTTTCAGGGATATTTTAGAGGAGTTGTATTTATTTGACCTCGAAGATGCAAATTTTGAAGCGTATATCCATATAATCATCCTGAAAGTATCTACTGTTAGTATTGCTCTTCGATAAGATTACTATTAATTCATTTCATGGTATTTAATATGTTCGTTTGAGACTTGGTAATTTGCCCGAAATATGTACATATGTTGAGTGAACCGATTTATTTAGAAGCGCTCAGGATACTTGAAAGAGAACTTGAGTTGCAGACCTAAATAGTTACGAAGTTAAATTCGCAATTTGATTTAAGAATAGTTTCGTTTACGTAACTAAATGAGCACATATGGTAGTATACGCTGGCCTTTATAGACTTGTTTGCATCTCTTTGACCTCAGTCCTTATCAACTATGTCATGTCTACATACTTATACTTCTGTATCACTTTTTCGCCTCAAATACCTCCGTTATGGGATACTTGGTTCTGAGAATCTCCTCCTCGCCGATTTATCTTTATCATTTTTACTTTTCTAAACTTTAAAAGAAGTCGAGCTTCTTACGTTCAAAAAATTATTGTTTCTTTGAAGAATTGCATCAATGAGATTACGAGAGTTAAAGGAATAAAATTGAGTTTTTGAAAAAGGAAATTAAAGATCTTCGAAATCTACATCTAACACTACAACGCAATATCTATAAAACAATTTCCACAAAAGAACTTTAATACCTAGTCACTCATTGGTTATTCTGCGTTTTTTCGAGAGATATTATGAGCATGTCGGAAGTCATTTTTTGTCACGAAATTTGTAATTTTCCTAAATAAACAGTACAGACCAAGCCATCATCGCCTATGCTTTAGTTCTGCCTAACTTGAACCCACGTACTGTGATAATCAGACAAGAAGTTTTTTGGGTTTTTCAACCATTATGTCTCTAATGAGGTACAAAAAAGGCTAAGATTTTCTTTTTTTTCAAATTTCATAGGTAGCCGGTTCCTTTTAGCTAATATGAAACTCAAACGGATTCAAATATCGAACGGCGAATCAGTTCTAATTCTAGTCGTTGGATTTAGACAACAGAAAAATTTGTCCCCAGATTAGAAATAGAGCAATATCTCGAACAGCTTTAGGAGGAAAAAAAAAGTTATACTATTGTGTAAAACTCTGTGTGTAAAGCCAGGCTTGTGTTTATCTGAATTTTACTTGAATTATCCACTACCTGTTGCAATCATAGTTTTCAGAAAATCGTTTACCTGTGTGATAGATGTCAGCTCTACATAAACCGGGACAGTTTTCAGACAGCAAACTCTTCCATCCATAATTATGTCCACAAAATAGTTTCAAATGCACAGCTCATTGTATCGAATACTCTACGGATAATTAGGAAGCTGCGACAAAGTAATTTTCAGAGTTACTAATTTTGAATAGGTCAATAAATTGATAATCACTTCAAGTAACAAGTTTATCGTAAATTAACATTTGGTACAGAGAAACATTACTTTCAGTTCCGTCATTTGGACCGTTTTGACCACCAAATGAATAGAAAGCTTCAAATAATTTCTGCCCGTCTCATGTTATTAGAAGATTAAATACCAGACCATGTTAACATTAACAAGCAGTGATACGCAGAGTGCAGGCATGCATTATTATACTAGATATATGAGTCATGTTACTGAAAATTTACCGAAATATTCTTAGGCATATATCTCAAATTATTTGTACAATGCGGAAGATTAGGGAATTAATTCAGGAGAGTTTAGCTACGTGAAAAAACATCTTCTTCATTCAAATAGGTAAAGTTTTTGATTAATTAGTGAGAGAAAGGAATAAAGCATATTTGCTCTTCGAGATAGAAGAAGCGCTTCAGCTGTAAATCAAAAACATAGATTTACACATTCACCGCATTCAGGGTATAACTGTTTGCAGTGTAGCGACTAAACATAGAATAAATATTTAGATTATGCTAAAGAGTTTATTTTAAGATGATTTAGAACCACGGCTTGGAATGCCTATAAATTAATTATACGTTAGAGTCGTTCCGAATAAACCTTGTAGAGCATTACACTTTAGTTTTATTTCTTTAATGTAATATTATCGATTTAGAATTTTTATAGTGTTTGAAACGGCCCCATACTTTTTTCATTAAAAAGGAATCACCCAAAGAAGGATCTGGTGTAGTTCTTAATAGATTTTGGTATCTAAAGGTATCTGCTCTACACGTTTCATAATATTTGCACCGTAAATAATTTATAGGTTTTGGAAGAAGAATAGAATGGATTCATATATCCAAAACGTTTTTATCAGTACGATACTCCTATTTGAGCCTTTATATGAGTTTACAGATGACATCCGCATATATTCTATTTATTTTCAGTACGGTATCCGTATGAGCTCATTTTGGTTCCTTAAAAGTAGAGTTACTTCTTAAAAACTTTTTATCTATTTGAATATTTTTAAAAGGAAAGTACTTGAATATTCACGGATTGAAAGTAATATCAAGAGAGAAAGCGAAGAACACCACTAGAAGTGGGACATGAGAGGTAAAAGAGATTGGTAGAGACGGAGCCCTACATATTTACCTCTTAACAGGATTTGTTCAAGAAGCGAGCTGCGTTGATAATACCGCGATTAAGTGGTGTTCTACAATAAGCACGACCCACACGACACTCATCACTCTATTCCCGTTGCGATGGTTCGGTGAGTAGCTGGCTGAACACGGAGCTCCAAGAAAGGACCATATTTGTGGTCAACGCGCTAGCACAGGACCAAAAGTTTCAGTAATTTTACGAGTTAAGTCGTTTATATTACCCGGAACTAGGTTTGTTTGTTAGGATGCTCCCCGAATTAGGAACTCTCCAAGCACAACCGTACAATAATTACTACCTACAACTTTCTATGATTTATCGAGCGAAAAAGGCACAACGACGGTCATTACTGCAAAAATACTACTGCTCACCCAAATATGGGTTCGAGAAGTTTAATATACACCTTAAACGATACAGTGTAAAGCGCATCATCCATGTCCCGTTTTTATAAGTCTTAAAGCACAATATCCATGTCTATTATATATATATGTTTTCTGTACAATGCTGCCAACTTTGATCGGGTAATGAACAGTCGTTGCTGTAATGCGTACAGTACACGCCAATAATAGCAGTTATTCTACATATCGTAAGGCTTACCTGTAAAGGTTGAGTCTTCAATCTTTTCCAAATATAAAACCTCTTGTTAGGCCTAGTGAGAGCTATGCTTGGTACTTTTGCACATTTTCCCAAGCAATTTACTCAAAGAACAGTATCGAGCATCGCATCATCAATAAGCTCGGTCGTCTTCATACAAAAGCAGTTCGGATCTTCGATAAACCGAGCGAAAGAAATAAAACTTGGTCAATGCGATGCTTACAAAACAGGAAAATAAATGGTATCAACAGGGGAGATTGGAGAGAATAAAAATTAGGGAATCATTTCAGGGAGGCAGAAAATAAGCTTGGTTGCAAAAACTCCTCTTTTGTTACAAGGAAAGGAAAAGTATTTTTCACCTGAAAAATTTTCTGCTGGGCTTATCGAAATATAGTTCATCCTCTGGTCCTATAAATTTTATACCGTACCATATAGAAATCTAAAAAAAATAAATTCGATATTTTATTTTATTTTATGGACATACCCGATTATAATTTTTCTCATGAGCTACCTTTTCTATCTATGTAATCATCTTTGCTTTAAATTTCAAGTTACCCACGGTGTCGTTTTCCTGGTTACCCGATCGTAGTAGCTCCTGGATCTTAAGTATGAAGGGGTGCAGGACAAGGTCAAATAAAAGTCCACCGAGTTTGTTCCCTTGCTGTGTTTCCCTCATGCTGCGAATGATATGGGAGCCGGACCACAAGTACGCTGGCCCTTTTGCGTAACAGTGAGGTCTACTCTGAGAATAGCGTACTCAGAGCTAGTCAAAAACTTGTCGAAAACCCTACGGGCAATGTGGACTATGGTGTCGGTGCCGGCCCTTGTGGCGATGCCCAGTTACAGCGGTTGGAGATAGTTGGCAGCCTTTCTCGTAGCTCGTTTCATGCTGTACACAATTTCACCACGACAAAATCCTAGTAAAATCCAAATTAACGAATAAAAAGAGCCCTAACGAAACTGTAGAGGATACCTTAGAATCGGGGCCACTGGGTGCAGTGCCATACCAGCTTGGCACCAGCCCTTGTCCCAAATCGCTATCCCTACAGCCAACGAGCGTAAAGTATTAAAAACTGTTTAAGAGCCAATCGCAGCACAGTGCATGCGTGCACTCGGTGCTGATTCGTCGGAAAAGATTAAAATTCGCTAATTTTTGAAAATTTAGCAGCTAATTAGAATTGGGCTTTGCTGCTACTGCTGCTGATGATGCTGATTCTGAATTTTTTCATTGGCTCTCGCGTTGTGTATTTTTAACAGTATTTCCGCAGGAGGTAGCCAAAAGAGCTCAAAGTTGGCGGGAGTTGCGTGCCACAATACAGAATATGCGATTTTGAGTATTTTTCCCTACATTTACTGTACACTGTAACCTGCCTCATTTGGCGCGATAGCTGCGATTTTGCCTACTTTTTCAACATTTCCCCTAATACAGACGGTAGTATTTTGTCGACAATGGGCGCTATTCCGAGGGATCAGAGTATAATGGGGTGTTATACTCCGCTCGCAATCAGACAGAATGGCAAATCCAATAGAGATTCTGGCGTTCTGTCGGATTGGGTGAGCTGGCAGCACGGACAAACTTTTGTCGATATTCTGGGCGTAGGGGTTTAGGCGCACACCAAATAATCGCTGGTTGGACTTTCGTTGGTCTCATACGGTGAGCAGACAGCAGGCATGGATCGTGATTTATATAGACAGCCCGATATACCCAAACTTTACCAAACATTACTGAAATTAAATATTTTCTTCAAAACTTTGCTCCGTAAAGTACCAAAAGAGACAGTTCTTCCCCTTGCCATCGACAGTACTGGAGGCAAACAGATTATAGTCTACCTACAGTAAAATAAATACTGGGGTTCAGCCGAGGAGCGGCCTAAACCAGCCATCGGCTTCACAAAGTTTCATCGAATCGGTCAACTCAAAGCAAACGGGCTCTGTTATCCCTACATTTGCGAATTTACAGGCAATAGGCCCATTACCCCTCCCAAAACTCCCCCTCAAACCCCTTTCTCTTCTACCCCTACCTGTCCGTCTCATCGAAATCCCTCTACGTGAGTCCTCGCTGCCGCATCTTCCACCGCTGCCCCATCGTCCGCCGCCTCTGCATCATTCGCTACTAGCGCATCGTTCGCTACCGCCGCATCGTTCGTCGCCGCATCGTTCACCGCTCGACTCAAGAATCGACTTTACTGGAAAGAGTTTGGTGTCCCAATCTCGGTTAGACAGACGACTGGCAGTTCGGTGTCTAACAGAGATATACCTCGGCCTACGGCTGACTGTAGAAGCTACCTAAAAGCTACCCAAAAGTGGATGGTTGTTAGAAAAAGGGCTTCAAACGATCCTCGACTGATCGCAGAAGGAACCACACGCTACTGGGCCGCTTCGGCCTCCAAGTCATCCTCATTGGAATACTCGGACGACTCGTGGGACTTAGTCGAGGATTCCCCGCTGGTGGAAACTGAGGCGGAAGTCGCTGGTCGCACCCCATCGCCAAGCCCCCCATGACATCCGGAATATATCAACCTGACCGCTTCCCCCCCGGCCTCTCCACGTCTAGCTTCACTCCGCTCCCCGCCTCCTCCCGTCCCCACCACTCGAACCCATCTTCGTCCCCAACCATGCTCGTTGTACTCCCCGAGTCCCCACACTTCTGGCGTTCCGTCTCTCCGCTCCCGGCCTGGCCCCGCTCCTGGTGGTCCTCCCCTCCGTTCCCGCCCCGCTCCCCAAATCCCTCGAGCAACCCCATCCTCCGCCACTCACACCAGCGCTGCCCCCCGCAGTTCGGTTACCCACGCCCGCTCCACTGTGACCCCCTCCACCAACGCACCCCGTCGCACCACACCGCTACAGACCCTTCCCGACAGGTTAAGTGCTACCCTCTACCGCGTAGCAAACTCGCGCGTGCGCAGAAAGAACCGCAAAACCTTTGAGTGTACTGTTTGTAATATTTCGTGTTGTAATTACAACCAATTACAGTTCCACAAAAACTCCGACCCCCACAAGCGAACCGCTCAGAGGCTTGCCTAACGTCGAGGCTTACACTGTACACAGTGCGATCGCTGGTTCCCAAGCAAACACGACCTGACAAACCAAGAAGTTAGCAAACCTCATCGCTGCCGTGCTCGATATCTGCAAGGCCGTCGCTAGTTAATTTTTTCATTATTTTACATTAACGCTCGTTGGCTGTAGGGCTACTGATTTGGGCCAACGGGCTGGTGCCAAGCTGGCATGGCACTGCGCCCATTGGCCCCGATTCTGAGGTATGCCTGACTTTACTTTTCAGTGCAGCTGGCTGCAGTACTTAATTTCGAGACAATGGTAGCAGAATGGGAGAGGTGCGAGAGATGTGTACACTACTGTACTGTACTGTACAGTATACTGTAGTACTGTACATACTGGATTACAGTACTGTATTACAGAACTGTACAGTATTGTTGTACAGTTTATACTGTACGGACGGTCTCGGCCATTCACAGGCCACGACTGATCTGACATGGCAGATCCAATGATTTGTGCCCTAAACAGCCAAGTGGCAATATTACTGTACAGTATTGTGCTCCCGGTAATACAGTGGCTATCGTCTACTGTATCTGCTATTCTATAGCTATCGAACGGCTACATAAAGAAGCCCTCACTGCCCGATCGAGGCGTGAGGAGAGAGGAAATTTTGGAGTCAGAGAGAAATATCGACCGTTCTAGTGACTCCACCTTCTAAAACCACCAAATACGGAACTGCAACAGCCTCCTGGGGGACCTTTGTACCCGTTCACTGTGCCTTCCGTTCCCGCTCCCCCTCGCTGACACTACTCATACTACAGTTATGGGCCCAGGGAAGGACTTCGAGAAAGGTTTTAGTATGATGAACCCTCCGGTATTCGAGCCGGACCAAGACCTCCTATCGTGGAGAAAGAAAGTTGCAAGTTGGGTTGACTTAATTGCAACCGCAGCCGAGAAGGGAGAAGATAAATTATACAAAACGGTATTCCACACACTTAGGCGTCAACTATACGATCGAGGTCTTCGCCAAGCTCAGCAGAGTCTTATAGACGAAGCGCAAGAGCAAGGAAATATCGTTTACAAGCAGGAAAACTAAGTCAAAGCTATGCAAGAGATCGTGGACTTGATTGCCCAAGATCCTCCCATCTCTGTGGTTACTCGCCTCATTGATTCCTTCAATAAGGTGACTTCTTGCAAGCGCAAGAACAATGAAGACTTGAATCGTTATGTGTCTAGGTTTCGCGGGCTCGCCGCAGAGCACCTAATGAAAGCAGGATCAACCAGTCAATCTCAAATCGGAGAAGTACTGGCAATAACCCTGCTCAATAACACTTCTCTCTCAGAAGCGTCCCTTACCAATGCCAAGCTCAAACTTGTTGGAATGGCGGAGGAAAGAAGCGAGGGAGCAATACGCGCTGAGAAAAAGTTCACATTGACTTTGGATGAGGCACAGAAGATATCTTTGAGTACCAGAAAGCTCGCTGTTTCGATTGCACGAGCTTCTGGGAGTTCCAGTCGTACTGGCAAACTCTCCATCAGGAAGGTGACACGACAGTTCAATGAATATGTGTCGAGATGCCAAGCTCATCTTCGATAACATCAAGAAACTAAATGGTACTCGCGATATAGCCAAATCCATTGCTTCATCTGGTCGTCGTTGCACATTGAATCTGGATGACGCGGTGGATGTACTCCGCTCTCTTGGTCAGACTACCAAAAAAACTGAAGCCTCGGCAACAAGGCTCAAATTGAGTCTGCAGTTGACCATAGAGTTAGGAGTTTATTTGGAAGTCAAGAGAATGGTCAACGAGATTCAAGGATCAGAAACCAGTCAAATCATCGCGCTTTCAACGGAAAGAAGCGGAAGACTTACGGCAGCGACGGCAATAACTACAAATTTAATCGGGATGGCAAGAGGAAGAAGTCAACAGTGCTGGCGGAACTCGTCGGAGAAGCCTGCATGGACTGTGGAAGGAAGGACCACGCTCGAGGTGATTTGAAGTGCCAGCGTCCGAGCTATGCCACTTTGAAGATTCGAGAAGCAAAAGATCGCCATGACGAAGATTCCGAAAGATACAGAATACCTGAAAACTTCAATGGGTATTTTAGTCCGGGCTCCAAGCATTCCAAGGGCAAAGGAGCCTGGTAAGCGGAATCCCTACCAAGTCTGATCTGATACCGATGCATAAAGATCCGAATCCTGTTTTGGACGAGGGTTCACCCCGATCCGTCGGAGGAATTAATTCAGCAGTAGCGCTGTCTTTAGCGATGGGCATCGAATTCAAGTTAAAGTCCTTAGATTGTGAGCCATTCTACCATGGTTATGGACAAAAATGCAGTGATACGGAGCTCATATTCGGCGTATGGAGACTATTTCTTGAAGATTTGAAAGGGAATAAAATCGTTATTCCGTTCTATGTCACGAAAGGCGATGGTACTCTTCTACTTGGAAATTGTGTATTGAGCAAATCTGATGTGCTCAATTCGCGTACGCCTCGTGTTCTTATTATACCTCCAGGTGTTATAGAAGGATCGGATAGCAAAATCGTGCTTCCGATCTATGTTACTGAAGGTAGAGAAACTCGAACTCGTCTTCATGTTGTTATGAGCCAAATATCCAAGTTCCAAAGCTACCTTGATACCCAGCGGGCTTTGCTTGGAACAAATGGAGACTCGGCAGACGAAGGTAGCAAAAAATCGCGGTTCATGGGAAAAACTGCGAAAGAGTTCGCTTCAAAACTTCACCTGTACTCGCATTTGCCTCTAAAGGACATGGAGGATCTTTGAAAACGGAGCGGAGTTCTTTCTCCACTCTTAGAGCAAGCCCTCGAAGCTGTCGTGGAAAAGTGCTCCAGCTGCAAGAAGACTGGACGTCCGCTCAATACGGGTAAGATATCCTTGAAAAGGCCACTTCGAATATTTAACGAGGACGTGCAAATCGATTTCATGTACCCGGTTGAATTGGCGAAGTACCCAATACTCCATATGAAAGACCTGGCTTCACGCTTCTGCAATGCAGTTGTTGTGTCGACTACAGATATGGAAGAAGCTGGAAGAATCTTTGAAACTCATTGGATCGCAGCGAATGGAGCCCCTGAATCAATATTGTTTGATCAGGAATTCGACAATGATGGTTTTTGCAAGAAGTTGCAAAAACATGGCATCAAACCGAAGCCTCGTCCTGCGAGGAGACATAGCAAAAACGGTTCAGTAGAAAGTGCAAACTTCACCCTGCGTTAGATGTCACTGCGTATTCTCAAAGATGCAATGCACAAACGAAACACACGTGGTACTTCGTTCACGGTTCAGGAAATCATCTCAAGAGCCGTATTTGCAACGAATCTTCTTCCTGGAAATAATCTTGTCAGTGCCTTTGAGCTTGCAAGAGGATACACACCATCTATTCTTGGTCTTCCGCAGATGCCGGTGGACTCCGAGTTAATTGACGCACATTATGAGCAAGTCGCACGCCGCACGCTCCCAAAGATGTTGGAATCTTGATCGCCTAACACTGTTCCGTCAAAATATTTGACGGGAGGAACTCCAGTGTACTTCTTTGAGAAGCAAACAAAATATGGTGTTTGGAATTCGGGTTACGTCCAAAACGCAAAAAAAAATTTCGTCGAGCTCACACGGAGCAAATACGGAACCGTGAAACGGCTGAAAGTCGCATACGAGGACATATGCCTATACCTATCTTCATCCCTTTTGCAAGAATTGGACAATATCGAGGATTCAGAACAAGGACAGGGCAATCAGATCCCGTTGGATGAAGAAGGTGCATATCTTTCCGCTGCACCTATCCTGTCTGCTTCTATACCAAAACCAATACCAGAGACTGAACAATCTCGAAGCGAAGCGGTCAATGACGAACATCGTTCTTCATTTTTTTCGAGTCGTATCGATGACATCCAGAAAAATCGGATAATCGTTCCGCAGTCGTCTTCGTTCCATGTGACTAAGAATAATGCAAATCAGGCTACGGTCAAGGATGTCGAATTTGACATAAATCAGAATACTCCAACCACTCGACCGGACAACGATGTTGGAATTAGCCCTCTCGCGGATAGTACGAAGTTCTCGCAAGAGTTTAAATCACAGAAGCAAACCATACTTCGGCAAATTCGAAATGCAATTGCTTATGAGCCTGTGACGGAAAGTAAGATCCTTTCAATGGCGCCAAGGTGGCTTATTGACGAATCCATCCAGAAGGAAAAGTCTAATTACCAGGATAAAAACGCGTACGAGGAAGTCAATAATAGAAACCTACCAAGAGATGCAAATCTGATATCCTCGCATTGCTTCTTCCAAGTCAAAATTGATGGAGAATCAGACAAATTGAAATTTAAGTGCAGATTGGTTCCGCACGGTAACAGGGATAAGGAGAATAATTTCATCCGTAAGGACTCAGCAACGGCTCAGTTTCCTGTAATACGGGCTCTTCTTTCTGCTGCAGCGATACTTCGTTTTTCCTTGGCGATGATAGACATTTCTGGCGCTTTCCTCCAATCCGGACCTTTGAATTGAAACGTATATGTCCGCTTGCCGAAAGGATGGACAAAGAACAGCTTCTTCGTGTGGAAGCTGCTCGTCCTCGCCTACGGTCTCGTGGAATCAGGCCAGCTGTGGCAACTCGCAGTTTACGAATGGATGTTCAGCAGTGGGCTTGAATGCGTTCCTGGCATGCCGCAACTATTATTGAAACGGGATCCATCCGGAAATTTTCTTCTCATTGTCGCCAAGGTTGTGGATGATTTCCTACTTGCCGGTCACGCTCAACAGATTCAAGATTTCCATGATGCGATTTCTAGCCGATTCAAAGTCTGCAGATTCGTTTCCCAGTCGAACCTTGTCTTCAATAGACTCCATATCCTTAAAGAGACTGATCTCAAAATCACTGTCTCGACGAAGGAATACATGGACACCATTGAAAAAATCCCATCAGACCGCATTAGGAGGAAATACCAAGAAGCCAAATGCTCACCGGATGAGCTTAAGTCATTCCAAGCACTTGCTGGACAGCTTAATTGGCTTGGCCATGGATTTCTCAGCCCTGCTGCCTTTGTATCGAGTATTTTGCAGCAATGGACATCCGATCTGAGAGTGCACCACTTGAGTAAAGCCAATCGCGCTCTCCATGAAAATCGACAGCTCTCGCCGGTCCTCACGTATCGATTGCCTTCTAATCATGACGTCAGTAGCAACGATGAGGCTTACTTAGCCTTCTCTGACGCGAGCCAAGGCAAATCGTCCTACGGCCAAACAGGTTACCTCTCTGAAATCTTCTTTCCGAACTCTAAGATATTCCATGCCATCGATTGGCACAGCTTAAAGCAGGCTCGAGTCTCGTTTTCGTCCATGGGGCGGAGATACTATCAGCCGCAGAGTCAGGCGATCGGGCTGGACTTATGGCATACTGCTTGTCGAAGATGTACGCGGCTGATCGTTCCCTGCCACTTATCTTGATGGTTGACTCGCATGGACTCTACTCTACCATCACCACTCTTCACGAAGGTCGCGATTACAGGCTGCGACCAACAGTCGAAAGGTTGAGATACTCCTTTGAGTCAGGAAAAATCGCTGTTATGCCATGGATAAAGGGCGCCAACAACATCGCTGATTCCCTGACAAAGAGGACCTTGGGCACCTTCCGCAAACGCAATCAAACCTGCGCTCTTGGACTCTTGGACTATGATATTCTTCGTGAAGCCGAGAGATTCAAACCAAAAGAGGAAATCGAAACGGATATCCAGTGATTCATTGAGGCCACAAACCATTTTACGATTGTGTACCATCCTGATGGCCGCTTAATACCATAACCTTGATACACTACTTGATTATGGACTTGCATTTCCGTTCAATAATCTTGGATTTCTTCGTTACAGATTTGTAAGCTTGTGCCAGGTTTCTTGAAATAACCATTAACTGGTGCCGACTTCGAATAATGCACTGTAAACGAGCACCTGTGCAATATTTACCCTCTTCCTCGATTCGGATAATTGGACACGCTGGATATTTGGAACTACTCCAACCAATTGGCCATCCTTTATTTGGGAATTATTCGAATTCCAATTTCCTTCTCACTCTTCTGTCCCAAGGAGATCCACATGTTGAACACGTGTCCACTGTTTGGGGTGTACAGTCTTCTTCGCCGAAATCTGCCTCTACCGCCTCATCATCTACCAACCGGTGCCGGGGGTAGCCAGTGCCAGGTGTCGTCGCTGATTCCGTAGACGACACGCTGTCAGTAGGAGGTGACGGTTTGGGTGACATGTCGCTCGCGCTCGGAGAACCACTTTCGTCCAGGTCAAATTTTGGGCCTGTCTCGCTGACAAAAATGACATCTGAAGTGTCATCTACAAGGAGTTGCTGTCGAACAAGCACAACGGGAAACCCCGGTCATTTCGAGGGGGTGAGGAGGGTGGTGTCTGAATGCAGGCGTGCGCATTCACAAGGTCTGGATTGTTGAATGGAAAACTCGGGGAAGAAGACATGGCTGTTATATGCTGTGACTGAAGAGGAACTGCGAATGCTGAAGAAGATTGGGGGTTATATTTATAACCTCTACACGGATCAGATGTCGATTGCTTCTGTCAATTGGGTCATTTGGCAAACATTGCTGACATCAAAGCTGCAGTTTTTTTATTGATTTTTTTCATGGTGCCGAAACATGTTCGTTCTGGACCAATAAGAAGGCGTTTGTATGGTGTACTGTACTGTACTTCACATGGAAAACGGCCGATTTCAATTTAATCGACGTGCACACTTATTATTTACGTTTCGAATTATTATTCAGATCAAGGATTTTAATTAATCGGGACTTTTACTGTATATGGACCGTTTCGGCCCAATCGAGGGGTATGTTGTACAGTGTATACTTTACGAACGGTCTCGGCCACTCACAGGCCACGACTGATCTGACATGGCAGATCCAATGATTTGTGCCCTAAACAGCCAAGTGGCAATATTACTGTACAGTATTGTGCTCCCGGTAATACAGTGGCTATCGTCTACTGTATCTGCTATTCTATAGCTATCGAACGGCTACATAAAGAAGCCCTCACTGCCCGATCGAGGCGTGAGGAGAGAGGAAATTTTGGAGTCAGAGAGAAATATCGACCGTTCTAGTGACTCCACCTTCTAAAACCACCAAATACGGAACTGCAACTGCCTCCCGGGGGACCTTTGTACCCGTTCACTGTGCCTTCCGTTCCAGCTCCCCCTCGCTGATACTCCGAATACTACAAATATACTGTATTACAGTACTGTACAGTATGTTATGTTTGTACAGAACTGTACAGTATACTGTATTACAGTACTGTACAGTATGTTATGTATGTACAGTACTGTACATAGGGTCTCAAGAACCGCCACGAAGCAGTGGCAAAAGTGCTCGGCAAAGACCTGTTCAAAGCCGCTGGAGCTGGCCTCCACTATGAAGTCCCGTAATTACTCTCCGGACTGGACGCCCGACCTACCGACATACTCGTCCACCCGACTACTTCTCCAGAAAACCCTACGTCCCTTCTCCCGGCTGAATATGTCATCAAATTCTCCTCACATTTCCAACGGTGCTTCCGATTCAAGGGGGCCGGGGAAGCGAGCGCGGCCGCTAATGCAGCAGAAAGACGGAAACGGAGGGACTTTGCGGCCAAAATCGCTTCTCTTCATGGGCATGTTATACCGGAACGCCCGCATTACGGCTGGCTGTTTGTCCCGCTAGCCTTTGATTCCCTGGGATGTCCGTCAGAGACCACCTCCAAGGTGCTCGACGAGCATGCAGCCGCCATCGCAGCCCGTATCGGAAGCTTTAAAGCGAAGGTGTCCTCTCGGCTCTATTAAGAGTTCAACTATGCCAATTTGGTCCACTTGTGCAGCTTCAGCAATTAGTGGTAGTAATATGCAGAGGTTTTGCCTCCTGCAACAAAGCTAGTCAATCCTGGCGGCCCTTTACAAGTACTGAATAAAATTATGAGTAAAACAATCAGACGTGTTACAGTGTCACAAAACTTGCAGAGGAGTTGTTCCAAGAAGTGGAAAATACTTCGCTGTACTGTGACAGGGCTTAGTAGGCAGCAAACCTGGCCTCTACAGTATCATTAAAGCTCGCTCTTTTTTATACATGAAAAAATGTAGCTCCCGCTGATATTTACTCCACGCTGAAGCGTTTCTCTCGCATAGAAAAGCGAGACCCCGCGAAGGGAGTCGAGGTTTTTCTATCTTGTTCTCCTTATAATGATTTGTTCAGGTATTAGTTTTAGAGGGGGTAGTAGGAGGACTGTATTAGCGGAAATGTTGAAAAAGTAGGTAAAATCGCAGATATCGCGCCAAATCATGCAGGTTACAGTGTACATTAAATGTAGGAAAAAATAACCAAAATCGCACATTCTGTATTATGCCACGCAACTCGCGCCAACTTTGAGCCCTTTTGAGTACGACCTGCGAAAAAACTGACAAAAATCCACGAGATGAGAACCAATGAAAAAATCAGCTTCATCATCATCATCAGCAGCAGCAAAGCTTAATTCTCATTGGCTGTTGAGTTTTCAAAATTAGCGAATTTTAATTTTTTTTCGACCAATGTTCACCAAGTGCACGCGTGCACTGTGCTGCGATTGTCTCTTAAATAACTTCCAATACTTGACGGTCGTTGGCTGTAGGACTAGCGATTTGGGCCAATGGGCCGGTGCCAAGCTAGAATAGCACTGCGCCTATTGGCCGCGATTCTAAGGTATGCTTGACTTTACTGTTCAGTGCAGTAGGCCACAGTACCTAATTTCTGAATGCAGCGCCACAGCGCCACCCGACGCCTCCTCCCCAATGGACTCGTTGGCCCCCGAAATGACAAATTAGGGTAGCCCAATGGAATGCCTGTGGCCTTGCAACCTCCCTACAATCCATTCACACTCTCCTCGCCACCACCAACCCAGACATCCAAAATGTCACGGAGACCCGTACCGATGCAGCGCCTCTATTGTGCCGAGTCTGGCCTCAGGCAACCGTCTCACAGATCCCCCACGCCGCACCACCATAAGCGCACCACCTCCGCGGCGGCGTTGCAATCGCAGTAAGGCCTGGGCTCCGTGCTATCGCCCACCATGTCTGCAACACCTACCATCCACCTACCGATTCAATCCCACAAAACCTCACACTCAAACTGAACCCATCCACCCATGTCTCTGGAGCCTACGTCAGCCCAAAATTCCCAGCACAATCGTTCGGGGCATTACTCAACGACTTCCTCCGCCATTCCCCACCGCATGCAATCCTAGCACGAGACCTGAACCCACGATCTCCCCTTTGGGACACAATAGCCAACCCAAGGGGACGTACGCTTGGGAGAGCAGTCCAGGACAGACGATTCAAGATATTCGCGTCTACTCAACCCTCATTTCACCCACGAGGGGCAATAGGCTCAAGCAACCCAGATACCCTCGTTTCCTTTGACCACCTACACTGCGCCACCCACACAGACAGCTGGACCAGCTGCTCACATCACCAACCTATAGTAGCGACGTCCACCCGCACCCTCCTGACCAACACTAAGACGACCCCCAGGAGGATAACGAAATCAATGCTCACCACCCCGACGATCCAGCAGGAAGCAGCGGAAACCTACAGACGCTCCCTGCCACCACTTACAGACGCGCTCTCTACTGCACTGCGATAACCGCCCCTGCCACGTACGATCGTGTCACACGAGCCATCACCGAACCGTGGC
Organism: Kappaphycus alvarezii; assembly: GCA_002205965.3. Taxonomy (NCBI): domain Eukaryota; phylum Rhodophyta; class Florideophyceae; order Gigartinales; family Solieriaceae; genus Kappaphycus; species Kappaphycus alvarezii. Next base: position 111,587 of record NADL03000848.1, read on the forward strand.
AAAAGATCGCAAACCGCCGACCGCGCCGATTCAAACCGCTCTGGACCCACTCATTGGATGCGGTAGCAACCAAACGCAACAAGGCATATAAGACAGCAAAACGTACTGGAATATATGCAGGCTACCTCGAGTTCAAAAGACTCCAGGCCGTCGTCCAACAACAACTCCGAAGAGAGAAACGATGTTTCAAAAGCGAACCCTGCTCCGCCTCACAGACCTCCCCAACGAACAATTTACAAGGGCAGTAGCAACTGATCGACGGCAGACCGCCAGGAAGAAAGCGTACCAATATCGCGACGGACGCCAGCTCTCCCCACGTGACTTCACTACCTACATGGGCACCGCCCATACTCAGGAACAACCCCCGATACAAATACAGAGCTTTACTCCCCACCAGCGCTTGAACAACATATCCTCAACTACATTTGCACCGCGCCACGGGGTAAAGCAGTAGGCAATGATGGGATACACTTTGAGATGATGAAGACAGCGCCCATTCTCTACGCCACTCTGCGGTACACTTGGTGGACGACAATAGGCCAAACACTCATCTACCCCCAGAACTGGCCCACAGGCACCCTGATCCCGGTCCACAAATGCGGGGACCAACAACCAGCGAATTACCGCCCACTTTGCCTCTTATCGCACTGCCGGAAAGCCAGCGAAGGTCTCGCCCCTTTCCCAGCCGACCTCACAGATCTCCACCCAATGCAATTTGGCTTCAAAGAAGAATAGGCCACCTCTACGCCCTCACAGCCACGGAAGCAGCCATAAGACAAGGGGACCGCTGGCTCGCTGCCCTGGATATGCTCAAGGCCTATGACATGGTCAAACGTCAACTGCTCTTACACGACTGCGGACTCATGCTCCCCTACAGGGCTTCCGTACAGGGCTTGAGGGCTCCAAAGAGTAAGTATACTGTGCGCCATGCCCCGGACTACAAACGCACATCAAGGCCCGACAATTTCGCAGTGGCTCCGATATCACTGCCAAGTCCCGCTGTTTGCTCTTGGCACACCATGCCCAAGAGCAAATTGCCCTCACACGCGGGACGTCCAGGGTGACCCCCTCCTCCACTGCCTGCACGGCCCCCACAGGAGCGTCCGTCACGGCCGGCAAATGAATCTTTTGGCCACGGACCTGGTTCAGTATGGTAAATACGGACCTTTAGCGGATCGTATACTTCAAATTTGAAATGATTGAGTGGTTTACATTTAATTTACATTTACTGTAAACAACCCAAACAATGTTTACATGGTTTCAATTTAATATAAATCACCCAAACATTTCCGCTTGACGAATTTTGCGTGGTAAAATTGTTTCAAGCATGACAGAGTAGTGTGTGCACAAATTTGGGCCACGTTAATTCGGTTTGGCTACAGTACTGTCGATGGCACGGTGAACAATTGTCTATTTTGGTACTGTAGGGGCAGCTTTTTAGAGGAAATATTTAATTCCAGTATTGTTTGGTAAGGTTTGGATAATTTAAGCGGTCTAAATAAACCCTGGTCTGAGCCTCCGGTCTGCTTACCAGGGGAGATGAACAACAGGTCAACCAGCGATTACCTGGTGTGCGCCTCAACCCCCACGCCTGGTATATTGCCAAAAGTTCGTCCGTGCTGCGAGTTCCCTTATCCGACAAACGGCCAAAATATCTATTAGATTTGCCTTTCTGTCCGGTTGCGAGCGGAGTATAACATCCTGTTATGCTCTGACCCCTTAGAATAGCGCTTAGTGCCGACAAAAGAATAAACCTGAGAATCAAACCTCGCATATCCACTACAGTCAACGAAGTCATCTGCCGTGAAACGAAAAGGGTGAAAAAAGTCTGTCTCGTATCCAGAAGTAGGGATATACGAATTCCGAGAATCTTTAACGACTAGACAGCTGGGACAGGTCGCTGATGGATAGTTTGCTTTTTTGCTCAGATCGCTGGCCAAAAAAACATATGCCCCACCTGACATTGAGGAAACCCACAAATATAAATGAAAAAAATTGTAATCCCCGCTGATATTTACTACACGCTGAAGCGTTTCCCTAGCATAGAAAAGCGAGACCCCGCGAAACGGTTCGAGGTTATCGCCTCTTTTTCTCCTTATAATAATGATTGGTTCAGGTATTAGTTTCAGAGGGAGTAGTAAGAGCGCTGTACTAGCCGAAATGTTGAAAAAGTAGGCAAAATCGCAGATATCGCGCCAAATTATGCAGGTTAGAGTGTGCAGTAAATGTAGGAAACAATACCCAAAATCGCACATTCTGTATTATGCCACGCAACTCGCGCCAACTTTGAGCCCCTTTGAGTACGAACTGCGAAAAAACTGTCAAAAATCCACGAGATTAGAACCAATGAAAAATTCAGCATCATCATCATCATCAGCAGCAGCAGCAGCAGCAAAGCTTAATTCATTAGCTGCTGTATTTTCAAAAATTAGCGAATTAAATTTTTTTTCGACCAATGAGCACCATGTCCACGCGTGCACTGTTCTGCGATTGGCTCTCAAACAATTCTTAATAATTTTTCCAGACCAATTCGCCCGGAGTGCACGCGTGCACTGCGCTGCGATTAGCTCTTAAAAAATTTTAGTTCTCTACACTCGTTGGCTGTAGGGCTACTACAGCTTAGAATAGATTGTGTCGAGTGCACAATCTATTCTGTCGCGCATGTCGCTGCACGTGGCCGACGTGGACCACCCGGTTAGCACCTAGCTAGCAATATAGTCGGATCCTGCAGCGGACACCCGTTTTACTGATGCTATAAAGTTACTCTCCACTTATTTTGGCCGATGGGCCAGTGCCAAGCTGGCGTGGCACTGCACCTGTTGGCCCAGATTCTAAGGAATTCCTGACTTTACTTTTCAGTGCAGGTGTCTGCAGTACCTAAATTCGAGGCAATGGTAGCAGAATGCACAGTACTGCACTTCAGTATTGTAATACAGTATGTACAGTACAGTACTGTAATACTGTATAGTATGTACTACAGTACTGTAATAGAGAGAGTAACTTTATGGCATCAGTAAAACGGGTGTCCGCTGCAGGATCCGACTATATTGCTAGCTAGGTGCTAACCGGGTGGTCCACGTCGGCCACGTGCAGCGACATGCGCGACAGAATAGATTGTGCACTCGACGACCAGATTGTGCTACTAATGCGCCATTACATTATGCTACATATGTACAGTACTGTACAGTACAATACTATAATACAGTACTGTAATGCAGTACAGTATGTCATCCATGTACAGTACAGTACTGTACTGTACTGTACATAAGGTCTCGGTTGGAAAAACTGCCACGAAGCAGTGGCAAAAGGGATCGGCAAAAACCTGTTCAGAGCCGCTGGCGCTGTTATCCACTATGCAAGTCCCGTATGTACTTCCCAGACTAGACGTCCGACTTGCCGACACACTCGTCCACCCGAATACTTCTCCCAAAAACCCTACGTCCCCTCTCCCGGCTGCATATGATATCAAACTCTCCTCATATTTCCAACGGTGCTTCCGATTCAAGGGGGCTCGGGATGCGCGCGCGACAGCCAATGTGGCAGAAAGACGGAAATTAAGAGACTTTGCGGCCAAAATCGCTGCTTTTCCTAGGCATGTTATACCGGGACGCCCGCATTACGGCTGGCTGTTTGTTCCACTAGCCTTTGATTCCCTAGAATGCCCGTCAGAGACCATATCCAAGGTGGTCGACGAGCATGCAACCGCCACCGCAGCCCGTATCGGAAGCTGTAAGGTAAAGTAGTCTTCTCGACTTTATCAAGAGTTCAACTATGCCATTTGGTCCACGTGTGCAGCTTCAGCGATTTAAGGTAGTAGCATGCAGTAGTTTTCCCTCCCGCGCCAAGGCTATTCAGTTTTAGCAGCCCTTTACAGAGAGAATCTTTTACTCTTTTTACTTATCTTGAGTGTACAAATAGTAGTAGTGAAGAAATTTAAGAGTAAACCAATCATACGTGGTACTGTGGCACAAATCCTGCAGAGGAGCTGTTCCAAGAAGTGGAAAATGTTTCGCTGTTCTGTGGCAGGGCTTCGTAGGCAACAAACATGGCCTTTACAGTAGCGTTAAGGCTTTTTTTGTCAATGGAAAATGTAGTTCCCGCTGATATTTACTCCACGCTGAAGCGTTTCTCTCGCATAGAGAAGCGAGGCCCGCGAAGAGGATCGAGGTTTTTGGGTCTTTCTCTCCTTATAGTAATGATTGTGTGATGTATTGGTTTTAGATTGGGCGGTAAGAGGGCTGTATTAGCGGTAATGTTGAAAAAGTAGGCAAAATCGCAGGTAGTGTTTGGCGCTGTCTGCAGTCGATCTGTTGCTACTGCCCTTGTAAATTGTTCGTTGGGGAGGTCTGTGAGGCGGAGCAGGGTTCGCTTTTGAAACATCGTTTCTCTCTTCGGAGTTGTTGTTGGACGACGGCCTGGAGTCTTTTGAACTCGAGGTAGCCTGCATATATTCCAGTACGTTTTGCTGTCTTATATGCCTTGTTGCGTTTGGTTGCTACCGCATCCAATGAGTGGGTCCAGAACGGTTTGAATCGGCGCGGTCGGCGGTTTGCGATCTTTTGCCACGGTTCGGTGATGGCTCGTGTGACACGATCGTACGTGGCAGGGGCGGTTATCGCAGTGCAGTGGAGAGCGCGTCTGTAAGTGGTGGCAGGGAGCGTCTGTAGGTTTCCGCTGCTTCCTGCTGGATCGTCGGGGTGGTGAGCATTGATTTCGTTATCCTCCTGGGGGTCGTCTTAGTGTTGGTCAGGAGGGTGCGGGTGGACGTCGCTACTATAGGTTGGTGATGTGAGCAGCTGGTCCAGCTGTCTGTGTGGGTGGCGCAGTGTAGGTGGTCAAAGGAAACGAGGGTATCTGGGTTGCTTGAGCCTATTGCCCCTCGTGGGTGAAATGAGGGTTGAGTAGACGCGAATATCTTGAATCGTCTGTCCTGGACTGCTCTCCCAAGCGTACGTCCCCTTGGGTTGGCTATTGTGTCCCAAAGGGGAGATCGTGGGTTCAGGTCTCGTGCTAGGATTGCATGCGGTGGGGAATGGCGGAGGAAGTCGTTGAGTAATGCCCCGAACGATTGTGCTGGGAATTTTGGGCTGACGTAGGCTCCAGAGACATGGGTGGATGGGTTCAGTTTGAGTGTGAGGTTTTGTGGGATTGAATCGGTAGGTGGATGGTAGGTGTTGCAGACATGGTGGGCGATAGCACGGAGCCCAGGCCTTACTGCGATTGCAACGCCGCCGCGGAGGTGGTGCGCTTATGGTGGTGCGGCGTGGGGGGATCTGTGAGACGGTTGCCTGAGGCCAGACTCGGCACAATAGAGGCGCTGCATCGGTACGGGTCTCCGTGACATTTTGGATGTCTGGGTTGGTGGTGGCGAGGAGAGTGTGAATGGATTGTAGGGAGGTTGCAAGGCCACAGGCATTCCATTGGGCTACCCTAATTTGTCATTTCGGGGGCCAACGAGTCCATTGGGGAGGAGGCGTCGGGTGGCGCTGTGGCGCTGCATTCAGAAATTAGGTACTGTGGCCTACTGCACTGAACAGTAAAGTCAAGCATACCTTAGAATCGCGGCCAATAGGCGCAGTGCTATTCTAGCTTGGCACCGGCCCATTGGCCCAAATCGCTAGTCCTACAGCCAACGACCGTCAAGTATTGGAAGTTATTTAAGAGACAATCGCAGCACAGTGCACGCGTGCACTTGGTGAACATTGGTCGAAAAAAAAATTAAAATTCGCTAATTTTGAAAACTCAGCAGCCAATGGGAATTAAGCTTTGCTGCTGCTGATGATGATGTGAAGCTTATTTTTTCATTGGTTCTCATCTCGTGGATTTTTGACAGTTTTTTCGCAGGTCGTACTCAAAAGGGCTCAAAGTTGGCGCGAGTTGCGTGGCATAATACAGAATGTGCGATTTTGGTTATTTTTTCCTACATTTAATGTACACTGTAACCTGCATAATTTGGCGCGATATCTGCGATTTTACCTACTTTTTCAACATTTCCGCTAATACAGTCCTCCTACTACCCCCTCTAAAACTAATACCTGAACAAATCATTATTATAAGGAGAATGTGTCTTGGAAGAGTATAGTACCTACATATTTTTCTTCAATTTATGATATGAAAAGGCGAAACCAAAATTTTTATCTTGCTTACTTCATCAAAACTGAGTCTTTTGTTAAAATAAAGAGTATCATTCATGACTTTGATGACCTTATGTATGTTATAGATTGATTCGTAGTATTATATCTTCGATTGTACCAACCATTTCAGAGAAACACGGTCTTCATTTACATTAACCGATAAGCTGACTGATTCTCAGTCAACTTATATTGTAGAGTACTTTTTCAAGCAGACAAATCAAAGTTTAATCCTTTATCACTCATTTTATTTTTTCAAATAGACCGAAATGTTTGGTAGTATTTTTCCTTAAAAGCTTTCAAATTTAAGCACGTAGCATTAAATCGAAGTTGTGAACTACAATATCAACCATTTTAGCTTCTGCATGGATGTAAGTATGGAAAATTTTGTTTACGTTAGGTTTTTATAATGGAATTTGGAATATATATCATGTCTTGTTTGTTCTTTTCTAAAAAGCATAACAATAATAACACCCGAGAAGATCTGGAGATTGATGACGATTTTTAGTTTATTTTAAATACTTTAAAAAATCAGTGGGTCTAAAGCCATTCCAATCGAACATCGCGTTTCATTTTCAAATTTACAGCCCCGATGCATGTGTCATCATCTAATCTCCATTTTTCTTCCTTTTATGGCATTTACGGATACTTTTTGTAGAAGATCCCCTGTATACGTTCCCATACTCTTTCATGACTTCTTTCCGTTGCCGTTTTCATATTCTGCGAGTGTCTCTATGTGGTTCATAACGACTTGAAGGGTATTGTGTTGTTATTTTGCGATTTGCGGTCATTAGTAAAGATTTGGTTGTATTGGTTTTACTGGTTATAGCTTGAAGTTTTTGAGGATTCGCGCTGTTTTGGAGTATTTTTCAAACAATGAGCTTCGAAAAATTGACTAAATTGTTCACATTTCAGCCGCTTGGATAAGTTCTTTTTTTCCCGTGTGGCATGCCTTTAGAATCCAATGTGAAGTAATTATGGGAGTGAACAGCGGTGCTTTCGACACTATAAAGCTGAGAAGAGTGCTGACTAGACCATTCATTCTGACTATCTACTAGCTATCTACTACGGGTATGGTCTACGTAAATTTAGCTCTCTTGAGAATTAGTTGAATTAGTAGACTACTGCTGGCGTTTTTCCATTTCATTACTATCTATTTAACATCTTAAACGACCAAAAAGTCATCGAGCTGTCCATTTCGATAGCTCCGAATATCTCCTTTTGCACATTCATGCAACAGGAATTCTACACAACGAAAAATAACAAGCAATAGAGGAAGATTGTATTTCTTTTTGTTTTTTACTGTGTCCGGGCCAAATATGAAGAGGTTTTCCTGGTTATTTTATCGGGATTAATGTAGCGAGGCGAGGAGCAATATCAAACGAAAACTGGTAAATAGTAGCAGAGAATCCTATTCAGGCCTCTTATAATCCTGTAGATTATAAAACCACATGCATTACATGCATTACGGCAGGATGCTAATACAGATTTCAGTTGCGGATGGAGTAGGTCATTGGGGTTCGTATGCTATAAAAGTAGTAAAATTGGATGTAAAATACTTAACACATACGGATGTACAAGAAAATTCTGTAGAAGATCCATTCTCTTCTCCCAAAATATAATTTTAGCGTTATGTTTAATGAAATCGGAGTTTTAAAACGCACTCTTTTTTCGAGGGGAATTAATCCTTGATTTCAAGGAGAAAAAATTTCTCCTAAATACTCGACGTGATGGGAATAAACCTCTTATTGTCAAACGAACTTCAACCGAGCCATGTACCAGGAGGTCGTAGGGTAGTGTCAGCGACCGAGAAGGGTAGATCGAATTCTGATGTCAGAGAACGTTTAAAAGAGATTAAATGGATAATTCCGAGGTCAAATGAGGTTCTGAGTGGGCAAGATGTGGAAGACGATGTATTATGTGCAGTAAAAATACGAAGCACCGAGTTAAACAACAATTTTTAAATTATGATCATAAACCAATGAGCTTATTGTTTCTTATGAAGGAAAAAGCAGAAATATGGTGCTGTGCGAAGCACCGAGTTACGCAACAATATTTAAATTATGATAATTAAGCTCATTGGTTTATTGTTTCTTATGAAGGAAAAAGCAGAAATATGGTGCTGTAAATTCACTTGCAGAACGAGATAAATAAGAATGTGACCTATCTTGAAGCCACCAATATTCTAGCCCCATGTATATCTGTTCAAATTTCTCTGATTTGGTTGAAGGTACTCCTTAGCTCTATTATGAGGGGATCATGTGCCATATGCAAAAAGCACTATGGAAATGCTTGTATATAGATCTATTATTCTGCCTAAATGGTTTAGTTTATGCACCTTTAGTACTATTAAATCTCCGCAATACAGGTAATTTTTGCTCGTTACTTGTATCAGTAACTAAATATTTTTAAACCGATTTCGGCATTATTTATCCAGATATAAGTGATTGTTTTTGTACTTTGAAGATCCTCAATTATTTCAGATATACATTTATAGCTGATCTTCAATATATCTGTTCAGTAAATACTTTGATCAAAGGATAGTATATTTTTTTAGATTACCGTACCAAAAATACTAGCAATACGATCTTGACTCTTGAATATGTGGGGAAAAATTTGTAGGGTGCAAAATAGTAAGGATGATTAAATCTGATATCTAGTATTTCCTTTTTTAAAAGACAGCGACTAAAATTTGAAAATGATTGTTCACTTATATCCACAGTACAAGCACTATCATGTTAAAATTTTAATTACGTACGAATTTTTTATTTGCAATATTCATCACCTGCATATCAAGTAGCAATATTTTATGCCAATGACCGAAAAAAATCTAAGCTATATAGAAATTATACACTGCAAAAAAAGTATAAGCGCATAAATATCTAAATTTAAATTCCTTAAACAATGAGACGAAAAAGATTTAGGGAATAAAATAGAAGTTTTCTGATGACCATTCTATTAATGAGATATAATTCGTTAAAACTAAAACTCAGTTTTGACGTATATTTATTCTGCAGTACTAACCCTTTATTGAGGGCGTTCAAATCTTCTCTAAGAACATGTATGGTCTGTCGATAACTGAAATTTTCATGTTGGTGTGGATAAGTTTTTACCCAATGCATTACAGTAAGATATTAGCGAATTAGAAAATATAATAGAACAGGAACTTGGATAAAGTAGAAAATACCAAAGCATAGGAACCTTATTAGAAGCCAATAAATTTTTGAGTAAAATGAAACAGCATAAATATGTACAACAAGTTAACGTTTTCAATCTTCTGGAGCACTATGATATACCCTAGTGTATACGCCAAGTTCCAATGAGAAATGGTAGTGGAGAGGGGCTGACTCCTCAAATGCAAATGTTATGATAAAATGTAAAAGTATGTAAATAAATATGCTGCCTATTAATTGAAAGCTCGTAAGAAACAAATAAAGACAGGAAAAGGAAATTATCTCTACTGGTAATCAATTTTCGCACTGCTGATAATTAAAAAAGTCATATAAAACGGATTTCATTTTGAACTGTAATGAGTAGCTCTATTAGTATGTAAAGTATTTTGGATCCAAAATTAAGATCATTTAGTAAATTTCATTAACTGTTGTTGCTTTCAAAACAGTGCAATAAAAAGAGAAAAATAATGATACATGCAAGGAGAGAAGGAGAATCTCTCTGCACCATTTGAGCAAGGAACCATCTAGACTTATTTTTGAATACATCCTAAAGAGATATTGCTGATTGTGAATTACAATTTGGATCTCAAACGGATAGAATTTGATGTTTTTCGCAGATGTTCAGAGCAATGTGTAGACACCGTAAAATAACAAAAAAATATACTAATTTTGAATAATAAGTGGCTTAAAGGAATAAATTTGTAGTTATGGAACTATAAAAAATGGTAACGACTACTCATTCCAAAATGATGGACTTCATTCAGTTCGGCACTACTAGATGAATGAATTTTATACGACGATCACACATTGCAGTATTCGCAATAGTCTAAATACAAAAGGAGAAAAGTTTCTATACGATTTGTAGCTTCATTTACTATATAAAGGTATAGAATGGTACTAATCAAAATCGAAGAGGCTGAATCTCTGAAATTATAAAACATGGAATAGTAGTAGGAAAATATTACAAATATTTGTGAACCATAGCGGTTTTTGATTCAAATTATTTTTTATAAACCCAAATTATTATTCTCAGGTCCTCACTGGAATAAAACAAGAAAAAGAAATGAAATGGAAAAGAATAAACTATATTCAAGGGTACCTTCGACTGTTCAGATATGATAATATCAATAACTACGCGACAAATTAGAAAAAGAAGAAATTAATTCAGATAAAATAATAACGTTGAATTTTTTCTTCCAAATATTTACTTTAAGGTAAAAAATTCGCAAATATTTTTCAGTTCAATGTGGAAGTAGCAAAATGGCTCCTTTTGATTATGTGAAACAGATACTTAAATATTTGAAAGAATTTCATGAGCAGCAAAAATATTTACCCGTGTTTTGGTCAAGTATCAGCATATAAACTATAATAAACAAATAAATTATATTTATTTTAATCGCGATCACTCCAGTTGCATAGATATATGCTTTAAATTTGTCCTTAGGACGACTTTATCATGGAAAACGGGTTTATTGTCATATAAATACGGCATCTACATATATATGGAGTTATAATATTCTAGAAATAAATAGCTTTTAAACTTTTTCTGGAAAAGGTCCTTCTATTTTATTCAGCGTTTTTCATATGAGTCAAATAGTAGCCAAATAAAAAATTACACCCCATGGCTAGCAAGGACAGTTTTCCACGACGTTTTTCAGGGCATTGCGAAGTCTTTCGCTATCAATTTTACCTCTTGCAATATATTTCCGACACGAACTCGCAAATTTTTCAAACGAATCTGTACCAAACAAATTCTGACAGATAGCGGGTGAAATTCTACCTTCAACTTCGTTAAATCTTATTATAGACCTTTCCAGTGCATAACAAGAGCATTTGAAAATTTCTCGAACATTCTTGTTATCGCATCTTCTTTTACATCTCAGTTCTGAAAAAAACACGCCAATGTTGTCAAAAGATTCGTAAGGTTGTAACAAATCTTCCTCTGTAAATTTCAAAGCCGGGGAAAGCCTTACGAGAGTAAGAAAAAAAAGAAACGCTACTAACTTGAAAATGTTCATTTAATCTGAATGCTGCTGTATGTTTGCAAGAAATTCAGTTCTTGAAGGATTCAGCCTGTATTCTGTGCAAATTTTCAACATTGCTGAACATATGGCCACTTAAATAGTAACTGGGGCTGATTATAATTATGTAAGTTTTCAAGGAGGGACAAATCAAAGCTAATAGATAAAGTGTACAAGCTACCCTACAGAATTTTAAGGCTATTTTTGATGAAACAGGACAAGTTCAACATCCTCCAGAGAGAAAGCATCCTACAGAGAGGAAAGAATTTCATAAATCAGCTGTAACCAAATAAAATGCTGGAAGCTGTTTTACACCTGTTCCAAAAGAATATCAGGAGAAGTGGAAAAATTTAAAGTTTTCCTTACTTCGAGATTGTTCATGCATACAACCAAGAACCATCTGGGCTTCTCCTTAAGAATTGCTCGTAGGCCACCGTAACAATATCATGGATGCTTGTAATTCTAAAGGAAGTTTCTTAGGAGCTTTTTTTGTGCACAATATTTTTATTCAATGTCCATTGGACGCCAGTTCACGAAAACAAAAGGTCACAATTATAATTCTTTTGAAATTTAAAGTCAAACAGATTGCCCAAATATTGTATCTTTTTAAACGATGCCTCTCAAAAAAATGGTCTCTTGAATACCATAAAATCGTTTTGATACTATTAATTTAGGGCTTAGTTACCTGTCATTGGTGAGGAACCACAAAAAGGTTTATTTTGAACATTTTCTCCCTTGTTGACCCCAAATGTGACCTATATGCTTTGAAAAAGGACATTAAGACCTTGAAAGCATCTAAGCAGGGTTTTTCAGCCGAACTAAATTAGAAAAGCTAAACAGTTATGATAACGATCGTTCTTGCATAACAAACGTCACCTATCCCTTCTACGGCTTAGCATCATACGATCTCGGTCACATCTCGCGGCGACATCCAAGCAAATATACTGATTTCATCCTACTTATCTCAATGCCTACAACATCCGAAATGGGATCGTTTTATTCACAGTTTTATCTTATGAAATAATGATCTCCCTCTTTTATTTTTGAGTAATAAGTATCATAATTTACATTAAAACTGGAAAAAAATCCCTTTCAGCCTTTGTTTTATCTCATCATACACTTGAATCAATACCAAAGAGGAAAAAATAAGCAGTGAAATTTTGGAATAAAAAAAGTGTCCGAAAACTACTTGTTAATTGCTTAGTCGCCTCTATATCTCCTGTCAAAAGAAAAGAGCTGATAAAAGGTTTTATGGATGGAGCTTCTTCCTTTCTTTCTCAATATCTGAAGAATTGTTAGAAACAATAAAACCACCAGGAGAAATATTCTGACTTCCTACCAACGTCACCTTACGTACATCTCTGGTCTTCAGAAAATCCTCCTGATTGTCCCTTTCACAGCAAATATTCAAGGAAGCCTCTCACAAATGAATTGAATCTCCTTCCTCAAAATCAAGTATAAGTATATATATTTTCCTTTTTCGAGTAAAACGGCGTCTCGGGCCCTGTTGTGTCGATTGAAGGCCAATGACAAAATATCTTGCGAGCAAGAACGACGACAATTACTCATCATCCGTACTTCAAGACCTCTTCTATCACACTTTCATAACCTAGTCTTGGAGTGACCTGCGGAACTTCAGCAACAAAGGAATAGCTAAGAACTTATAAATGAGGACTTAAGTCGGTTCAAAAAATTCATGATACTTGCAAATGAAGTACAACGAAGACGTAATCGAAGTCTATGAAACAATTCGAAATCATTTTCGAAGCCTTGACACCAATGCTCCTTGGCCTAACCTTCTCTAAAAACGAGATGAAGGAATTTTCTTGTGGATTATTGCTTGCGGTGCCCTTTTAAGTAGTGTATTAGCACCGAAAATTTACTGTCAGAAAATGAAGGCGCTCCAGAAATCGGTACCCTCCAAATTAAAAAAATTGATTTCTAAAAATTTAGCTGGTAACTTTGAGCGTCGCGATCTAGTTATCAAAATAAACCCAGTGAGAGAATCAAACTTTCCCGATAGCACTTTTTTGAAGAAGATTCCGTCATTATTCTCTTATGCAATGTTTACCTCCGTCGGAATGTGTAGATATGCTCCTGCAAGTACTTTTCGGAACGAAACGGTGTACAGATAGGTAGAATATTCCTCTTCTTTCTCTTTATTGACGAAAGTAAATTTTATTGAACCAAGCTTGGCCTTCGGTTCGTATCTTACGGACCATTTAGGAGATTAGCTTCTTAAGAAACATTTTTGTTCAGCATATCATTTGCGATGGAGAAGTAATTAGCCAAGTCTAGGCCAGCGGAGTAGCTCTTTGCCTAATCGGTTCGGAAAGTCGCTTAATACAACTAAAATAATAGTACTAGTATCGAAAATCAGATAAAAGTTTTAGTAAGAACGCTTTCTCGAGGCTTTTTTCATATTTTCGTAGCCGCTAAACGAGGACATGAAGAAAAACAAGCCTAGATCGTCGTTAATAGTACGAATCATTGCATTATTATTGGAATCTTGACGAATCTGAAGCCAAATTTGTTTGGGTTCTCTTAGCTTCTCGACGCCTCTGGTCAGTTGAGATGTATCGTACTGCCTTCAGTTGGATTCCGGACGGCAAAGTGTTGTTGGTATGTGAGCACTGCTAAAATCGCTTTTAGACCGCTGTTTGGCTAATTTCACTCGGTGGTCTTTTTCCCTTTTTAATACTGGCATTTTCGGTTTACACACTCCACGGATATTTTTATTGATGGTGCTAACCGTTTTTTCTCTTTGCCTCCTCATTTTCAATCGATAGACCAGTCACGGAGGTTTTTTACGACCTCAGTAGACACTGAGCTTCGAATTGAGTGCGCGAGGAGGGATTCTTTTAAGGAGGTTATAGGTGCAAATTTTCTCCTTCTCTCGTGCGTAGTAGTAGGCGTAGCAGGCGATACCCGCAGAGAGATCTACACTGAGGGATGACAACCGCACGGAGAGTGCTACGTTATTCTAAGCGTTTGGAGGGTCTAAACGGTCCGTTCGATTACCATTACTACAATTTGGAAACGAATCTAGTACCCTTCTCTAAAATGTGGTAATGCAATTGTCCGAGGACATGTTAATGTTGGCACAATTTCCTAAGGGTTATTTGTGTTTATTTAAAGTAAAGAAGGTGTGTTTGGTTTTATCCACGACATTGGAAGTGTGTAATAAGCGATGTGATTTTTATTGAATTTTAGTGCTATCTATTGTGATGTTCTGCTGCAGACTTATGTATAATTTTATCTAGAGACCTGCCATTTTTTATTTAATTTTCAGCGTAGTACAAATATATGCCATTATTGGCCATAGAACGCTCGTGATTTGCGTTTGGACCCTAACCCACGAAACGGTTCGGCCGTGAAAGGGAATTTAAATGAAAGGAGGCGACTTTTTCTCCCTCTTCATGGGCAATCACCCTCCTTCGACTTCAAACCTTCTGCTAAACCTCTCTTTTCATCAGTTGTAACATTTCGCGCCAGCTCGTAGGGTTCGGTAATTTGAAAATAGAAAAATGTCAGCGAAAAGGCTGAGATGGACACGTACGGCAATGAACGAGGTTCACCGTTCGACATTGCGACGTGATGTACAGAGAAAAGTCTGGATTAAGACGCAACGACGTAAAGCGCGTTGCTGCAGTGTTGATAGAATGCAAGGTATCCAGTATCTTGTTTTGTCTTTATACAGTCCTGTTGCTTGTCTGCCAATGAGATGGTTTGTTTGTTCAGTCTAAATTACAATTTCTGTAATTTGCGTACACTGCTCTCGGTTTATGTAGGCAACGTAAGACTTCTTGAAGGAACCAAGACAGCCTATTCTGAAGCATAAACAGTATAAAAGTTTTTCGTTGATTCGCCAGTCTATGAAATAAAAGAGGTCAGCGTCTAGGTCACGACAGACTATGGGAAACAACGCTTCAACCACTGCGATGTAACCCTCATTCTCGCCGCCCCCGACATCAAAGGCACGCATATCCGCCCTGGATCTGCCTCCCAACCCAACCAATCAACAGCTCATCTCTAACAGAGCAAGAAGGGCCCAACGCCGTTACGAGCAAGCCCCATTTTCAGATCTAACAGAAGAACTCCTAGGACTTACCAATCTTAACGAAACGGACACCCAACCCCCTTACCACCCAAGAAGCCATCCACGAAGCACCATGTACAATTACACCAACCCCAACATAGCCAAACTCGACCAAGCGAACTAGCCGCCATGGATATTCTCCATCATAGGCGCAGCTACATCCATCAACGCTCGTGAGCATGTTACCCAAGATCCGGAACCCCCCACCGGTCCGGCTTAGCGCAAGACGTTTGACGACAAATGGGACATTCTCGTAGAAGCCCTGATCGACTCCATCCCCGTCAAGGTAGTAAACTTCGTCATAAGGCAGGACTATAACATCACTCCATACCAACTGATTCAAGCCGTCACCAACCTACTCGACAGAGCCCAGGAAAGCGACCACCGATACCTGCAGATCCTCACCGAAAACGCTAGCTTTGAAGAAGGCCAACACGTGGGTGACGACCTCGCCAAAAACGAATCCATCCGCGCGAAGATGCTCGCAGGTAAATACTCCGACATATCCGACCCGGCAACCACAGTGGACTTCATAATCGACGCCCACTGAGGCAACCAAGCACGGCCCACATCGGCATGGTTATGTATGGAAAAAAGTCCAAAGACCTCAAGGAGTTTGATCACCGCCTCACCGCACTCCAACGCTTCTCCACGCAGCCGAACGCAGGGCCATCCACCAGCATACCCACACCCGCTGACAACATCGCCGCAACGTTAACAGAAATCTTCAAGCAACTTCGTTCCCTCCGTATTGCAGGAAAAATCAACCGCCCCCGGTTCAAACCCAGCCAACACCATATCCAGATGGAATTCCAGAATGCTCGTTATTCAGATGAAAAATGCCGCGACACTAACCATCGGAAAAATAAGGCCAGCAAACCTGCCGCTAAACAGACCACCACGGATTACACCGAAAACATGAAGCAACTCAAGGAAATTCCCTCCGCCACCCTGGAGAACGAAGAGGATGACACAGATGCGGAATTCAATAAGTACCTCCTTGATTCCGGTGCACACCCCTCCCTCGTCAAAAAAAACCCAGCCCGTCCATGACCCCTCCGAGCTCACCCATCCCCACCTCCACTGCCACCGGCGACACCTCGCACTGCACCCATGCAGGCCAAACCTCACTCCAGCAGAGCAAAATTGATTACACGCTCACCGTCCCAGCTTTTGCGAACCTTTCCATCAGAAACAACCTCCTATCCGTACACGACCTCACCAAGAAATATGGCCATATAATGTTCACACCGAAAGCCGCGTCCATAACTACTTCCCCCCGCTCAACGTCAAGAATCCTCACCGTCGCACCGTAGAAACGAAAGGATAGCGCTTATGTCCTCACGGCCAAAATGTACACCCCAAAACTGCCACAGTCTCGCATCGCTGGGGTCGCGACAATCCCAACACGTAAAGCCAAACCTCGTACTACAACCTTTCAGCCAATCCCACCTCCCCGCTTGTCACCACAGAAAAGATCCCCCTCTCAACCAGTCTCCACCACCAGCAAGCGGTCATGGCGCCATATATTCATATTAAGCACAAGACCCCGCGATAACCGCACTGAAAGCCACCACCCATCCCAGCCAAGCCCTATTCCAAACAAACAGAATACTTCTATCACTGGGACCTCATCCTCAACCATGACCGACCTCGCACCATACAATCCATCGCCAAAGATGACACAATTCCACTCTTTCCGGAATCGCTCCAAGAGCACACCCCAACTCACCTGCTTCCCCTAGAGACATGCTAAGCCAACAAAGACCGTGAACCGCCCGAACCCCAAACGATACCCCATAGGTGCTTATATTAGCACGGATACCTGCGGTCCAATCAAACCGAAATGCTAACACGGCAACGTCCATTTCCTCAGCTTCGTTGACGCCCAGAACCGTCATCTCACAGTCTACCCCCTCCCTGACTGCAATCAAGTCCAACAATACATCCCACTGTACTTCGCCCTGTTCCGGACACTTCATGGGCGCCCACCCTAGACCATCAGTGTTGAAAATGCTTGGGAATTTCTATCAACTGAGCTCCACAACCTGGACTCCAACAACATCACCCCTCTCAAACCCTTCACAGCCTATCAACCACAAGAAAACTCAAGGGACGAACGTATGAACGTAACCCTCATGAATGCTTTGCGCGCCGTACTTCAAACTTCTAATCTGCCGATAGACCTCTGGAGGACGCACTAAAAGAAGTGGCGTCCAAATACAACATCATGCAGCACAGCGCCACTGGGTAATCCCCACACGAACTTTGGCACAAGGTGAAACCTGCTCCGGCCAAACTATTCATCTTCGGGCAATATTGGCACTTACCCATCCACAAGACGAAAAAGAAGCTAGATCATCGTGCAATGCTCGTCCGTCACATGCATCCCATCGACGACGCTACAAAAATAGTATGAATACCAGCCAAAGATGGTTACACCCAAGCTACAGCGGCAGAATTCCACCCATCTAACCCACGATACGACCCCTCCCTTGCCACTACCATCGCTTTGCAAACTAGCCCCCAGCGCCTGCCCGACCCAACCAAACAACAGCACAAGCACGCCAATATAAAAACGCGAAAGGATTGGCAGCTGCCCATGACCAGGAAATTGATACATTGGAACCCGAAAAGACCTTTAAATGGGTCCAAAAACAACAAAGTCCCCCGTCAGAAGAAAATAATTCCTCTCATAATGACCTACAGGTACAAGCACAAACGAAATACAGGTACAAGCACTCACGGACCCTAAACCTCGACCATATCGAGATGCTCAGTCCCGGGTGACAAAACGCAGCCCAATCTGCACTACGACCCCACCCAAACAACCTCGTACATGGCGGAAAATACCACGATAAGAATACTCCTCACTATCGCCGCTGCCCGCGGCTGGCTCATTGGCCATTTCGACATCAAGGCCGCACATCTCCACGAACCATAACAGCATGACAAAACGGTCTACATCAAAGAACAATACAGATTCAATGGCGACATACGGCATCCACATCACACAGAAGTCCTCCTACGTAATCTATGCGGCGCAACCCCGCGCGGCTAACACCTACTACAAAGACCATGTGCAGCACCTCCGCCACCACGGCTACAACCAGAGCCACGCTGACCCATTCCTTTTCTACAAACACTCCAAAGGACACCCGATACTGATAGCCATCAGTATGGAAGACTTCCTTCCGACATCAAGAAGTTAACAAAACATTGACGAACTGTAATCCGTGCTACAAGGTAAATACAACATATCCAACCTCGGCCATCCAACCACATACCTGAAGTGGCACATTAACTCGTGTTGAGTGCGCAGCGCTCCTATGGCATTGATGGGTCCAGTCGATAATTTTGGTCGATGATGCTCTTTCTTTTTGTCTCGTTTGCTGGTGGCTTTCATATCTTCTCGCTGGCCTTTCCGATTGTCCTCTTCTTATCGGCTTTGCCGTTGGCTATCGCTGGCTGCCACTGGTCTTCTTGGTCGACAGAGCCACCCGGTCTACCAATAAAAGTCGACTACTAGTGCTGTACGTTTCATATCGCCCACAGGATCTCCCACAGGATCAACCGACATGATCTCCAAGTCACCATTCTCGCAAACGACCTCCCAAGAGCTGCTCGCCATCCTTTCATGGAGGCACGACATGGTCTCCACAGCCTAGGAACTGATATCCAAGCAATGGAAAGCAAAGAAGGGACCGACTTTTTTGATGTTCCCTTCGCGAATCCCCTCGCTCAGTCCAATAGGAGAAAGAGGGCCTTCAACCCGGTGTCCTCTCTGAATGCGGCGCGAAATGCAAAGCTGAGAAGACATCCCTCTTTTATGGCGACATCCACGAGAGATAGGCTCGTTCCTGTTCCAATCTTCACTCTTGGAGCTTGGCACCTGGATGCATGCGCAGTGCTACATGAAATCGCAAGGAACGTGGCCGTATAGGCAATTGACAATTCTGGAGAGTTTTGGGGTTTTGATGCAAAGGAACGCTGCAGCAGCCGTCATGTCCTATTTGGCCTGCTTGGTGGCTGGCATGAAGGAGGCCTTTTAGGGAGCGTAGTTCCTCCCCTATTACTGTGTGGGGACACCTTTTTGGGTCGATTGAGGTTGTCTGGAAAACTTTAAGATAGATCTAATATGTATAGCTTCCAACAATAAAAGCACCAAACCTTTTCCCCTTATATATGGGCATCCTGACATAGGAGGAATGTTTCACAGATTCGCGTGCTGCATCGTATTGATTCTTGAAGCTAGTTTTAATGTATCGAATCGTATGAATTTCTTCAAAGATATGGTAGGAACATTGCGACATTGTATGGTGATGGCGTGCCACTAGTTCTCCCTAAGGGCTAGCCCGAAGCATGACAGCAGACATACTGCATCCTACATCACCCTTCTTTGTCCTGTTCGTCTGGGTTGTGACCTCCTGTAATTTTTGGTACAATTTAGCACCATCTAACCCTGTTGCAACAATTTACATGCATGCGTACTACCAGCACATATGTTATAATAAATGTGTTGATAATTACAACGCTATGCTCTCACTGAGCAGAGAACTCGTGACAAATCATTGGGGACAGCTGAGCTCCTCTGGTGTTTTAGCCGTCAAAATATATGTTCCTTGAGACCACGATCACTTGCAATGCGTGTAAATGTCTTATGTGTATTGTTACCTTACAATTTACCTTTTAGGCTTATTTGAGGGGGTTAATGAAAATTTGCCGAGTTATATTCCCTACAACAGTGAACAACCATGCTGACTATGGTTTTCAGTGTGTTTTACCGTATTCTACTTCATTACTAGTTTGGTCGCGGGTAGAAATGATGGTAATAGTATAAGTACTGCAGGACATGGCGGTATTCTTGAAAAAAGAGACATAGACAACTTGAGTATCAAACCATCCCCTCTGGCTTTTTCAACAGTGGTGGCATCGCTGACATTCTTTGTTCTTTATTTTCCAGACAGTTTCCAATTAAAAGCTTTCTATCAGGTACTGAGTTTCAGTATGGAGTCTTCTGGTGATGAGAAGGTGAAGCGCCTTCCCAAATTTTTAGCTAGACGACGAGAAGATTTCACACTATAGACATTACGTTTTGAGGCTCTCTTGGAATCGAAGGACCTTATTTCTTTGAGAAGTGCGGACCAACTATAAAATGAAGTCTCCGCAGAGGTGAAGGCTAAGATTTCGAGAACACGTATGTACCTTGTGCAATATCTTGGGGATAAACCGCTGCGTACTGTTACCGGGGAAAGGTAAAACCCTGATTTGATGAATCAGAAATTAAGCCTAAGGTACGCAACAGTGAACTCATATAATTGAGTCCAGTTGCAGACGGAGCTGCACCATACTCTGAACGATGGGTCCGCTTCAATTTCTGAATATGTAGATCATCTTAAGTCCCTCAGTCGTTTGGAGGAGATGGGAGGTCTTGTCTCCGATACCATGCAGGTCGCAACTTTGGTTGCTAGTTTTGGACGTACAAGTGAATCTCCGTAGTGTGCTGTAATAACTCCTTTACAGACCATGAATGATACCGACCTGACCTAGGAGAGGATGAATGAAAAACTGCTACAAGAGTACAGGACGCGGATAGTACAAAGATCGACCAAAGACCCAGAGTATCCCACGGAAAAGCCTGAGAGTGCGTTACAAACCAAGGCATCAGTCCAATGTTACAACTGTGGAAATTTTTGACATTTTAAGAAAGAGTTCTAGCAATTAAGACGGGAGTTCGCAGGCAGAGGAAATTTAAAGAAGACTCCGCGGACGGAATCCGCAGACCGGGCGATACTTGCCACAACAACGAAAGAATCGGAAACAACGAGGCAATTTCTTCACTCAGGAGCCAGCCCACAAATGATGAGGGATAAGCGCCTATTTCGCTCACACCGCATGACTGTAACGAGAATAGTAACGTCAGAAAGCTTCAGCAAGTAGCATTGGGTCTGTGATGATGAAAGGAACTCAGTTGAGGTGGAAGCCTCATATACTGACACTAAGCAACACCCTGTACTTACCAGTTTTGGATGCAAATTTGTTGTCGGCTGCAGTTCTCGATGCAGAATGGTATGATTTGCAGTTCGGATCGAGGGAATGCTAAGTATTACGAGGAAGTTCAGTTGCTTGCAAGGGAGAAGTACGCAATGGACTATACTCACCGGAAGGGATCTCAAGTCTTCAGATCCGAACGTTCGGGTTAATGTTGCCAGTGAACTCATAGAAGGAGGAAAGTTGTGGCATTCGCGTTTTGGTCACACGAACTTTTCAGCAATACGGGATATGGCTCGCAAGGAAACAGTGTATGGACTAGGCCTGAGCAACAGTCCCGCAAAAGATGTTCCATGTGTACCTCGCACCCAGGGTATGCAAGTGTGGTTACGTCTTCCAAGCCGAACGCAAAATGCGAAGACACCAGGGGAAGTTCTATATACTGACAAATGCCGCCCACTTCCGGTTGAAAGCCTTGTAGGTAACCGCTACTTCTCTAAATTTACATATGCCGAGTATCGGTACAAAGCCGTCCGTCCAATGCAGGCAAATTCGGATGTTTTCACTTGTTTCCGCTTAGTCCAGGCAAACATGGAACGAAAATTCGAATGTAAAATTAAGCTATTGTATTCAGACAATGATGGTATATCGGCTTTCAGGAATATTCCTAGAATCAAAGGGTTTAATGGGAGTAATGGGCGCCGTGTATGCTGGAACAAAATATAGTGGCAGAACGTCTCAATCGGACCTTGATGGAAGCTACACGCGTCACATTGTTTCATTCTGGACTACCTGATGAGTTTTGAACAGAAGCGGTTGTGACTGTGTCGCGACTTCGTAACATGACGGGGACTAAGAAATTTGGAGAAAACCAAGTGAGTAAATGGCTACCGGAAAACGTCCCGATGTGCGTAATCTAAGGACAATTGGCTGTGAGGTGGGAATTTTTGTTGGAGGTAAACATCGCAAGCTTGAACATAGGGCAACGAGGGTCATTCTTTTCAGGTGTTTGACCCACGGCAACTATAGGGTTTTAGACATCGATATGCGTCGCATTGAGCATGTGAGGCACGTCCGGATTGATGAGGAAATATTCCCAGCCTGAGAGTTGGGTTCCTGGAAGGCGCCGAGGGTTTGCTCCGAGTTGGACATTCTTTCGAGGCCAATCTCAATAGGAGAGTTCCAGAATCGATACAGCGAGCCGGAAGAAGCCGTTTTTGACAAACAAATCGATAAAGATACAGAGTTTTCGATGGACTCGCCAGATATTTCGCCTCAAACAACCGTTTAAGTATCAGTAGACGAACTGTTATCACATCACGCCACCGACGAGAATAATAATCTACCAGTCCTGGGAAATATTCTACTCTTCCAAGACAGCGGAATGATTGCCAACTCCGGGATAATATACCGGGGAGTATCGAGAAAGTTCTATCATCTCCTGATAGCCTTAAATGGGAAGCTGCTATAAAAAAGGAACTACAGAGCTTGAGGAGCAAAGGCACCTGGCGCGTTGAGGATCTTCCGGATGGCACAAAGGCTTTGGATTCGAAAATTATATTCGATTTGAAACTAAATGCAAATGGTAACGTTGACAAATATAAAGCTGGTCTTGTCGTGAAATTGTATCAGGAAAGGACGGTGTCGGATTCCTATGCACCAGTAATTGGCTTTTCTGCAACCCGTTTGTCATTGGCTTGTCTGCAGAAGAGGGCTTTCGTGCACCACTCTGACGTTAAGACGGCTTACCTTAATGGTAAGTTCGACGATAATGAGGTTGTATTTATGAATCCACAAAAAGGAATTGAGCTTTGAGTTCTACAAGGACATGCCCTACTCCTAATAAAGTCAATCTATGGTTTAAAGAAGGCTATTTGAATATGGACAAAGAATTTTGCTGGGGCAATCAGGAGGCAGGGCTTCGTTCAGCTTCACTCCGACACTTTTTTCTTTCAAACCAAAGTTGAATGTAGTTTCGCCTGCGTTCTCGTCTATGTAGACTAAATACTAGAGCTTGGCCCGTCTGGTGACGTTTTTGGACGCGTCAAGCAAATTCTGATGAATCTTTCGAGATGAATGAACTGGGAGAGGTACTTCGATCTTATTTGTTTAATTTGTGTGGTATGCGACTGATGTCCTCCTTCGTCAAATGGGCTACGTGGAAGAGGCCCTTAGGAGGTTCGGTATAGATTCATGCAAGCCAATCAGTACACCAATTCTTAGACAACGTGATTGGAAAACCGATGGTGACCCGCAACTGAACCACAGTGAAATAGCGAGGTATTAACAAGCTATCGGCTTTTTACTGTTTATTTATACGAGAAAAAGGCTGGACATCGCAGACGATGTTGACGTCTGGGCTGCTGAGCTAGATAACCTGCGGTTGGGGACTGGACAAGAGTGAAGCGCATGATGAGGTATCTGAGCGGAAAAACTGAACTCTGTCTACGAATTGATATGGTATCAAACACGTGCTTACCTTTTGTTGTGGCTTATAGTGACGTGGACTGGGCTGGCGATCTTGAAAGAAGTAAGTCCACAAGCTTCTGTCTCATTACTGTCAGTGGGATGCCAATGATTTAGAAGTCTCAGAAGCAGTCGGTTATTGCTAAGTCCTCCTGTGAAGCAGAGTTCATTGCAACTTCGGAGGCCGTCAAGCACGCGAAGTGGATCCCTGGCATGTTCAAGGATTTAAAACTACTGGCTGACGGATCGACAGTGTTGCCAGAGGACAAAACTGCTTCGATCAAATGGAGTAAGCCTGAGCGTATGGCGAAACATATAGACTTCCAGTATCATTTCATAAACGACATAGTTGTTACAAGAACAGTCAAAATTCAGTACTGTCTAACGAGGAAGATTCTAGGTGACCTCATAACAAAGCCTACCCCAAGAAAGAGATCGGAAACCCTTCGAAAAACTGTGGGCTTGCAAGAAGTGGAGAGAATACCCGCTGAGGAGTGGTGTTGATCATTACAACGCTATGCTCTCACTGAGCAGAGAACTCGCGACAAAGCATTGAGGATAGTTGGGATATTCTGGTGTTTAACCGTCAAAATATATGTTCCTTGAGATCAAGAGCACGCGCATTGCGTGCAAATGTCTTATGTGTAGTGTCACCTTACAATTTACCTTTTAGGTTTATTTAAGGGCGTTAATGGAATTGGGCCGAGTTATAGTCCCTACAAAAGTGACCAAACATGATGGCTATGGGTTTCAGTAGGTTTCACCGTTGTCTATTTCTTGACTAGCTTTGGTCGCGGGTAGCAGTGATGGCAGTAGTATCAGTACTGTAGTAGCTGGCGGTATTCTTGAAAAAAGAGACATAGACAACTTGAGTATCCAACCATCCCCTTTGGCTTTTTTCAACCAAATGAGCCCTAATTGGATTTCGACTGCTCTAACCGTCCCGTATGACTCATTTTTCGTGGAAGGGATATTGCTCAGAATGATGATGTTTTTCAGAATCACCCAGTTAATCTGTCACAGTAAACGAACCCCTCTCAACATTTTTTGTTGTTGGCTGCCCTTGTGTCGTTCGTAGTAGTACATAGGGGTCGTATTTATGTGCTGAAATATGGAAATTATAGTGCTAATTTAGGCTTGTACTCTCTACTATACTGGATATTTTTGTCCTTATTTTTTGCACTAACAAATGCACTGAAGTGAATGCAGCCACCCCTGACAGGTGATAAAGGATAGTAACAATAATTGAGATACAGAAGAGAGAGACTTCAAAGAACTGAGGCTAGATATTTCTGGTCAATAAAACTCAGGCGCGAGTCGCCTCCGGCAATTTACATTGAGCGAGGTACAGGGCTCTTATATAGCCCTTAGTGCAGGAGACAGAGAGAAGTGTAGACACTACAAACAATACATGAGATACAAGATGCTAGAACGACCGTTCAGGGATATGATTCAAACGAAGATACGACCATTCGAGTGGACTGACTCAAAACGTCCGAATGAGTCAGTTATCATCAATAGGTAGGGCTGTACTAACAGATAGTTAAGATAGGCGTACGGAGAGGCTGGGGGTTGATTTAAAGGCACGCTGCAGCAGCTGTCATGTCCGATGCGGTCTGCTTGATGGCTGGCCTGAAGGTAGCATTTTAGGGAGCATAGTTTCTTCCCCATTACTGTGTCTTCATACCTTTTTGGGTCGATTAGGGTTGTCTGGAAAACTATGGGATAGATCGCATATATCTTTCAAAAGTAAAACACCTAAACCTTTTCCCCGTTAAGGTAGGAAAATAAATTAGTCGATATGAGATTACCTTGACAACCCCTCGTGTCCCCCTTCTCTGAACTTGACTTCTGGTAACTACACGGAAGGTTCCGGTAGGGCTGAACACAATCGAAGGGAAGGGGTGCAGATTCTCAGAAGAGGCGATTTGCGGAGAAAGCACATTCTGAACTACTAGCGAACTAATTTTAGGCGCGGAAAGAAGACTGTGTAATACAGAAAATGGTCCTCCCTCCATGTAATACAGGAAATGGTCCTCCCTTCATGTAATACAGGAAATGGTCCTCCCTTCGTGTAATCCAGCAACCTACAACGATCCCGTCCCTAACTTCTCCCACCGTCATTTCCAAATTTACTTCCATTTTATCTAGATATTTTTATACTGTATTTAGCCCTGTGAATCGACCCCGAATCAAGTCCCTTTTCCCTTTTAGCTTACTTCCTCCTCCAAATTCACCTTTTTTGAGAAGAAGGGCGCAAATGCACTACTGCGAAATCCCTTGCAGATTTATTTTACCTATTCCTAATCTATAGAACCTGCCCCGGGAGCCTATTTAAACCCCTTTATTCCAAGTTCCAAATGTCCCCGATCATTTTACTCATCACCCCTCCCCCCCAAAACACCCTACATTGCCTCCCATTACCCAACGTCTATCAGAATGAACAACCTTCGCCCCTCCGCCCCATCACCAAAAGCCGCCCCTCTCGCCCAATCAACGGCCTAACCCTAATGAATAATGGGCCAACAGACTACGACGACTACTTCAGGAGGATAGACCGTGAGCGTGTTCGGGAGTGGTTCGTCGGCACTTCTTGGAGGAGGCGGAGGAGGAGGAGTCAGAGGGGACTGAGTCGGACGTGGAGAGATTCGAGGATGGGGAAGACTTTGTAGCTCCGTGGGAACCGATGGTGTATAATCGTGGGGAAGTTGCTGTGGGGGATGGAGGAGATAGTGAGGGCGTGATCGTCATCTCGGATTCTTCGGATGGGGTTGGCGCGGAGGCTGAGGGTCGCGAGGAAGAGTTGGAGGATCTTGATATTTCTGATGAAGCCATTTATCATTCTGAGCCGTTCGAGGGAATTTGTAGGGATTGCCTTGAGAGTATGGATATTTTGGAGGAGTTATTTGGTTCTGATCCTGAGGATAACGATTGTGAGGAGTAGATACAGATATTTTCCTTGATAATATCTTCCCTCTGGCCAATCACATCCACAAGATGCCCTTTTATGCGTTTTATGGTATTTATTATGTTTGATTGAGACTTGAGGATTAGCCGAAAAGTCTATATAAGCTGAGTAAAGTGCTTTCTCCTTGAGAGGTCAAGCAAGTTTGCAGACAACTTCAGGTCAAGCTCCGAGTAGTTGGAAGTTGAGAGTCAACTTCAGACCCAAGAAAACGTTTTCCTAAGCTGGTCGCAGAGCATCAGTGGTAGACCCTGCCCCTTTTATACTTGCTTGTAGCCCTCTCAACTCTCTCCCATATACACTCCTTTTTATTTGTTCAACTATACCACGGTAGCACTTTTGTCGCTCGCAACGCCTCCGTCTTGGGGTAGTTGATTCTAACTATCTCTTCTCCCGACGATTTACCCCTATCAGACTGCCCTGGAAATGGGCTTGGATTGCTGCAAGTTTAGGTCTCTGTTCCGGAATGCAATAAACAAGAGGCATGGGGATTTCAACATTGAACGATACAAGGAAGTGAATGCAAGTCAAAACAAAGAAGCTAATGCCGTCGTAGTTTTTGCGATTTCACACAGGTGCAGTTCGCTGCTGAACCAAAGAGCTGAGAATTAGAATTATTCAATGGCCTTCTGCAGTTGAACTGGTTCCTTTACGAGAGGCCATGTATTCAGATATACAGGGAAGGCCGAGTTGGGTATGAGGCCCTACTGAGCCGTAGACATCAAATGCCATGGGATGAAAGTCTATGTCCAGGGGAAAGGTTTGGGTGTTTTACTTTTTGAAGATATATCCGAACTATCCCATGGTTTTCCAGACAACCACAATCGACTCAAGAGGGTATTCCGACACAGTAATGGGGAAGGAACTACGCTCCCTAAAAGCCTACCTTCAGGCCTGCCGTCAAGCAGGCCGCATTGGACATGACGACTGCTGTGGTGTGCCTTTGCGTTAAAACCCCACTATGTCCAGTGCATTGCATAGAGCTTGTTGCCGTCCCTTTTTCGCTTCTTCGGCTCGCGAGGAGAGAGAGGAGGGAGCGGTGGGCAAGGATCGACTGTACGGTGAAGAATGTGGGTTGATTATGGTCACATCGAAAAATGTATAGCTGTATCCAAAGTCGGGCGGTGGATGTTTTATCAGAGCGTCCTCTTTTCTCCTCTGGGAAGCTGCACACACCCCAAGGCAAAAACATACCATTCGCAGGACAAAAGTAGTATGAGCCACTTGCAACAGGACATTGAATTTTTGTCTGGATCGCTCTTAAAATTGCACTCTCATTGCCGTAGTCAATCTACTGGAGAAGAATCGATTTAGTTCTTTAATGTTTGAAAAGTGCGGTTCGGCTATCCCGCGGTGTATGCTAGACGTGCTTAGGATAATGGGTAATGTCAAATCTACTGAAGACACAAGAATACTGTCACCTCCCTCATCCCGCCATGTCAGAAACATAAAAGGTAAATTTAATAAAATCGAACGGTGCGCAATCCATACGGTAACTCATACTTGCTCAAAACTCTACAAGAAAATTCCTGTTCCCTTCTCTCATCAAAACATAATCACACACCATATTCCCTCTGCATCTCATAATCAAAGAGCGACCCTAGTCACATATTCCATATCCTCTGCAGTAGAACAAGAAACACGGATCATTCCCCCGATCGCCGTCAGGAGGCAGCAAAAATGACAGCCGGACGCACAATGACATTTGTCACCAGAGTCATTCCTTTCGCTTTCTTGTAGCTCCGGCTCCCTTCCTTGGACAGGGGACTCTTTTTCCTCTCCCCTAATCAATTCGTGCCTCTTATCACCACCATAGGTCTCAATGCACCAACCAATGATCCTGGCCATGTAGCGTGCAAAAGTGGTATCCTGGAAACACTCTGCAGAGGTTCTGTTGCTATAGAGATCATTGGTGGGTTGAAAGTT
This sequence comes from Kappaphycus alvarezii, assembly GCA_002205965.3. NCBI lineage: Eukaryota > Rhodophyta > Florideophyceae > Gigartinales > Solieriaceae > Kappaphycus > Kappaphycus alvarezii. The sequence continues at coordinate 140,359 of NADL03000848.1, forward strand.
GCGTGCTTTGCGGAGGATGCAAGTGGTGACTGCTGAGGGCAGCATCTGACGGAGGAGATCTTCACGGAAGCGTTGTAGATTGATTTCGAAAACCCGACGTGAGTAACATGTGTACATGCGACGTTCAGAGGCAGTGGTCAATGGGAAGTGCAGGAGGAGAAGGACAAAGAGGGGTGAGAAAGAAGAGACTCCCATGTCGACTGGAGTGTTCTGCTGTTTGAGTGGCAAGAAGGTGTGGTAAGTGAAGGGTTTGCGGAGGCCGTAAGAAGGAAGGCCATGATTTTTGTAGGGAAACAGGCAAGGCCGAGTGGGGGGAGATGGGGAACACCAAATGTTTTTGTATCGAAACAGAGACGGTCAACGGTCCTGTATGCTACAGGTTGGTTGGCGGATGCCAGGTAGGTTGGACAAGGGTCTCGTGGAGGCCTGTCAGAGGTTTCGTTTGCAGAAAAAATGTGGAGGTTTGCTGGGCTGGGGCGGAAGTAGGACGGCGGAGTGATCGCAGACAAGCTCCAGGTATGTCGATTTGGTTCTTTAATGTTTGAAAAGTGCGGTTCGGCTATCCCCCGGTGTATGCTAGATGTAGCTCCAGGTAGGTGAGAAAAGATCAGTTTGACTACAGGGAAAAAGGGAGGTTTCTTTATTGAGATGTAAGGATTGGCTGGAACCTATTTGGAATTGTAAATCTGCATGTCATAGTAAATACATGTAGCGATGGTCGAAGCGATGTACAAATAAGATATTTCCGGGCCACAACCGACCATATCTTTCAAATATTAAATCACCCTACATTGACCCCGCATGTACAAATCGTTGCTATCGAATGCTAGCACCAACGACAGTCTACCAGAAAGTCGGTGGGAGTCCAGCCAGCAGACAAGCAGCGTTAGAAGTTACTGCCAATACCGAGTATCGCTGTAGAAGAACGCCTCGAACCTTTGAAACCATCCCGTTCCATTGCGCGGGTGGCGACGGTTGACTACAACAATAGAGTGGAGGGGGCGCCGAAATGGGGGGGACACGGGGGTTCAGTTACTGTAATAGATAAGCTTGCTGACACCTAGTCAACTTTTATGATGGTAGTGAGCATGCACGTGAAGGGTTGCGGCAGGCGCTCATGGTGCCATTAGGATAGATCGAATATATCATCCAACATTAAAAGCACCCAAAACTTTCCCTCTACCAGTATGTGTACCCCACATTTTCACCCCCCTCTACCAGCATGTGTGGAGGAATGTGGGGTGCTGCAATATTTGAAAGATACGGTCGGTTGTGGCCCAGAATATCGTAGAGGGTGACCAGTAGTATGTACCTCTTAAATTTCCCTAAAAGGCCGGCTCTACAGTAGTACCAGGAAGTAAATGGCTCAGAAATGTAACGGTAGTACACGTTTTTTAAATACTGTGTAAATACTAATTTTGTGGCTGTTGACATCAACTATGATGTAACTCAAAAACGTGTCGGCGGAGATTGATCGTGTCTAGTGTAGAAAACGGATGGCATAACGTGGATGCAAGGTCATACTAGTGTCGCCAGATCGGCTTACTGCATGTACTGTACAATACATTTAATTTTCGGTTGCCCTGTCATATCTCAACATACTCGTCAACCAGCCCGCCCCAGCCAATGAACGAGGTTAGCTTTGCTCATTGACGCCCTGCTGACAGCGAGTGAACTATACTACAATGCGCAGCATGTAATGCAATACGTTGATCCATGCTGGCTGCATCGGATGGGTTAACTTCTACGTAACATGAGCACTGTCTGTCCCCGTCACCCGTTTGCAACCCATAAGCTCCACACCACCGTTACTTCACCCTTACATAGTCCAATGCGGCCTGCTTGATGGCTGGCTAGAAGGCAGCCTTTTAGGGAGCCTAGTTCCTTCCCCATTACTGTGTCTGCATACCTTTTTGAGTCGAGTGTGCTTGTCTGGCAAACTGTGCGATAGATCGGATATATCTTCCAAAAGTAAAACACCCAAACCTTTCCCCCTTACATAGACCCTCGCACCAATCGCAGTAAACCAACCACCCGATTTACCCCACTCACCCCTCACATAGACACTCAGATTCCTCGGGGCAAAAACAGTTCTGAACCTCTCTCGGTAAACATGAACTGTGTTTCACAGTTGCATAGTGTATCGAAAACTTCATCATGCCGAGCAAAGGCAGTGTCCATGATGTTCCTGGACGACTCAACACCATCGCATCTTCAGCGATCAATAGTAGGCTACAGACGATCCTAATTCTCCAACAGTAATGTTACTCTGCTCTTCTTGTTATGGTCTACAAACCGAATGCTATCGATCAACGAATCCTACTTTTTACGTTGACTTGGCTCCGCAAATACTTTTGTCTCCGAGCTGATTTTAAAGCGGGTGCAAGTACGTAAAGTTCCCTGCAAACAGCTGCCAGAACCCAGACAAGTGGTAGCTACCTCCCTGCGAAACTTTTCAAGCCCAACACTAATCCTGTTTTTTCTGCAGTTCTCCAACAATTTTCGCAAGTACTCCAACCACATTTGTAGAAAATCACGTATCCCAAGGCTGCCCAGCATCCGGTCATTGGGCCCCTCTCAATGGCAATACATCGAACGAGGCCAGATATCAGAGCTACAGGGAGCACCAGAGGGACAGACTTCTTTGACGTTACATTCCTGAATCTGCTTTCTCCGTCAAACACCTGGACTAGATATTTTAACCCCTTGACATCTCTGACGGCCGCGAAAACGTCAACGCTCAGAAGGTATCAAGAATTTATCACCACGCATGCCAGATCCCGCCTGATTCCAATGCAAATATCCACTCCTGGAAGGTGGCACCCTGAAGCATTCGCGGTGCTCGTTGACGTGCCCAGGCACGTCTCCATGCGAGCCATTAAGACCTTCGGTCGGGTGCAATCCGTCCCCACGAAAAGACACGCTGCGGTCCCGGTTTCGTCCAACGCAGCACGTGTTATGGCCGGACTTACACATGACCTGTGAGATAGTCACGACTGACTCCGTCTCCCTTTCGGACCCTCAAAATCACATACTTTTTTTTAGTAGCAAATTATAGTGTAATTTTCTACACTTTTTTAATTTTTATTTGATTCGTTTTTTAGTGTTTGGACAGTACATCGACTGACGGCCAAAGCTGGAACCGTGTGAAATGGGTGAAATCACATACAGTGCGCGAATTTAGATTAGCACCACCCATGACTATGAATGCTCCGGAGGACTGAAGAGGCAAATTCAAATGAATTTTATCTGAATTTAAGTGTTGTATAAAAGCATATAAAGGGTAGGAAACTCAATCTTATTGGCCTGCTAAAAAAAAAGTTAATCGCAAAAATATGATTTCCTGCAGCGAATTTAGGATAGCACCAAATTTAATTACCATTCACTACAGGAACAAATTTAATTCAAAACTAACTCAGTAGTCTGTTTTCGCACCTTGTCTTTCTAACACTTGCGCACAGCGCTTTGGCATGCTTCCAAGGAGCTTTTTGATCAAATTTTGATCCAAGTTTGACCACTCCATCATTACAGCATTTTTCAGCTCTTCAACTGTATTGAATTGCATATTATTAGCGTACACTGCGCGAGCAAGGATCCCCCAGACATTCTCAATCGGATTTAAGTCAGGGGATCTCGCCGGCCACGATAGAACGTACTTGCCTTCCCCCGTCCCATGAAAGAGCCGAACTACATCTCTAATCAACAAAGCACACCCGATTTCCGCCCTCCATATCTGAGGTGTTGGTGCCATTGCTTTATGTATAACGGAAATTTGTGAGTTGAGACGACTCCGACTCAGCATTTTGTCTACAATATGTCGAGGATGTGAAAAGACGAATAAAAAGTAGTTGAATTTAGGGTGAAAATACTGCAAATGAACGTTACTGTACGTGCCCCCCACTAACGGTCCTCTTGTACAACTACCGCGGAGAAATACAGCCAGTTTGCGCGAACCAGGAGGTGATGCAAGTATGTGATTACGACCAACAATTTGTCCAACGGCTGAATCGATTGAAAGTACTGGACAGCATGTATATGAATTTGAACTTTGCGGGGGTTGACCACTTGGCTAGTGATGTCGCTGCCGATCTGGAGGGGTTAGAAGCTGGTGGGGAGAAGGATGAGTAAGGAGCAGGCGTATCTCGTGGTATGCTCCAGGTAACTTTGCTGGCAAATGGGACTTTCCATCGCCGGTAACCCTCTAAGTTATTCCGAGCCCAATCGACCACATTTTTCAAACATTAAAGCACCCAAACATTTCACCTTTGGCTAGTTTGTATACTTGTATTCGCCAGACTGTACTGTAGGCAAACATGATTTAGCTTCGATGTCCAGCTCACCTTCCAGTACACGTACTAAACGCTGCCGCAAAATAGTATATAACCAAGAGCTTGACAAACACAGAGAGCTTGGGAAACCCGATTCCAACACAACAGTAGAGGTTGATCCAGAAGCGGTGTGTAGTTGCGCACGCGTGGCTCCCGTCATGTCCAATGCGGCCTGCTTGATGGCTGGCCTGAAGGTAGCTTTTTAGGGAGCGTAGTTCCTTCCCCATTACTGTGTTGGTATACCCTTTTTGAGTCGATTGTGGTAGTCTGGAAAACCATGGGATAGATCGGATGTATCTTCCTAGAGTAAAACACCCAAACTTTTCCCCTCCTTTTGACGAAGTGTGGTTAGATTTGCTCGAACAGAGGCCACGCTTTCTCCGCTGTTGGACTGGAATAGCAGGCTAGGATTGTTGGTTGGGTAAAGTTGTTCCAATTTAGTGATGATTTCTGTTGCCAGCGGGGAACACAACTTGACTTCCCTTATGTATGCCCTACATCCAGTAAACTGACATTCATCCTAACTGAAACTTCAAATTGCACTAAAACTTGACACGCAACATTACATACTAAATTAGAGTAACAGATGGGATATCTATTCCGTTGCGCCTCCTGGCGTCTTCTATCTGCCTCCTAAATTCGTTCCTGGAGGCATCATTCCAGATTCATTTTTATTTATACCCCTTAAATAATTCCACACTCAAATGTTTTCTTGTTTGAACAGTAAAGTTCAAACGTGGTCTTTGAAAATGACGCCATCAGCACAGCCGTTCGGAGTAAAATAATTCTTTTTTAGTCTAGACTTGCCAATTGGATGAGAGGATGACACCAGTCCGCTATTAACAAATTTGAAGTGGGAAGAATATTTATTTGCACGACAATATTTTTTTAAGGATTCCGAATAATTTTTTTGGGATAAAGTACCTTAGAATTTTCTGTTCCTTCGAGATGATCCGTTTTTTAGCTCAAAATAGTTTTGCAGTAATATAGGTGCATTCAGATCAATTTAACCTTTTTCCAATGATGAAAACTCCATGAAAATCGAATTACACTGAACATTTTACGAAATAAACTATATTATGGTACAAGAAAAGAATCTGAATTCAATAAATATTGTGTTAAACGAATAACCATAAAAATAGGGCCATAAATAAAAGGCATATTAATCACTTTTCTCTATTCTATCTGGTACGGGCTGATGCAGAGCTCCAGTTGTGATTGGGAATTTTCGGATCAAAAAAAATTAATGAGATCCAATTAAAGAATAAGAGACATTGCGCCCTTAAAATTGTAATGTTACACAACACTTCTTAGTTCAAAAGTCAAGTAGTTCACAGAAATACCTAACGAACACACAAAAATACGCTTGAAAAATTTTTATTTGTACTGGTGATAGTAGATCTCTAAATTTAGTACATATTTAAGGAATAGTTAACATGTAAAATAATTAAAGACCCCATTAAATTCATTTAAAATGCACACATAAAAAATCTGGATAATTTTGAAAACATTTAATTTGAGTAAATAAATCCCCTAGGACATATTTAAGCATTATTTTTCCTTTCCTTTTCGCTGAAAGCTTTCAAAATCGTATAACGCATAATAAAAATAATATTTACATGACTCAGGTAGTGCAGTACCGGGAAATATACTGATTTAGTCTACAAGATAGAAGGAAAACGTTAGACAAAGTCACCTATGTATTCATTTAAACTTTTGCTACAGATCACGCTATTTCCTGATTGCAGGAAACTTGTACTACAAACATAGATTAAATTTTTTCATTTTTCGTTTAAAATGAAACATTTATCTCGTATTATGTTAAACTTTGTCGTTCATTTTAAGCACAAAAATTCACCTGTATAATTGTAATGCAGATGTTATTATAGTAGAAAGTATATACTTGGCACAGTACTATCGACTTCTGTCTATCAAAGTACTGCTAGAAAAAAAGGGTAATGTCTTCCATCTGAGGAAAACAGCAAAAAGAACTTTTAATAGAATAGAAAATTATCACTCTTACTATTCTCACTCTCTAGGAAAAATTGGCCCAGAAATTTATGCATTATTTTAAAAAGTATATTTTTAACAAGAAGGCTTATTTTGCTATAAATTCATATGTGGATATAGGAACTTACTTTTCTGTGTGTTTTTTCTCATAAATCAAGACCGAAAATATATAAACCTAGCTTAATAAGGAAACGCAAGTAAAATTCTCCGAAATATGGATCATTATTGCAATTGGTGGAATTTTTAGAAACTAAGATAGTAATGATCCTCGTCTCGAAAATTTTGGGAAATTTAAAAGTAAAAAATCAAATCACTAAAATCTTTTTATTTTTTACCATATTTACTCTTTGAAAATAAGTATTATGCTATATAATTATCTATATGACGCGAATTTTATCTTTCAATTTCGGTGGTTTGTGCCACGGACTATACATATACTGTATTTTTAGGTAGTTTATTTATGGAAAGCTGGTTTGTAAATGTTTTACTCGATTGATTTTCTTCCTATATTTTTCGCTTTTTTCCTTCAGAATATTGAAGAGTGAAAAGATTCCCTACTTTTTACAGCTAGCAAGGGCATATGTCTATAATAATTTTGAGGGCACTGAAAAGCCTCCCTCTTTGAATGTTCCCGCTTTCTGTAAATCTATTACAAGAATTCTCAGAGTCTTGAAACATATCTGTTCCAAATAAGCTTCGACAAGCCTCAATTGTCAATTTTTTTCCAATTTGACGCAATTTGAGTAAATTCTGCTGCACTGCAAAGCATGTGCATTTAAAAACTTCGTTCACATTTTCTGCGCTACATGTGTCAATACATTTGTCATTTTTTGTAACTATCATATTCGAAATTATCCTTTCGGGTCTCACCTGATTTACGTGGTAAATTGGGAAAGCCTTAGAGAATGATGAAAAAGAGAACAACAAAATAGATGTTAGAAAACGGAACATTCTTGTATAGTAAGGAAACTAATATTTGGTTGCAATAAAATCACTTGAAGAAGAAATAATGATATCTCTTGCTGTGATTATTCGACCTAGGTGAAAAGAATGTCCCTTCAATAAAACTGTCGTGCACTTTACTATTCCATGAGTAATCAGAGAAGGGGCAATCAATTTATAAGTTTTGAAAAGAAAAATAACTCTAGATATTTGACTAGAACGTTGCTAATTTAGTGTTACCTTATGTGCTTCCAGAAATACGAAGAAATTGTGTCGAAATAAATTGGTGGATGCCAAATACTTTTAATTCACTTTCAATGCCGAATACGAGAATAAAATCAGGGCAAAATGCCGGTTTTAAAACAAAAACGCTTTAACTAGTGGCAGAATATATCTCTAAAATATTCTTTGTAGGCATTTTTCGTGTATATGTACAGCAAAAAAAATATTATTGCTTTTAATATTGAGAAAATTTTAGAATTTTTTTATGGTATCAACTATTTTCGACCAGTTCTGAAGGAGAAATAATTTAGCGAAATCTAAAACAGAGAACTTAATCCATCTAAGAAGTATCAAAAAAAGGCTTAATCAAGTGGAATATCACTTTGGTATCTGCATAGTACTTTTTTGAAATAATCTGTAAATTTTTAGCTTGAGCTCTTCTGTGTTGAGATTACTGTTATTTTTCCACGACCAAAAACAGTTAATTAATGCATAAACTTTCCCTACCTGAACGCTGATAAACTAGACCAGTTCGCGTTGAAGAAATATAATTTGACTTGAAACCCGAGACTTCATTCTTACTGAGAGCTGCAAAAAATTTAAATAGCATGGGAAAGAGAAGAATGGATGTAAAAAGTTTAGAAGACTTTATAAATATTCACTAAATTTTTATGAATATACAAGAAGTCTTTCATTGATCTTTTTGACAAGTATATTTCTGCAGAATTAATATTTTATTTCATAATAGTTCAAGTAGCGAACATAAAAAAAGTACCGGGGAACATTTTGGGGCATAGAGTTCAATCAAATAGTGATCTTCTTCGCACAAAGCGATCTAATAAAAAACCTGTGGTTGCAGAACATTTGAAAATACATTTCGATAGTAAAAACATCTCGGATATTTCTCTCATTTTGCAACTAGCTCTTAAAAGAGGACTAATCACATATGCCATATAAGAGTCTTTTATTTTTTATTTTAACAAAAAATATCTCTAACCTAGAAACTCTATTCAATAAGCCTCTCTATCCATATCACCGTAGAAAAAGAACATTTATAACGGAATTTAGAGAAAATAGATTTTCATTATAATAAAAAAAAACACCAGGTAGATCTTCTTTGTACACCCCTTCCCTAAACTATTATCCATATCAGTTTTGTATTCCTTCATGTTTAGTTTTTCCCAAGAGACTCTTCCAGCCCCCCCCATACAAAATCAATATTCTTTCCAAATTCCAAGAGTTACAACTGAAAAAAAGAAACCGAATGACGGCATCAGAGCTCCTGACGACAGGGAACACTTTTTTGTCTCATATTCTGTACTCATTTAATATCAAAAATTTACTTATTGTCGACCAATGAATGTTACAGAAACTTAAAGACGGAGAAACTCGTAGGAATTAAACTTTTGAATTTGAAGAGTTCAGTTGAAATGTCACATTGGTCATAACGTGTGAAAATCGATCCGTACTGAGTTTCATTTTCAAATCATTTCGTTTAGTCCCACGAAAAATGCATAAACGTGTTATGTATAAGTCCCGCAGAAACTGCACGGATTTATCTTTATGCTAAATGGCCTTCATTCGAGTTTCTGACCGTAAACAGATGCAGTCGTGACAGATTTTATAAAGAGCAGTATCTACACGGTCTTCATCCAAAGGGCTGAAAGTAAGCAGATCCAGTCGTGACAATCAGGTCCTAGATAAGTTGTAGATCAGAACAACTTTCAACTCCCCCCATCATATTCATCCGTAATTTTCCAATCGTTGCACACAATTAATCATTAGGGAAAACCAATGACTAAAACGAGCTATTTTGAGGGGAAGGCCAGATCCAATGGCAGAAGAAATAGAGTAAGTCATCACATTGCACCACCCTTGCACCCATACAGGACTCAAGAAATGTGCGCCCAGCGGACCAACTTCCTCATATTAGAATACGACATTCGTGAACCCAAATCACTGCAAATTCAGATGCAGTGCCTATGTATAGCAAATGGGAGGTCCAGTAAACTTGAGGTGGAGGTGTAACTTGAGCTAGGGTGGGGAAAAACTGAAACCACCGAGTGTTTTTTCTTGCAAGTAGAAATTCGGGTTCCAGATAGAGTCCAATGGTACTTGCTTACTAGTCAGCTCGAGCGTCGTATAGTATAATACACATATACCAGGTCCATAACACTGGTCTCGAGCGAAGGAATTGGCAGTAAGCAACAGTATGGGCAACCCGGTTACGATTCTTTCAAAATGCAATGCCAATTTTGATTTAATCCGGAGTGACCATGATTTTATTCAGCAATAAAGATGACTCAGCTTCACCGAATTCAAAAAAATAACTGACTAGGACATCGCAGGCGTTACATAGAAATTACAAGTCAGTATCCAGTGAGGCTGGTTTGACAGCAAAGATTCTGCGAGCGATGGGGCTTTAGATGGCACATCGTTCTGGAAACGGATCTGTGAGACCATTTCGGTCCTGTATCCTTGTGTAAAGACATCCAAAGCCAACTGTACGAGTTTTTTTAGCACCACATACCGTAGGACAGGGCCTTTATTTTCAGGAAGCAGATCACTGCCGTCTTGAGAGCATAATACGAGCTAATTTCTCGAAAACTTTCTTTTGACCCTCACTCGTTCGGTGCTCATGCTTTCGGCATTATACGCAGGATCATAGTACCCCATTTAGTAGTCCAAACATCTGCAGCTGAAAGCAACGATTGTTGTAGCGTGAGAGCTAGATATAAAGTTTGGTCATCTTCGTTTAGATATTCCAAACTGCCAATTTCCACGGAGGAGCGGGCATTATTTTGGGGTCCCAAATTCGCTAAAGGTAAATATATTCTGCGTCTAAAAAGCGTAGTAGCAGCAAAACGAATTAATTTTTGTACCACTGTTGCGCGGATCAGCAGCGTGTGGCCAATACCCCTTATATCTGTTCGTGACAAACTTTGTTGACGAGGAGAGAGAGCGACATGAGAGAGAGATTCCATAAATTGATTTCCGAACGCAAGTTTTTGTTCCAAAGCTTTAATTTCCGGGGATCCGGGACACGCGAATTATTCGTTATATCTGGCTTAAACCTTGTTTATGTTTTCGATGGATTGGTCGATAGTCGGGCGGATAGTTCCAGTAGCGGTTGAAGTTTCTACTTGTTGATCTTTGTAATCTTCGATAGTGTACAGTCGTAATAACAGGTCAGTGAAGCAATTAACTCCTTACAGGAGATTCCGTGTCTCAGTAGAGATCCCTAGTTTGCGGAAGAATCAGTTGCTCAGCTTTGAAAGCCTCAGCTGCGTTCATAGCTCGGCCATGGAGATCAAGGAGCGTATATACGGCGGCTAACAGATAATCAGCTGGAGATGTTAAGTTTATAGGACTATTGTCGTCCTGAAGGAGGCATACGACTTCAAAAATTAGATTCTCTAAGCTGAAAAACTTGTTTCCGAGGGCATCAGGACTGGAACCAGTTGATAAAACAGAGGAGAATTTAGCATGGGAAATGTTGAGAGCGGTTTCTGTGAATTCCGGCCACGACGATGATTTTTCTGGCGCTAGCTCGAAGAATAAGAACAAACGACGACTTGAGGAACCAAATTTTGCAGTCAAGGTTTCCAAGTTGACGCTTACATACCGACGCTAAACCGGTTTTTATCGTATTTTATGTGTCCTTGCGCAAACTGGAAGTGGTCTACGTGGCCCTCATCCAAGTTGCTTACCGTGACCAGATGCAGCCGTGGCAGAATTTGTAAAGGGACGGTCTCCACGTAGCGTTAGGCCAAAGTGCTGACAGTAAGCACATGCAGTAGTGACAACCAGGCTTAGGTTAGTTGCAGAATACAATCACGTTCAACTCCCTTTATCATATTCACTTTTGCCAGTCCCCTTTAGTCGCCCCCGATACTAGCCCAAAGGCAGGGTGTCCTGAAATGTTGGTTATCGACAAGGATCATTTGCTGCATTGTCGCTACGGCATTTAGCGCAGTTTCCGCCATAACAACCAGGTGACCATCGTCAGTAACAACCTTGCAGAGGCCGATTGACGTCTATTAATTTAGCCCGATTACACCGACAAGACCGGAAAAGACTGGATATCAGAGCGGTGGGAGCTGCCAGTGACACGAACGTTTTCGAAGTAACGTACGTCAACCCTTTTGCCCCTTCCTTTGCTAAGGCGAAAAGCCTCAACCCGGTCACGAGCCTCAACGCAGCTCATGTGGAGAGGAAACGGAAATACCAACGAATTTTCGCTGAATTGCCGGGAGGAACAGCCTTGTTCGCGTTCCCATCTCAACGATCGAAGGCTGTCATCTGGCGGTGTTCGCCGTCGTCAAGGAACTTGTGAGAACTATAGCCAGCCGCGCGATGGGACGGGTTTCAGAGTTGCAAGGTATTCCTTACAGCGACATTCCGCATTGGCAGTAACCTCCAGTGCGGCTTGTTTGCTTGCTGGCCTCCCTGTACTTGCTGGGACAGCGACGTGCCATCAGCGCCTGCCGCAACGTCTCAGGTACATGCTCACTACCATCATATAAGTTGACTGGGTATCGGCCAGCTTTCTGTTGCATTAAACGAGCCCGCAGTGTCTCCCTTTTTAAATTACGCTGCTCCCTTAATATTTCTAATGTGAGCACTTCTCCTGCGACACAAACTAGTTTCGGAACCTGAAAAGCGCGGCGGGTCTTAATATCCATTTGCCAACACCGTTAGATCGAAGTAGTACAGGACTTGAGTCTTTACTCTGATCGCAGAAACCAACTCAAGGTCCACCCCCGCCGCCAGTGCACACAACGAGTTCTACATATTTGAAGTGTAATGATTAATGTTTGTTGAGAGGGACGTTTGGGTGTTTTTAGTGTTGGAAGATATATTCGACCAATCTAAAGTTTTTCAGACAACCGCAGTTTTGAGAGGGGGGAAGGTTTGGGTGTTTTACTCTTGGAAGATATATCTGATCTGTTTTGAGAGGCGAAGAGGCGAACAGTACACTTTTATCTGCTAGTGATCCAAGCTGATTAGCGTGAGTGGAATAGTTGATTTCAATAGCGAGACCGTCTTGGAACTTTAACTTCTTTCCGTTGGTAGGGCTGCTATTCTCAAATTTTGCATTGCTACTTTTTCGAAGCAATGCGTTGAGAACGCAATGGAGACTACATGCCGTTACTCGTTGCAATGAATGCGAATAAACTGTTTTAGTTTAGATTCCCCTCGCTAGAAGTATCAGACGACGAGGTAAACTACCCTATCATTCCCCTCTTTTAGTTTAGTAACGTCACAGGGACTTGCTTTGCATTTAACACATGAAGAAACCTGGCGGATGAGCCCTGAACAGGTCGTTATAACTGCTAAATGTAAAGTGTCAAGATTAAGCTTTCTGCCCTACTTACCAAGAGCAAAGCACCGAAACCCTTCCCCCGTTGTCCTTCTTGCCTTCGATACGTTCAATGTTCTCATGCATTTTAATCTACAAGTCTCTCTGGATTTGAATTGAGTACGGGAAGGCATTCACACGGAAAATCAGTTGGAAAAATCTCGGGTAGTACGTAAATAAAGATACTCCAAGAATTATTTTTAGTCAGCGGGAACATGGCCATTACAGATTATCTCAAAGATGGCAAACGCACGAAATTTGGACTAGCACATCGCAGTTGTTTCTTTCTACAATTGGCGTACATTCAACTGCAGTGAGACCTGGTAAAGTTCCATGGCGGAGCCAACATGCGAATAGTTGACGGAATCCCAGTAACGACAAGCCAGGTAGCATAGACTCACTCACAAGGGCAATTCTCCCGAATCATACTTATGGCCCTTCCAAGCTTCCATATGAGAAAGCCGCGTTCCTCATCGCGGAACATATCACAAGATCTTGTAAAGCTTCGAATCGGAACAGGAGCGAAGCTTTGACGACATAAACGCACGCCCTCACGTCTTTGTTGCTCGGTAATCCCCAGAAAATTGCGCAAGATTGCATAACATGTGCATTTTGTTACATTTGCGACATGGTCCAGCGTGCATATATCCTCGCATGTGCTTGGCAACGCAGCGGTCTTTACAGAGGTGAGTGAGGATGGGACGTGCGGGAGAAAGTGGAGATCGAGCAATGCTGGTGTGGCCCGAGAGAGTTGTACAAGGAAGAGAATAATGGTCAACGTAAAGAACTGGGTTTTCATCGTAAACGGATAGATGGATAATCAAAGTGGTAGGCTGTGTATAGAGTTGATGGTGGGTGGTGGTAAGAGCAAGGGCGGGTGGATACGAGATTGTTCTTATAGACTTTGACAAAGCTGCTGGGGCTCGGAGATTTAAAGTCCAAACTCGAGAAGAGATATGTAAATGACAATGTTTAGATTTGTCAGAAAACGCGTTGGATTGATGCGACTTCAAACGAGGGATGCATGGGTGAACTTTTGCAATGCTTCTGTTTTGTGACCATAAATATTGTGATCAGTGGAACCAAGTCGCGTTTTCGAATGGGTAGAGAAGGGGTAGATGAGATGCGTGGAAGTTTCCAGCATGGATGGTGGGCAGAGGGGATGCAATGTTGCGTGCGCAGAGATTGCTATGGACGTGAATCAGATGTGGTGCAGGATTTTAGCGGGAGGGTGAGGGGAATGTTTAGTTGCAGGGGGAGTGGAATACAGTCAAACTTGACGGTATTAATATCAACGAATGGAGTTTGTGACGGGTGCCCATACAGTAAATCTGTTTAATCTCTTTGTGGAAGTGGTCTCGTGACTGTATTCTATATAAACGTCTGGACCTCGACCGTGGCGGAAAGATGTGTAACTTTTTGCGAAGAGGTGTGCACGGATGAGAGTCGTGTTTAGTTTGGCATTCACCCCGTGGTAATAGCTGGTCACAGGAATATTGCAGATGTGAAACGACACCGTTCGTCCAACAACCCGGGGGTAAACTGTGACATCCATCTGCTAGGCGTCTCGCACTGGTTTTCCAAGACGTGCTCCCGCTCAAATTCCAGACAGCGGGACCCGTGGAGGACGGCAATGTTGCATGAGTATATGTATTCAGCACAACAAATATTGGCCCACAAACCACACGGGAAGAAATTGTGGAAGTGGTGACGGGGCCGATGTGGTTTGGTGACGGAATCTGAATCCATGAGTGAAGGCCGTGCATAATTTCGTCGTCAAAAGGCCGATAGACTAGGGTGGCGGAGAGGAAGCGCACATTTACAGCGCAAAAAACCCGCAAAGAAGCAAATGCGGTACATAAAACTAATCAACAAACCAGAAAAAGAGCGGGGAACAATCGGTCGCCTGGCCGGAGGAGGCGTTCAATACTGGCAAGATCCTGGTCACGTTTCTGATGCAGCATCATGGCCAGCAAACCATTTTTTTGATAAATGCCGATACTATTCATCAGTCATCCCCCACGTACCATTTTAGCCATTGGTATTATCACTACACCAGGTAGATGCCTGCGCCTCCTACTCTACTGGCAAAGTATTCGTTACATCTCAACACTCTGGGCCTTTGCAACCTCTTCTTCAGCCCGGCTCTGTCAGTCAGCTTCCCGGGCACTTGATGTACGTGATGTACATCTTTGACTTTTGGACTGTCCTCCATGACTCACCACGTTCTTTATCCCCCTTTTGTTCTAAACATGCAACGGGTTGCAAAGTAACGCTCAAAACGCATACCGTGTCCGCCACTGTACAGACGGGTACCTTTGTAGGATCCCGTTTAGATTCCCCCCGCTAAAAGTGTGAGACGACAAAGTAAACTACCCCATCATTCCCCCCCTCTCTGTACGAGAGATGGATTGCTCTCCAGTTTTTGCCAAGGGACATCTCCACTGTCTGACCGCCATCGGGCTTTCCACCTGTTGACAGACAGTCGCAGGCTATTCATTTACCCCATACAACGCCTTCCTTGCATTTATTTTCTGGTAGCCCTGTTGCTATGGGAGAAACGTTTGGAAAGTTTAACATCTTAAAAGTGGCCAGTTGTCCCCATTGGAATTACATAGGGGATGTAAGCTTACACACCAGGAGATCAGCTGTGGGTCCAGATACCCTTTGAAGAAGGGGCGGAGACTACCCATCAGGCAAGCAGCATTAGATATTGATACCGCAGCGGAGCACCTTGAAGTGAGAACTTTTCTAACCTTTCCATGTGTCTCTATTGTCCTTGCTGCTATTTTGCACACGACGTCGCTTAGCATCGCAAAGGTGCCCGGGTACCAACCTCCCAAGGTGTAGATTGCGACGGGAACGAGCCTACCTCTGGCAGAATTCGCGATGAATGAATCGCAAGTTCCCACTTTTGCGTTTCTCGCTGTTTTCAGTGTATTTGTGCGGGAGACTTTGAAACATTTTGAAACATGCCATGAATACAGTATAAGATAGTGAGAGAGAGAGACTTTTACTGACGCATGAGCATATCAGGACTATTGAATTACGGATTAGGGCGGCGTAGCTTCCTTTGGTTGATAGTAATCGCAGTACGTTATTGGAAATGCGATTGAGAGCAATTGCAGTTGGTTTCTGAAGCAATGAGGTGATACAAGTCGATGACGTTTTGCAACCGGACGAGTAGCTTTCCTTGAAGCAATGTGTTGAGCAAGTCGATACAGGCCGGCGGTGGTGCGTGGACCAGCAGAAGCGCAGATATCGGAAGCCATCGGGTGAAAATGGATATGAAGCGCATCGCACAGAGCGTGGTAGCAACGGTGTTTGAGAGCCTCAACATGGGCAAGAAGGGCGGTTGGATCGTAGAAGTGGGGCGGGTGCAGGGATTGGCATGAGGGAGTATGACAGTTTATGAAAGGGAAGGTTTGGGTGTTTTACTCTTGGAAGATATATCCGATCTATCGAATGGTTTCCCAGACAACCACAATCGATTCAAAAACGGTATGCCGACACAGTAATGGAAAAGAAACTAGGCTCCCTAAAAGGCTACGCTCAGGCCAGCCATCAAGCAGGCCGCATTGGACATGACGGCTGCTGCAGCATGGCTTTGCATCAAAACCGCGCGAACCTTTCCGTACGTCTCCAATGCCCTCACGGGCACGTTCGTTGTCACGTCAATGAGCAATGCACATGCATCCGGGTGCCAACCTCCAAGGATGGAGATTGGCACAGGCTCGTGTCCTCACTCTGGTGGAGGTGGGGATGGAAGACTGACATGTTTTCTGGTTTGCATTTGTGGCCGCATTGAGAGAGGACATTGGGTTGAAGGGCGTGAGTCTCCTGTTGGAGGGAGTTTGCCGAAAGTGAGGACAAAGGCGTGCATAGGGACGGTATGCGGCGTGGCAGTCGTGTCGGGGTGCGGTGCGGTAAAGCTGTTGTGTCGGTTCAATGACTGGGTGGCGGGGTGCCTGAGGTGGTGCAGAGCACAGCGGCCGACTGTTACGCGGGGGTAAGGGGAAGGTTGATGTATTGGTTGTGATGCAAACGGTTGCGAGGGGTGCCCTTGAAAGGCTTTTGCAAGATCTGCAATATTTGTACAGTACAGTACAGTATATCACCGGGTGTACTGTACAGAAATGGAGGGGGCAGGGCAGGGCGGAACGAGTCAGCAAACTTTAGTTTAATGAGCGAGTTGGTAGCAAAGCAGCACCCGAATGGAGTGGTTCAAGCCAAGCAACGAGATCTAGCGGCACGGGCAGCGGGCGGTGACTTGGCGGAGAGCGCGTGCGAGTTTCCAGGGGCTGAAACGGCCGGCCTGGCGGAATGGCCTGCAGGAGGAGGCAAAGGCGCGGAGTGGGGTGTTGGGAAAGACGGCGCGACAGGAGGCGAGTGCGCGGAGGCGGCGGGGTTGGGTGGGCCGGATGAGTCGTTCGGAGATGGCGTAGCATGTGCAACGGGAGATGGTTTGGAGGTTTTGGAAGGAGCAGAGGGTTGTGCAGGGGGTGGAGGAGGTGATGCGGGATGATGGGGAGAGGGGGGATGGGAGGGCGAGGGTTAAGGTTAGGGTTAGGGTGAAGAGGAGGAGGGCTTGAGTGTGGGGGATTGGTTTGAACATTTTTTTGTTGTGTTTTGGTGTTTGTGTAGGGGATGAGGGTGAAGGTGAGGGGGAGGGATGGGTTTTTATAGAAGAGGTGGGAGGAGGTTGGAGGGTTTGGTGCTGATGCTGGATAAAGAGGAGGGAGGGAGGGGGTGTGGAGGGAGATTGGGCTTTGATGTACCAGTGATTTGTTGGTGGTGTGTCAGAAATTTGCATGCGGTGGGTGCAATCAAGGCGGTGCACCGCTGTGGTTTGCCTTGAGCTGATGCTTCAATCGGACATTGTGCTGTCGCAGTTGCTGTTCCCTAGCGCGCAAGTGGTCCACTCTGCGTCGCATGATGTTCAACTCTTGTTTAAACTTTTCCCTCTTGACCTTGTTCTTTTCGTTGCTTGCGGCGGCCGATACTCGATTCTTGTGCATGCGAACTTCCCGTTGAATCTCACGGCTGAGCCAGTCCACCGTTTTCCTCTTCCTACCCCTCTTCTTTACTCCACCTTTTCCTTGTTCCTCCACCTCTGCCTCTGCCTCTGCCTCCCCCGTCCCGTTGTACCCTTCCATCAAAGCGACCAAGTAATCGCCACAATCCACAAACTGGTCCCCATCGTCGACATTCACTTGCTCCCCATTCAAATGCGGCCACTCCTCAACCCCCCCCCCCGATTCCCCACCTCTTCCACCCAACCACGCTCCCCCAATCTCCGCTGCACACTGACACCATCGCCACCCCCACCACACAACCTCACCCCCCACCCCCGCAACCCATCCACGCAATGACGATCCCTGACCCTCCGCAACGCAATGCGACTCCCCAACAACACATGCCCCTGAATCCCCCCCCTCCCATCCACACGCACCTTACTGGCAATACTACAAAACTCTCCCTCTGCCTCTGCATCCCCCCTTCAAATCCCCCACCCCCATCCCCACCTCCCAAATCCTCCCCCATTCCCCCACCCCCCCTCCCCACCCCACACACACACACATACCGCCACCCCACACGCATGACACCCCTTGTTCAACCGCTCCACCGTCACACTCACCAACGCCTCATACAACACACGTGCCGACACTGTCCACGCCCTCAACCTCGCGCGCAAGCGAGACCGCACGAAATACAACTTGATGCAACGTACAGTATCACCACTCCCGCGTGTAGACAGACGTGTGAAATTCAACACCTGCAAATCCGAGCGGGGAAAATCAAACAACTCCAACGTGGTATGGGTGGGTTGATGAAAGGCCCATCGAAAGGCGAGGGAGAGGCGGGTGAGGGACGAGTTTTGAAAAAACGGGGTTTGCGGGGAGCGTGCATTGGCGTGAAGCAGACCGTGACCGAGGGTGAGATGGGTATGCAGATGGGTGGGAAGGTAAAGGAGATGTGCGGAGAGGGTGCAGGATTCGGGGGGGGTGTGGGACCGAGGGGGAGGAAATTCGGGTGAGGGTTAGGTTGTGGAGGAGGGGGGATAGGGGGGTCGAGGAGGGTGGGGAGGGGGGAGGGAGCGGGGGTTTGAGGAGGGGGGAAGAGAAAGGTGGACAGGGTCCAATGGGAATGCAGCAGGTTGGTGAGGTCGGTGAGGAGGGGGAGGAGGGTTGGTGGGGGTGGAGGGGTGGATGGGATGAGAGAGGCTAGGGTGTAGATTTGGGGGGCTGTTGGGGCGGGGGAGGGCGGCGCAATCATCATGATTCAGAGAGAGAGGGGATGGGATGAGAAAGAGAGAGAGAGAGAGAGAGAGATGGTGGGGTGGTTGGTTTTTATCTTTTTTTTTGTTTTGTTTTGTCATGATGGGAACCTTTTTTCGTCGTGATCGTCTCGACGGCTCATTGGATGCATGCGCTGTCCCATGGCTGGTGTGCCACGTGCCACGTCTCTACCACGCCGTCATCGTTTCATTGGCTGCACCCACCCAACATGACCTCTTTCCAACAACGACAACAACCATTTCCGCTACACACCATCACTCCACTTGTCACTTCCTCATTGGCTACATCCACTGTCCTTTACTACACTGTACTGTACTGTACTGTACTGTACTTTACTGTACTGTACAGTCTCACTTGTACTGTACTACTGTAACCTCCCGTATCCCAACTCCTGTGCCCCGCACCCCTCGGATCTCCAACTCACATACTATACTGGACTGTACTGTACTGTACTGACTAGCTAGCTAGCTAGATACATCAGATCACAGACATTACAGAAATCACAGCCCTTTGCACGAATGCCCGAATTCAACACACAGAAGAGAAACAATGCTCATGCAAGAGCACACTTGTGCATGTGTTCCTCTTGTCATGGATGACCACCATGCCAGTCCCGCTGAAACGGCAAGTGAGCCACAGATCCCTCCGCGACGACGCAATGCACCCCTCGGAATGAACGCCATGTATGAGCGATTCCCGCGCAGAGAAACTGCATTTGACACATCTATTATCCATCGTCACAATACGAGAATGTTTTTTACCATGTCGGGGTATATTTTTCATCAATTTATGCACCTGTTTTCGCTGTCAAAGCCTCTGTTGGATCAGCCCATAAACCCCAGAATGCAATTTGATACCGACCCAAGTGCTTTGCAACAAAGCCACAAACAAGCGCTTTCCAGTTTTCAGATGCTGTTTTGGTTCACCCATCTGTTGTGTTCTGGCGACGAGGAAAGCCTTGCGCTTCAGACTGCTGCCTTACTTTACGGTATCCGTACTGGTACTGTTAGCAACTACGTAAACAAAGTGACCTGCGCACTTTCAACATGCCTAAAAAACGATGATTGCTCCCGCATAAAGTGGATGGACGCAGCACCCCGACTGTCAATGAGAGATCTTGTGTTTGCTTTCCCTAATGGTGTACCATTTGTGGACGATACCAAGCAGATGATAGGTCGGCCAACCAACCCTCAAACGCAGGAGGAGCGTTAACGTGGCCATCATCATTTCCATTGCTTTGCTGTGCTGGTCTGGACTGTTATCTATGGTGTTATAATTCGGTTTCACATAACGCTAACGGGGGCGACACATGACAGGGTTATTTTTAACGACAGTTCACCGCATAGGGAAACATCTGAATAATTTAGTGATTACGAGCATGTTATAGCCAATACAGGGTTCCAAGGCCAAGGATCCCACGTAGTTTGCCCTTCAAGAGCAAGCCAGGCACTGAATTTCCCGTTCAAACAACATATGAACCGGGACATACGCAGACAAAGAATTCGGAACGAATGGAGCGTCGGACTGGCCAGTAATCGATTTAGACTCTTTTTAGGGAGATGGTCGTTGGAAGGTAGTTTGTTCCCCGCTACGTGCGAGGAGGCTGCACGTCTTGTCAACAGGCGAATCAAAAGATCTGGAGTGCCACCATTCTCACCTGAGAGGATGTTGGAAAGCCTTGAGTCGTGCATGGACGACATTTAAAAAATCTCATCGATGTCTTCACCTTCATCGTTTTCGCCATCCGCCTTTTGCCCGTTACTGTCGAAAGAAATTTCTCCAGTGATGGCACTCTCGCCTTCTCCTTCGGTATCAGGCCCATTTATCCGTTTATTTCTATCTGGCGCTTCTGATTCGCTGTCGTCCACCTCAAGGACAGAGATAGAAGGGATATCAGGCACTTCTAGGGATGGAGGAACGATTGCTGGCCGTTGATAGCACATATAGCTGCATCAAGCGCGTGAAACCAAGCTGCATTTTGCTTTTGAATTCGCAAGTTCGCGTCCAGAGCTCTAAGTTTGAAGTCCTGGGCCGTAAGCTCTCTGTGTTCTTTCTTCTTCTTCTTGGACTCGAGATTTCTGCGCTGGGCAGCGAACGCGTCTCGTGCCCGCTTAGCGGTTTCAGCCTTACGAATGAGCGCTTCTCTAGCTCTTGCGCGGCTCTGACTTATCGACTCGTCACTTGTTGCTGTTTTGCTGCGAATGAAGTAATCGAACTTAATCAAGGTTGTCCAAAATACCTCACTACCAGGGGTATGGCGCTCCATACGCGAAAGCCCTTCCGTATCAAGCTTAGGAACACCGCTTTCATCCACGGTTCTGCTGCCGTTCTCGTCTTTAAAATAGGGCACACGTGCCCCGTCATCTTTTTGACTTATCGACTCGTCACTTGTTGCTGTTTTGCTGCGAATGAAGTAATCGAACTTAATCAAGGTTGTCCAAAATACCTCACTACCAGGGGTATGGCGCTCCATACGCGAAAGCCCTTCCGTATCAAGCTTAGGAACACCGCTTTCATCCACGGTTCTGCTGCCGTTCTCGTCTTTAAAATAGGGCACACGTGCCCCGTCATCTTTCTGACTTATCGACTCGTCACTTGTTGCTGTTTTGCTGCGAATGAAGTAATCGAACTTAATCAAGGTTGTCCAAAATACCTCACTACCAGGGGTATGGCGCTCCATACGCGAAAGCCCTTCCGTATCAAGCTTAGGAACACCGCTTTCATCCACGGTTCTGCTGCCGTTCTCGTCTTTAAAATAGGGCACACGTGCCCCGTCATCTTTTTGACTTATCGACTCGTCACTTGTTGCTGTTTTGCTGCGAATGAAGTAATCGAACTTAATCAAGGTTGTCCAAAATACCTCACTACCAGGGGTATGGCGCTCCATACGCGAAAGCCCTTCCGTATCAAGCTTAGGAACACCGCTTTCATCCACGGTTCTGCTGCCGTTCTCGTCTTTAAAATAGGGCACACGTGCCCCGTCATCTTTTTGACTTATCGACTCGTCACTTGTTGCTGTTTTGCTGCGAATGAAGTAATCGAACTTAATCAAGGTTGTCCAAAATACCTCACTACCAGGGGTATGGCGCTCCATACGCGAAAGCCCTTCCGTATCAAGCTTAGGAACACCGCTTTCATCCACGGTTCTGCTGCCGTTCTCGTCTTTAAAATAGGGCACACGTGCCCCGTCATCTTTTTGACTTATCGACTCGTCACTTGTTGCTGTTTTGCTGCGAATGAAGTAATCGAACTTAATCAAGGTTGTCCAAAATACCTCACTACCAGGGGTATGGCGCTCCATACGCGAAAGCCCTTCCGTATCAAGCTTAGGAACACCGCTTTCATCCACGGTTCTGCTGCCGTTCTCGTCTTTAAAATAGGGCACACGTGCCCCGTCATCTTTCTGACTTATCGACTCGTCACTTGTTGCTGTTTTGCTGCGAATGAAGTAATCGAACTTAATCAAGGTTGTCCAAAATACCTCACTACCAGGGGTATGGCGCTCCATACGCGAAAGCCCTTCCGTATCAAGCTTAGGAACACCGCTTTCATCCACGGTTCTGCTGCCGTTCTCGTCTTTAAAATAGGGCACACGTGCCCCGTCATCTTTTTGACTTATCGACTCGTCACTTGTTGCTGTTTTGCTGCGAATGAAGTAATCGAACTTAATCAAGGTTGTCCAAAATACCTCACTACCAGGGGTATGGCGCTCCATACGCGAAAGCCCTTCCGTATCAAGCTTAGGAACACCGCTTTCATCCACGGTTCTGCTGCCGTTCTCGTCTTTAAAATAGGGCACACGTGCCCCGTCATCTTTCTGACTTATCGACTCGTCACTTGTTGCTGTTTTGCTGCGAATGAAGTAATCGAACTTAATCAAGGTTGTCCAAAATACCTCACTACCAGGGGTATGGCGCTCCATACGCGAAAGCCCTTCCGTATCAAGCTTAGGAACACCGCTTTCATCCACGGTTCTGCTGCCGTTCTCGTCTTTAAAATAGGGCACACGTGCCCCGTCATCTTTCTGACTTATCGACTCGTCACTTGTTGCTGTTTTGCTGCGAATGAAGTAATCGAACTT
The DNA here is from genome assembly GCA_002205965.3 of Kappaphycus alvarezii. Taxonomy (NCBI): domain Eukaryota; phylum Rhodophyta; class Florideophyceae; order Gigartinales; family Solieriaceae; genus Kappaphycus; species Kappaphycus alvarezii. The sequence continues at coordinate 163,603 of NADL03000848.1, forward strand.
AATCAAGGTTGTCCAAAATACCTCACTACCAGGGGTATGGCGCTCCATACGCGAAAGCCCTTCCGTATCAAGCTTAGGAACACCGCTTTCATCCACGGTTCTGCTGCCGTTCTCGTCTTTAAAATAGGGCACACGTGCCCCGTCATCTTTCTGATGGGGCTGGGCGTAGTTTCTGCGATACGTTGCAATGCTATCGACGGAGAGCTTCGATTTCGTCGTGGAACGAATGCCGTCGTTTTGTAGCATCGCGTCTTAGACAAGCATATAATATTTCTTCAAGGTATTCCCGTTCTTGTCGGCAATGTCATTCTCCATAAAAAGTTTAAGTAGTATGGAAGCACCGCTCGGGTCCTGATTGGGCATGTCTCGTGATGATGAGAGGGCGAGATAGCCGCCTGTGTTGGAAACTATGATACGGGGGAGTTGACGGCAACAAACTGTGGATAGTGGCCAATCGTTCGACGACGCCATCGCCAAACCGTTACATAGATTTTAAGCTTTTGAGATGACATGATCAGAGCTTGCGCATTCCAGATCTCAAACCGAAAATGTGTTTTCATTACAAGATTTCAGTTTTTAGTTAAATTATCCGTGCTGGTAGAGTTGCTCGAAATGGCATTTTCAGCCTCAAGATTGTAAATTAAAAACCTCTACTAAAATTGTTTTAGATAAAGTAAATCCAAATTTACCATGTGAAATACTACTGACTCTGCTATGGAGCAAATCAAGCATTGCAGAAGCTCCTTGATCTGGGATCTCTTGACCCCACTACCCTTGCTGCCATCCCCACCAACATCCAAACTCAACTAAATAGGGTGCAGCAGGAGCCCTGCGTCAAGACGTTCTAGCAAGGCGACCCATGGGCACCCTTCCCCAGCCCGGGTCAACACAATGCCGACAAATCAGGCGGCGGACCCCTGAACTTGCCTTCCGACACAACCCCGCCGCTAAATTACTCTTCGCCCACCCGACCAATGCTGCCAAGGTTTCGCGAGCTCACTGGATCGTCATGCTATCCCGCCACCTCGGATTGCCGGTCTACACCGACTCACTCCCGATAACCTCTCATCATTGAAAGCGAACCATGTACCCTCTCGGCGATCACGCGGCTGACCTATGCCCTGCCGAGTCTGGCCGCACACACCGTCACAGAACGTCCTCCCCAACCCGCTCGAATACCATGTCTTCCGTGCCGCGGGGCTCGACTGTCAGTACCAACTGCCTCTCCTCATCTCTGCACAAAGCTTTAGCCCCCGGACATCCTTTCCCGCCCCCTACTGATCCGAGAAACGAAGAAATACAGCCTTTCGAGTGTGATATTACCGTATTCTCCCTGTTCAAAGCCGCCGTCTGCACTAAGGCCACCTCGCCCGCTGGCGGTGCTGCCGCGTTGGCGCACCGTGACAAGGTACGGGGCCTGGAACGCAAGCTGTCGCGCCGCCCCCTGCACCGTTCGAAAACCCCGACCCCTGCACCGAACTTTACGTTTCAACCGATTGCGTTTGATACTCTTGGTGCGCCTGCCCCGCAAACTGTTGTTTTGCTTGAGGAGTTAGTCCCGCGAATAGCGCGAAGGTAAAATATGAATGCAGGCGTGATACACCGGCCTGTGTATCAGCGCCCTAGTTACATCATCTGGTCGTCTGTCGCTATTGCTATCTACTCACGCACGCCGCTGCAGGTGACCGATGTGGACCATCCGGTTAGTCCCTAGCCCTATAGTCGGATCCTGCAGTGGACACCGTAGAAACCATTTGATGTAGACTTTTCATGCCTAGAGACAAGGTCTTTGCAGAAATACTCGAATATTTACAATTTGGCTGTACTCTTTGCACTATTACTGAACTATTTATTGAGTACCATAGAATTTTAGCGAAAACTAATTTTTTCTTTTATTAAATTTTTGCACTATGTCATACTTGGATGTCACATTGGCGCACTGCTTTTTCGTGATTAACACTACTTTTTTGTACCCTCTCTTTCCATATCAAGAAAAATGAGTCTTGTCGCTAAAAATCTATTACTTCCCTTGGGTAGGTGTAAGCCACAGTTACTGCGTTCTTGCACAAAGATCCTGTACTTGCGCAGATACTCGACGTTTTAGGTAACGGGTCGATCTTTCTAGGTAATGAGTAAAAATCTCTCTCTTTGCACAAAATGCATCGTTAACGCCTACAGTAAGTCATTTCGAGACTGATCTAAAAGTACCGGTTGGCGAGGGTACTGGAAGGCATTATTTATTTTAATGGTTTTGTTTTAATTTGGTCCCTTTTTTCTATTTTCTTTTGTTTTCTTTTGTTTTTTCTTTTGTTTTTGTTTTGTTGTTTCTTTTTTTTGCTTTTATACCTAAAACTATTTAACCATCGTCTGTTTCCTACCGCTACCAAATAAACCTGTCGATCCTTCCCTCTGACTCAAGCCTTAGTAGCCGTGGTAGTCTTGTTGCGTCCATTATGGTACCACAGGCCTTCGACTATCTCCTTCGAGTACCAGGAAGGGTTGAAATATAGCAGTCACTGAGGGTATTGCCCCCGTGAACTTCGGGTTAAGCGCGGAAAGTCCAAAGAGACAAGAGACACCTACAGTATGATGGGTATTGCCCCCTTGAACTTTGGTATGCACACGGCAAGTCCAATGAGACAAAGGAAGCCAATGTGTTGAGTACAACAGACAGGACAAGGCAGCGTAGGGGTTGGGGTGTTTTTAGGATGTTGGGTTTTTGAGGTGTTGTGGAAGGTGTTCGGGTGTTGAGGTGTTGAGGTGTTGCGGAGGGTGTTCGGGGTGTTGCTTTCCCTCCGGTCTGGACCGAGTCCCGTCTCTTCCTTCTTTATGTAGACGACTCAGAAATATCAAAATGTGCTAGAAATTACTGAAAACCTAGAATACAGATTCAAAGTATACTCTACAGTACCTTTAAGCCTGGTTGCTGTGCTGGTCCCACTGTGCTGTAGTGCGATGTTCACAATATGTGGCCCAGAACCATTCAGGGTCTGTACATAGCTCGCGTTATCCAAATTTGAGGCCATGTACAATACTGTACGTGGCTCTCAGGAGCCAAATTTGTGGCCGAATATTTGTACGCACTGTGGGCGGTACATCATGACCCTAGAAATGGTATTGTGTACAGTACAGTACAGTAGTTACAGAAACATGTACATGCAGTATAAAAATTCTAATTCTACTGATATTTATACGATTTGTTTTATATCCATAAATAAATCCTGTCTGAAGGGGACTGAGGTACATGTGTGGTTGTGAAGACCTTGACGGTGACGCCGCTTGCCGCAGTACAGTACGTAATGGGAATAAGAAGGGCAAGCCGGGTCCGGCTGAAGGGATCATCAAATAGTGTGGCTACTGTACTGCATACTGTAGTGTAGACTGCAGTGTAGGCTACTATAATTATTAATAACCCTAGTATCCGCGGGATATGGGACAGCTGTCCAAGAGGGTTGCCGCTGCTGGGTTACTATAGAGTGCACTGGCCAAACGGAATGTGACCGCTGAGGGTCAATAAATACCAGGCTACTGAGGGCCTACGGAAGAGTGCGCGGAGGCACGACACCGCTCCGTTTTAGGGGTGAACAGTTATTTGTTCTTCTGACTAGAAGCCGCTTAAAGGGCTATGTTGTCAGGGTCATCTTACAAGTGATTAACGTAATGCAGAAAAGTTCTGAAACCTGTTTGGTCGGACTTGGGTGTGCCGTGTTATGTGGTAAGGGCAGTTTGGGGATTGAAATTGTAGGGAGATGCAATGCAGTGGCCTCTTGCGATGAGAATATAGTACGATGATGGCGGCGCGTAATTGTAAGAGCTGACTGTCGATGAGGGCGTTGTTCCGGAGAAGTTCCATGGTCCTAGTAGCAGTTTTATTGGACGTTGTCGTAGGCACTGGGTGATGCGGGAACCATTACAGGAAATAGCGAGCGGCGAGGCGACATGCGTGCCCCGTGAGGATGGGGTAGGTGGGAAACGATGGGAAGGATCCAATTTGTTGTCTGGCGGGTTCATGGCGGGCCGGTTGAGGTCCCACAGCAGGATATCGCCGTATAGGTACCTACTCCCCATGAAGGCGTGGAGGAGGTAGCCAGGACGAGCGGGGTCATGTCAATAGTGAGGGGCGTTGTGTGCAAGAGGGCCCGGGTGTGAAAACTGGAAAACTATTGAATTGGTTTTCCATATCGAATTTAGTGATGAAAAATTGTGGAACAATTTTTTCAGAAACAATTTTTTCAGAGGTCAGCAATTTTTATTTTTATGAATCATCGAGAATACTTTTGTCTATTTTCGCTGGTCCACGTTTTATACTGAATTACACGTGAAGTAATTTTTATGTCTGTCAGTTGGTTTTTAAATTCTACAGTTATAATTACTGTCATTATATTGCCAGCAAATTATTATTTGCATTTATGCTCACCTACATAATTATTTTACAATTCTTTTTGGACATGAATTAGACTCGAATTATTTTTATACTGGTGAAACCATCTTTGTATGTTTCTAGTCTGATCTGCAGTATAAATATTCTTAGGCTGTTAGAAAATTTCAACAAGCCTCGGGCCATTGAAATTCCCCGTCGATCAATAAATATTGGTTTTCTTTTTATTATTATGATCAGTTGTATTCAGGTAATTTATTTATTTGTAATTACCTATTTTGGATTTACGCATATCATTTAATCTTTAGAATTCCTTGTTAAATTGGAATTGTCTTTTTTGATCAGTTTTTTTAGTGGGGGGAATGATGGAGTAGTTCAATTCGTCGTCTGTCACTTCTAGCGGGGGGATCTAAACGAACTTGTACAAAGTAATTGACCTGTACATTGCTTGACACCCATTCTGAGGGGTTTGAACAAGATCTCAGTTACAGGGGGAATGTTTGGTTTAGTTTACTGCGAGTGGAACATAGGGTAAATCTCCCGTTAACCTGTGCAGTGTGGCGGCGAAGGAAAAAATGATTGCTACGGAACGGCGACTAAAATGTTGCTGTGAGCCCTGCCAGCAGACATGCGGCGTTCGAGGCAACCATTAACGCAGAATGTTGCTGCAGGAATGTGTCACTGACCTCAGGGAATTGGTCCCTGGCACAATTAGCGACTAAGTGTGCCACCTCCGTCACGAGGGAAAAGGCGTCTGGGTGCCAGCCGCCGAGGGTGGAGATTGTGATGGGAAGCAGCTGACTCCTGCCCGGCAATCCAGCAAGGAACTCTTGGTATTTCCGGAGCTTTTCGGCGTAAGCGACGTTCAAGCTGGTGAAGGGGTGAAGTCCCTCGTCCTCCGATGAGAGGATGTCAAGGGGTTGACAAATGTGACATCGAAGTAATTGGTGCCCCAATTACAGTAAATGCGGTTCTTCGCCCATCCTCATTTACCAGTAATTGCTGTACAAAGCTAACACTAGTAACAGTTATCCACAACGTTGATGGGAGCCCAGTTAGCTGACAAGCAGAGTTATAATTTAATACTGTCGCCAATATTCGCTGTAGAAGAAGGGGGAAATATGGGGCAGGCTTTACTGGTTCGAAATGTAAGATGGGTGTTTCCCGAGATTGGGCCGGCAGTTTTTTTTGTTAAATACTACCGAAAACGCCTCCGTATGGCACCCTCCAATCGTGGAGATGGGGACTGGATGTAACCAACTTCTGCTCGATAAATTATGACGGAAGCCATGATATATTTTCGTTGCTTCTCAGCCCTGGCTGCGCTGAGGCTGCCCAGTGGGTTCAAGTTTTTCCGAAGTTATGTGAGAGGCACTCCACTTGTAGAGAGTCTCCATTGCGTTATCGTATCATGTCATGCTTTCGGAGATAGCCGGCTAGGATTTTACATAAATTGATTTTCACTCAAAGGGAGGAGTATTAGGTAGTTTAGTTCGTCTTCTGACACTTCGAGCGAGGGGACTATAAATGGAGTTTGGGAAAAGGAAAGGAAAAAACAGAAACGGATATCGGTCTCCGTAAGCTCGTACTACATCAGCGTGTCAAGGCAGGCCCATTTGCCAATTTTCACTCAAAGCCCTAGATGACATTTTTTAAATGAGAAGGAGATGTCGAGTCGAGCGGTTCTAGGGACTTCAAAGGGTCAACGCAGACACGAAGCGATGCAACAACTTGGTAGTTTATCGCTAAGGCAACTGCTGTATTAGATAAACGTAGATTCTTTGAGGGTTATCAATCACGGCCACAGAGAAGGACACTAACCTGTCTGTGATGGGACCCTACGGCATGGAGCATTTGTGGGTGCCTGCTCGCAGGACGGACTGGTCAGATTTCAACTCTTCAGAAGGCGACGACGTCGGTGATGTCGTTGCCGATCTGGAGGGGTTAGAAGTTGGTAGGGAGAAGGATGAGTAAGGGACGGGCATATCTCGTGGTAGGATCAAAGCACTTTGCTCCATACAAGGTATCAGGTAACTTTGCTGGCAAATAGGACTTTCCATCACCAGTAACCCTCTAAGCTATTCCAGGCCCCAACCGACCACGTTTTTCAAACAATAAAACACCCAAACATTCACCTCTCACTTACTGCAGACTACTTTTAGCAATTTTCCCAGTGGCTCCGATATCACTGTCCGGTCCTTCTGGTTGCTCCTGGCACACCATGCCCAAGACCAAATTGCCCTCACACGTTGGACGCCTATGGTGACCACCTCCTCCACTGCCTGCACGCCCCCCATAGGAGCATTTCTCACGACCGGCAAGTGAGTCTTTTGGCTAGGGAACTGGCCAAAGCCGCTCGTCATCCGGTCGTAGAGCAACGAGAGTGCCTATATCGCACGACACCGGATTTCTGGGCAATAGGAAGCCGCAGAGGGACTGATTTCTTGGACATCACCTTTGTCAAGGCATTAGAGACGTACGGAAAAGTTCGGGGGGTTTTGATGCAAAAGCATGCCGCAGCAGCCGTCATGTCCAATGCGGCCTGCTTGATGGCTGGCCTGAAGGTAGCATTTTAGGGAGCGTAGTTCCTTCCCCATTATTGTGTCGGTATACCCTTTTTGGGTCGATTGTGGTTGTCTGGAAAACTATGGATAGACCGTGTACACTATATCTTCCAAGAGTAAAACACACAAACCTTTCCCCTTTGTCAATCCTCTCTTGTCATCGAAAAGAAGAGTAAACACGTTCAACCCGTTGACCTCAACGCAGCCCGAGCGGCGAAGCACAGGAAGTATCAACCCTTTATTGCTACTTCCCCTCAAGGCAAAATCGTCCCGCGCCCATATCCACTCTCGTCAGTTGTCATCCAGACGCATACGTCTTCATAACGTATGCGTCTGGATGCCGAAGTGGCAAGAAGCGTTGCAATCAGGGCCATAAAATCATACAGGAAGGTTCGTGGGATATTCATGCAAAGGCACGCTGCGGCCGCTGCCACGTCCAACGCGGCCTGCATGCTAGCTGGCCTCGGGCCAGCCTTAAGCGAATTTGAACCTGATTAATTCCGTTTCTTGATTCCCCCATGCTGACTAGTATTGTACCAATTATTTGATGCGCTTTGGAACGTTTTGAAAAATACGTACACCAGGGTAACCTATTTTTCAATCATTAGTGAGCTTACGCAAAAACAGAATTCTGAAAGGTCTTCAGAAATAGGTAGTATGATAAATTTCTGAAAAGTACTTCTGAAATTATTTTCTGAAATTTGAAAACGTGTTTACGCATTGACAAATGGGAAAAAGTAAATAGGGGTATTACCTCTTTAGAGCCTAGGAGTATTACCAGCGCCCTCCAACATCGCATCCGACATGGTGAAAGCCAGGCAGAAGGATTTCTCAAGGACGCTGTGTCAACAAAGAGCATGCAAATGGTCTACAACTTTTGTAACCATTGCTAGGAGTTGCGAAGGAGTGCCACAGTCCGCTCTCAATTCCTCCAGAACATTGGGAAAGATGGCATGTAATGCGGTCAAGTATCGTCAGGATTTATGTCAAGTCATCAACAGAAGTAACCGCATCAGCAGTGCCCAATTTGAATTCAACTTTAATCGCTTCAGCGAGGATGAGTGTCTGGCCCTTTTTCGCTTCAGGAAATGCGATATGAAGAAAATTGTTGACGTCGTGGATTGGCCAATTGAGCAATTGCTTACAAGCAGAAACCGTTACGCAGTCAATCCATTGCTGGTCACCTGCATTATACTTCAAAGACTCGCTACCCCTGCTCGCTGGATGGATATGGAACTCATGTTTGGAAAGCATACTGCACAGCTTTAGGAGATATTTTGGAAGGAATCGAGCATTTGATTGATAAAAGGGGACGTTTATTGAGAAAGAGACTTAGCAAAAATTACGTAGACGAGAAAGCGTCTACGTATGCTCAAGCTATCTATGAAAAGACAAATGGAATGCCTAACTGTGTCGGTTTTATAGATGGAACGGTCATTGGGATTGCGAGACCGACGGGGCAGATGGAACAGATGGTAACCTGCAATGGACACAAAAGGAAGCACAGTCTCAAGTATCAGGTTATCGGTGCTCCTGATGGATTGATCCTGCAAGCGTATGGACCAATTGAAGGTCGCAGGCACGACTGGAATCTTTATGTAAGGACTGGATTGGAGGAGCTCTTGACGGAGACGTTAAAAATCGGGGTGGGGAAGAATTGCTTGTACGGCGATTCTGGGTATAGTCGAAGCTGGTTCCTGGAGGTACCGTATGAGAGAAGCAACCTCCAACCGTTTCAGAGGGCGTTCAACAAAGGGATGTCCGAGGGACGTGTTATTGTGGAGTGGTTGTTCAAGGAAATCAGGCTGTTCTTCACCACGATGGATTTCAAGAGGAGGCTGAAGACTTTAGAGTCAACTGTAGGTGTGTTTTATAATGCGTCTATGATTCTCGCGAACATCCGCAACTGCATCTACCCCAACCAGATATCGAGCTTCTTTAATTGCGCTCCCCCAACATTAGAGGAGTACCTATCTTTAGTAGAGTAGAGAATTAAAATGGAAACTCGCTCCTCGGGCGTCGCGCGTAGCGCGTAGCGCGACGCCCGAGGAGCGAGGGCAAAGTCCGCGAATGCGAGCTTGCGAGCCCCGCAGGGGGTCCGCTCGAGCGGAAGCTCCGCAGGTTTAGATACAAGTTCTGTAGTATTATTGCTTCTCATTGAGGCACAAACACGCAAAAACACACTTTTACAACTAACTAATGGAACCCCCACTTTAGCTGAAAATCGTTTAGCATAAGTTTGAACTTCTCCAACTCTAGCTTCTGCTGCGCTTCGCGTTCATCGCGGCGCTCCTTACGCTCTATCTCTCGCTCCTCGCGCTCCATCGCCAAACGCTCCTTCTCAAACGCCAAACGCTCGCGGTCCACCGCCACCCGTGCCAAGTCCGCATCGCGTAAACACATACCAAATCGTTCCATCTTCCCCGCCATATCGTACATCCCGTTCCCCCTATTCCTTCCCTGCACCACACGTCGCACTTTAGCGCTTCGCTCCTCCCCCTCACTTCCCCATCGCCGTTATCACTCCCTTCGCTGCCGCTATTCTTTCGCTTCGTTGCGCTTCTAATAATATCCCGCCCAACTCGCTCCTTCTCATCGTCTAACGCCTTCTCTGCGTCCCGTTCCGCTGTCTTCTTGGCATCCGGGTCATCTCGTGCCTCCCGCATCGTCATCAGCAGCTCATCCATTTCGCCAACTTCGCCTCCAACCCCGACAGGCGCAGATCTCTTCGGTCCTTCTTATCAAAGATCTCCTGATGGCGCTTGTACCGATCCTGCACACTTTTCCACGTTACGCGCTGGTTTAAAGAAGGATCGTCATTCGCACGCGTCGCTGCCGCCTGAAATCGCGTCCACGTCTCCCCAAAGGACGCTATATGCGCTTTGGAGGCCGCCACTTCCCGCACGATAATTAGATCATCACAAGATGTAAAGCGGGAGTGGCGGCCTTTCTTCTCCGCAATATCGCTCGCGAGAATAGAAGGTACGGGCGTGGTTGGACGGGGGGTTTCTGTTGTCAGGTCTGTGGCAGGGGGAGTCGGAGGGAGAGGGGGGAAGCAGAAGGAGAAGGGGAAGGAACATGCGCAGTGTTGACGTTGTTAACCTTGTCCATGATGACGGGATGGGTGCTTGGTGAACTGGCGCGAAAACTCCTACTGCACCATCTTTATTTCTCACAACCATTTCTCACAGGTCTTCACTAACTGGTCACATTTCAGCAATTTACCTCACGACTTCATTCCAGAATTCTGCAATTGAATTACAGACTGTAATTCTATTACTGAAATTTGGCAGTTTTATTTCTGAATTCTTTGTGCGTAAGCTCTCTATTAAAACACCCCAAATTCCCCCCTTACAGTGAGTGTACACCCCAGAAACATCATGAGGGGGAAAGGTTTGGGTGTTTTACTCTTGGAAGCTATATCCGATCTATCCCACGGTTTTCCAGACAACCGCAATCGACTCAAAAAGGGTATACCGACACAGTAATGGGGAAGGAACTACGCTCCCTAAAATTCTACCTTCAGGCCAGCCATCAAGAAGGCCGCATTGGACATGACGGCTGCTGAAACATCATCAGAAAAGTACAGTATCTTCCCACGCCTCCCGTCCCTTTCACAACCTCCCGCAGACCCATCTCGGTACCCGGGCCGCTCCTGAAGTCTGGCGAGCGATGGTTTGCCTCCGTCTTGGTGTCCCCATCTTCTCTGGCACACAACCCTGCACCTATTGCGCATATGTCCAATGCGGCCTGCTTGATGGCTGGCCTGAAGGTAGCATTTTAGGGAGCGTAGTTCCTTCCCCATTACTGTGTCGATATACTCTTTTTGAGTTGATTGCGGTTGTTTTGAAAACCATGGGATAGACCGGATATATCTTCCAAGAGTAAAACACCCAAACCTTTTCCCCTCATATTGCACCGCCGCCCACTTCCGCACCGTCCCCACCCTGGATTCCTGCGGACACCCCGCCTCTGTCTGTCCCAGCGCCGACGGCTCCATTCGGCGCCACAACTGTGTTCGCGACTGCCTCATTTCCGAGGTATCACGCTTATCAATTGCGATTCGCCGTGTCCGGGAATGGACCTTCCCGCAAGACTTGCCCCGACCCTCCAACTCTCGCCGGCGCCTCGACATCTAAATCCATGATGACCAGTTCTCTCCCGTCCCGCAGGGCTCCGGCGTCACTGTCATCACGTCCCCAGTCTGCTCCATACGCCCAACAGCGGATCCACACGACCTTCGCTGCCCTCACTGCATCTGAGCGCGCGAAATCTCTCCTCTATGGCCACCTCTGCGCCGAACTACGTATCGACTTCCACCCGATGGCTTTCGATCTATACGGGTCTGCCAGTCCCGGTGCCGAACGAGGTCTGTCCAGAATTGCTGAGTACATCGTTCTACGGAAAGGCAGTAGCCCTGCCTCCGAGCGCAGCCGCTTGTTCACAATTATCAGCTCGCTCATACAACAACGAACTTCTGTTGCGATCAACCGACGACAACTCAACCGCTCCTGGCTCGGATAGATTTTTCCCGTTTGAGGGCCACTAGCCCCACCTTTCCTGCTTGTTAAAGTCTTCTTCTTCTTCTTTCTTCTTCTTCAGTATATTATAATTACTGCAGTCTCAAGAAAATGTTTGAAATGAGTGCGAAATGATGTGAACCATCTGCCTTCAAACGGCGCCGATGAGCAGAAATGTGATGTTTTTCGGCCTAGGCCTAGGTGTTTTTTGCACTGTCAGTAGGTCACTTAACCTTACTATCGTTTACTATCTTTCCAGTTATTTGATGCACTTTGGAAAACAGGGAAAACAGGAAAATACGTCTAGCGTACACCGGGGATAGCCAAACCGCACTTTTCAAACCATGGGATAGATCGGATATATCTTCCAAGAGTAAAACACCCAAACCTTTTCCCCTTTTCAAACATTAAAGGACCAAATTGATTCCCGCCTTTGGAAAACATAGATCGGGTATATCTTCCAAGAGTAAAACACCCAAACCTTTTCCTCCTCTGGAAAACCATGGGATAGATCGGATATATATTTCATGTGTAAAACACTCAAACCTTTTCCTTTGGCGCAAACATCTTCCAACAGTAAAAACACCTAAAACTTTCCCCTTTGGAACATAGGCTAACTTACTTCTCAATCATTAAAACACCCTAATTTTTCCACTATCGTTCTGGACTGATCATTCTCTCGAAACAATAATCCACCCAAAAATTTCCTTGTATGTACCCCTGGGGTGCGGTACTTTCTCAGAGGCACGCTGCCGCGGCCGTAATGTCCAACGCAGCTTGTCTGCTGGCCGGCCTTGAGCCGGTTTTTTAGGGAAATTTAAGAGGTACTACTGGTCACCCCGTAGGATATTCCGGGCCACAACCGACCATACCTTTCAAATATTAAACCACCCCACATTTCCCCCTTGTATGTACTGTACTGAACAGTATCACACAACATGAAAAAAAGTTACTTCGCTGATTATCACAAGCTCAAAACGATTACTGTTTCTTCCAAGCATAGCTCTTGTACGCCATGATTTAACTTGCGACGGCATTGCAGCTCTACATCTAGCCTTTCACACTTGATTAGTACAGTATTTAACCGTCCAGACCTAATTGGAAAGAACAAATGCTTCAGCGCGATTATCTCTTGCATTTACTTCTCCCATCACGCGAGCCACCCTTAACGCTCTGATTCCGCGGAAAACTTCAAAACTACGTTGTTGCAAGTTCATATCGCAAGTATTCTCAAACCAGTATACCCTCATATTTAACTGAGAAGCTCAGAAGTATGACTCTCATTTCTAAAATTCATGACCTTTGTGGCAGTTCCAAAGGTGATTCGAGGGCATCAAAAGTTTTTGCTTTTGCGTGCAATCAAGCTTGTCTGCCCAGTTGTAGGGCACCAACGTGGAAAATAGCAACCGTTGGCCTTACTGTTTACGGCTTCCATAGCTCACAAGGGGCCCTCGTTTATGTTGAAAGTGGCTGTGATCACCTCTACAGCATCGAATTTGAAACTCACTTGTCAATGACGACCTATATTCGCGTGCAACCACACTTTTTCATTTACTTTTCCCATGATGGAACGAGTAATGGGTTCTGGAAAGAAAATGAGAGATATGAACACGCTCCGAGCCACATTAAGACAGCAATGAAATCATTTATGCATTACGTGGATAGTGGAGGGTGGACACAGAAGGAGTTCCTTAGACCAAGATCGAAAGGGTACTATGCTCTGGCTCTCTGGGCTGTCAGAGATTGTCGAACAGAGTCTTCCCTTGTCTGGACAAATTTTGTGGGTATGACATGCCGGACGGTTGCTATAGGGTTGAACTCAACCTCTTCTGAAAGAAGTTTGCGGTCTCTTGATAGGCATCCAAGGACATGCAGCACGAAGAGAACTTACAGTTTTGATATTAATTATGAGGACAATATCTGACAAGCAGTTCGAGCTCGAATCTAATGTGACTTAGGTTCAAGACTCCTGACTCTGTCATACCCATGCAATATCCAAAACATTAGACGAATCAGTTAATCAGCTGACTGGGGAACGTACCGATGCGGTACTACCCTAGTTGCGCGCTATGACATTTATGCCATTACAGACCTTTCATTATACATATTCTAGTTAGAATTGACACCGGTACAGCTATCGGTGGGTTCATTCGCTTAGAGAACTAATTTGTAAAAGAGCAAAAAGTCTTGGGTCTTTTTACTGTTGGAAGATATATTCTATCCTAATTTGAAGTGTACTTCGAATCTCATTTGCGTGTTGCGCTGTTTCGCAGAAGACCATGAAGTAGAGGCAGATTTACTTGGACCATCGCGCTTTTTCTGAGTTAATGAAATATTATTTGCTCCTAACTTTGATAATAATTTTCAGCACGACTCAGTGGATGGAAATTGGGTTACGTTGAATCCGCTACTATTCAGGGCCAGGTACTGTGTTAAATTAAAGTGGGAAATTTGGGGTGTTTCTAATCCATGAAAAATATGGTCAGCTGTTCCCTGAGGGATGTCGTGATGTGGGTAAAGGCTTACAATGTAAAGGATTGGCGGGAAGCCGTCAAAACACTAGAAAACTGGCTGGAGGCCGGCCAACAGGCACGCCGCGTTGGACATCGCTGCCGCTGCGGCATGACGCTGTGTTAAGACTTGTTTGACCTTTGCGTAGGTCTCCCTTGCCCTCGTAGCGAGTTTGCGTGCGACGTTGGTTAACCACGCGTGGGCGTCCGGGTGCCATCCTCCGAGGGTAGAGATAGGGACGGGCACCAGCCTACTTCTGGCGGAAGACGCGATAAAGGACTCGTATCTTCTGAGTTTCGCCGTCCTTGGAGGGAAAACGTTTGGGTGTTTTACTGTTGGAAGATATTTCCGACCTATCCCATGGTTTTCCAGACAACCGCAATCGACTCAAAAAGGGTATACCTACAGCGTAATGGGGAAGGAACTTGCTGCGTTGAGCGAGTTGAAAGTCTTTACTCTCCTGTTCGAGGGCGCTAGGGGGTTGACGAAGGTGACATCGAAGAAGTCTGTTCCGCCAGTTCGTCCCATTGTGCGAATATCAGGTCTTGTGCGGTGGACCCCTTCTGGCGGCTCGATGACTGGATGTCGCGCGGCTTTCCCGAGATCGTTCGCCAATAAACGAACCTGACGATCGTATCTTCGCGTCCTTTCGCCCTAGTGCAAGCAGTGCAACAGATGGTCGCTGAAACAGTCGAGAGTTTCGGGGCAGGTTCACTTGGGGCATGGTGTTTCCGGAGGGAAAAGCGGGACTTAGCAATAGTATTGGAACCATATTGAGGATTCTCTTGGTTCAATGCTAGTCTTAAGGCCCGGAGATGGGGTGCAGTACACCCAATTAATTAAAGGGGAATATTTGGGTTATTTTAATGCATGGAAGATGTGGTCGATTAATTAAAGTGCCGTGCAGTGTTATGAATACCCTCCGCACGCTTCTGTGCGACATTGTACAACCAATAAAGATTTACCACCACCAGTGTAAATGGAATCAGAGAAGAGAGACTTTATATGGCTATTTCAAAGCATATGAGGAATAAGTTATTAATATTATCCACTGTTGCCCATGCCGACCACTTGTACCAATTATTTGATGCGCTTTGGAACATATGCTAACCTATTTTTCAATCATTTAAACACTCCAATTCTGCCCCTTTTGGAGTGTAATTGTAGGGTGATTTCATATTTGAAAGATATGGTCGGTTGTGGCCCGGAATATCTCACAGGGTGCCGAGTAATACCTCTTAAATTACTCTAAAAAGATGGCTCAAGGCCCCCAGTCGACAGGCTGCGTTGGACATTACGGCCACGGCAGCGTGCCTCTGAGTGGAGGGTGGCACTCGGATACATGTGCAGTGCTAAATGACGTGGCAAGGAACCTGACCGTGAGGGCATTGGAGACGTACGGAAAGGGCCGGGGGGATTTGGTGCAAAGGCACGCTGCAGCAGCCGTCATATCCAATGCGGCCTGCTTGATGGCTGGCCTGAAGGTAGCCTTTTAGGGAGCGTAGTACCTTCCTTATTACTGTATCTGCATACCTTTTTGGGTCGATTGTGGTTGTCTGGAAAACTATGGGATAGACCGTGTACACTATATCTTCCAAGAGTAAAATACCCAAACCTTTAAACCTGAAAAATATTAAGAAACATCGCGATGCAACTTCTAAATGTAATTGGGTTATAACCGAGACATCTGTCACAGAAAACGAAGCCCCTCTTCCCCCCTAGCGATAGATAGCAGTCGCAGTGCGTTGTTGCACCAGCGAGCAGAGAACGATGAGGATTCGAGGACGTTCGGAATATGTAATACTGTATACTGTATAAACCTAGAGGAAGTAAAAGGTTTGGGTGTTTTATTCATTGAAGATATATTAGAATCTATACCAAGAACTACAGACGACCACAATCAACTCAAAAATGCATTCCAAGAGAGTAATAGAGGAGCAGCCTCGCTCTCTAAAAGGCCATCTTAATAACAACGTAATCTTTATATATTGAGTAAGAAGCATGCGAACATACCGGGATGGGGTGGGCAATTAGACGGATACGCGGCAGGCAAGCACCTAACAGGATGAGCACTGGCGAGGGCGTCTTCGCAGTCGTTGCCCACGTTCCAGAGGACTTCGGCTTCCCACCCGTCCCTTTGGTCGGCTGTGTTGATGCGCCCAAACAGACCTTCAGGTTCCGGAATGAACCTTTTTGCGGGAAACGGAGCGACGGTATGAGGTTTCTCGAACTTGTTGAGCTTACCGGTGGAGGCGTAAGCTCGCCGAGTAGCGAAGGTTTCGCCCACCAGCTCGGCACTTGGGGGCGGCAGTGAAACCTGCAGTTGCCCAACCTTGAACGCCTCGGCTGCGGCCGTGGCTTGATCGGAGGGGTCCGACGGCGGATCTGCGGCAGCGGAGGGCCCAGCGGCGGGAGCGGCTTGGTCGGAAGGACCGGCACTACCCTTGAGCAAATTGAAGACTTCAGAGAGTTGATTCCCGAGGGTTGAAAACTTGTTTTCAAGGGCGTCGATACGGGAACCGTTTGATGCAGCAGAGGAGGATTCGGCATTAGAAATGGTAAGGGTGTTGTGTTGTGAATGTCGGCCTAGACGGCGATTCGTCTGGAGCTGGTTCGAAGGATGAGAACAAGCGACGACTTGAGGGACCAGAAGTTGCGGCTAAGGTTTCCAAGTTGTCGGTTATATAGAGCTGTTCAACTGGTTCTGATCGCACATCAAGTCCCTGAGCAACGGTAAGCTGCTTAAATGGTCATATCTCGAGTGGCTTACATTCCGGCGGATGCAAATGCAACCGAGATGCAGACGTGACAGCGTGACTTGCTTCCAGTTGTGGATCAGAGCCACATCGAAGCCTCCTTATCATATTTACCCATAATTTTCCAATCATTCCACCAAATTAAAGCAATAGAGAAAAACAAAAACACTTTATCCAAGCAAATAGCTAACAGCAACAGGGATAACTAAATTAGTACGCATTACAGCAATCAAGGATAGACCAGATATATCTTTCAAGAGTAAAACACCCAAACCTTTCCCTCTCCTAACAGGCTTGCATGCCGTGCAGGCAGGAACCCACACGGGTACTGAAGTTGCCGAATTACTGTTGTGGGGAGTACCATCGGCGAGAGGCAACGAAAGTAGCGAGACGTCGAAAGAACGCTGTACCTTTGGGTCCTATAGCACCGTAGACATTAATAAAAACGGAAAGAAGAAGGTGGTTGAGCGCTTGGAAGGCATCATCGTAGTAAGAGTGTGGCGAGTTCCGCGAGATACGCTGGAGCTCCGCCCTATGCAGCGGACTGGGAGAAGCGTGACTAAGCATGATGATGTGCAATAGTTACATGTGGGGCAATATCGTGAGAATGAAAGCCGAAGGAACCAGGGATGAGGAGGTCGATGCGGAGGGAGGAAAGAGTAGCGGAGGGAGGATGGGGAGGAGAGGGTATTCGATAGCGGTGTAAATGCGGAGTTCTTCATAAGACCTTTGAATGGCATTGCGGAGGACATTGTGGCGACGCGTCTGGCCATGGTCATACATCTTGAGGCCAGTCATCAAGCAGGCAGCATTGGACATAACGGCTGCTGCAGACCTAACGATCCGAACAAGATAAACTCGGGAAAAGATTATGCAGTCTAATATTCGGAAATTTGGGTCATGTCCTAAAATAATACCATTTCCCGTAGGGATTAAGCGCAGTGGATGTATGCTTACAAACTGAGACATCAGAAGCGCGCGCAAATGGTTTTAGAATACTGGCTTGAGACCTTTCATTACGCATTAAGCATTGAATATTGATGCGCAGGGGAGGGGAATTGGGGTGCTTTACTAATTGGAAATGTAGGACAGCCATTTTCCGAAGACTAGGAGGGCAGGTCCATGTATCAGAGAGTCTGGAAATCTGATGCGCAGCGGCGTGCATTTGAATGAAGGAGCTTCCTTGACCTTGCCTTTAGCCTACCCTGTCCTTACTCCACCCCCTGGGCTTACGGTTCTGGGCTTCACTGGTGATTCTGATACTTTTATCTCTGACTTTTCCGCATCCTGTCAAGCTGATATCAATCACGTCATCTCCCGCTTGCTGGATCACGATGACGCTCAGCTGGCTTATCATCTCCGTCTTTTCTGTACTAGCGATTGCAAGTAGAATACGTCAAAAACCTGCAGACATTTCAGTCGCTGAGTGAGGTACCGAAGGGAGACCGTACATCGATGTCTATCGTACATCCTGGACGGGATTATCAAAGGCCGGATACCAGCGCCATTGGAATATGCCAGAAGCAATGTTAAAAACTTGGAAGAACGACTGGAAATCTGATTCGATGATCGAATTGACATGATAGCCTCGAAGTTGAGGAGTACTACTCTTATAATCAAGAACAAGTCTGTGATATCGAAGGCAGCAGAAGTCTGCTCCTACTACCACAAAACTGGATACTTTGCAAATAGATGACTTGAAAATTTACAGAGAAATACTTTTTGTGGAAAGTGCGGTCGTTATGGGGATCATGAAAGTAAGTGCTGCTGTGGAAATAACAGATGTGCAAATTTATCGGAGCTGGAGAGATTCGGGACCCGAGATGAGAATTTTACAAAGCAGGGAAAATAAAAGGTTGACCGATGCCGGTAAAGTATCCATTACTGACGAAATATGTTAATCCAATGTGACAAAAAGGGATGTAGAAAGGAATATTTTATTGAAAAAATCAAGGTTGGATTATAGAATATTTGAACATTCCCAAGCACCTGTACCTTCTTGGACGAAGAGGTCCGATTATGTTGTTCCAGGGGTCAGAATAACTTTGTCAGAAAAAATGAAAATGGGTAAAAAACTGAAGAGGATCCCGAAGGATGTATTAGAGTACGTGGAGAAGTACAATTTGGTAGCTGAGCTTCCATTGACCCCAACTGGAATTACGTTTGGCCAGCTTTTGAGGGGCAACGCAGAGTATGCTTGGAAATAACTCCAAAAAGTTATAGGGTTCAATAAATCTGTCTAGGGTAAAAAATTGTTTCTTCAGTCGGCCTCGACGGCACCAAGACGACTTAAGATGGTACCAATCAAAGTATTGGAAATGAAAACCTGTGCTCTTTTCAATTCGGGCGCTGTCCCAAATTTCATTTCAGAAATTTTGATGACATATCTGGGTCTCAGAACTAGCCCAACCCTCGCAAAGAATAGGTGTTGGAGGGAGAACTGTATCAAAAATTATGGGCACTGGTGACAAGGTTTCCGTGTCTTTTATGGACTCGAAAATTGATGGCGACTTTCTTTCTATGCTTAATCTACCTTTCGATTCAATTATTGGTTGTTCAGAATGGAAACCCTGGGGACATGCCTTGACTTGGGCAACAAAATTGTTCCAGTTCATATTGAAGGCAGAACCGTAAAGATGCCCCTGGACCTCGACAAAAGCATACATCCAGAAAGTCTAAAAGTAGAAGACAGTAACTATTCCATTTATAGATATGGAAGCGAGGAAACAGGACCAACCAACATTTTCGGAAATGGAAAAAGGTATGCTCGAGAAGAGCTAAAAATGGGTTAAGACGATTACGATCCCGGGTTTGAAACAAACGACGAGTAGAGTTCTAGGCAAATTTGAGCCCCGAATGTGTTTTACTTTGCGATGAAGACGAATCACAGGACATTGCTCAAAGTGTATAACGTGAATGCTTTTGCAAAGAGAATAAGAATATGTCGAATAACTTACTTTAAGATATGGGCACAACATATGAGGTTCTTCAAAACAGGGAAATTAAGAAACGCGAAGAAAAAGAGCGCCAGATGGCAGAAATTCAAGAAAAAGTGTGAAATCTACCCGCTCCTGCATGATAGAAAATATCCGACAGATTAAAATCTTTCAAAGTAATTGCATGGAGCGTTTCAGATCTATGACAAGCAAGTGTACAGGTCACTCACTCATTTGAAATTAAGGGTAATCAACAAATCTACCATAGGCATAGACGCTGTCTGCTGAAATATATCCAGTTTACCTCAGAAAATGTTACAAGAACGCTGGGAAGTTATAATATTCGGCTTCTATAGTCTCCATGGTAACTTCTTGTAGTGCTTGAAGCAAATAAGGATGTAAAACCTCTCTTTTGCATCGCTTACCGGCAATTAAACCAAGTAAAGATACCTAGTCGATTTTCGATTTCAAATTTGCAGGAAACCAGTCTGGAGATACTTCACATCAATTGATCGTTACACTGGCTATTGGCAGATATCTTTACAAGAAAATCGTAAGGACAAAATGACTTTTATCAAAAAAGTCGGTACCTTCAGATTTGAGGTGATGCCTGTTGGTCTTCTGAATGCACCAGCTGCATTCCAAAGAATGGTGAACGAGATTTGAAACGGCTTCCATTTTCGAGGCTCTATATAGATGATGCGAAAATATTTCCAACAAATATGGATCAGAACGTATCGGATTTTAGGACAGTGGTGGATAGGATATCGGCACACAGCCTGGAAATTAAGTTGATCAAATGCTTCTTTGCGATAAAATCTATACAATTACTTGGTCATATCGTCGATCAGGAGGGAATTAAAGTTGATTGATAAAAAATGAAGAAAATGAAGTTGGCATCAAGGCTCGCTTCAAAGACGAAGGCTCGAAGCCTCCTAGGTCTGGCGTCATATTACCGAAGATTTGTCAAAGATTTCTCCAAGAAAGCAGCTCCATTACATGCCAGTACTACAAAGAACGGAACATTTTTCTGCGACAAGGAAATGCAAACTATATTTGAAATATTAAAGATAAGCTATTTGTCTCCCAAGAGCTCATGTATCTAGGTTTCAGGAGACCATTTGTTGTGGGAACTGGCCCCGATTTGTCCCAAAAAGATGAAAACTGAAGACTAAACCTTGTTCAATTAGCAATTCATATTCTGAATGATGCGGAAAAGAGTTGTTTAGTCTACGAAAAAAAAGCATTAGGTGCCGCCTTCGTGTCGAAAAGTTTTGCGTCTACCTATTATCGCTCGAAAAATCCGTTTTGATAACTGATCAACAGGAACATTAGAAAGCATTCTAAAATAAATATGTGCACCCCTGCTTTGTTGTAGGGCTCGGAATTTTTGCAGAATACCGACCTATAAAGTTTTATAGAACCGGACGCAATAATCAGCCTGCTGATTAACTATAGTGTTTCAGGGATCAAATGAATCCAAGGGAAAACGCTTCCAAGGACAGGTGCAAGAGCCAAACAGTAACGACTATGAAACTAGTCTGAAGGGACCTATGAAATTCTTTTATGGTCTAGAAATGAAGAAAGTTGATCTTGAACACAGAAATAGTTTACGCAGGAACAAAAATGCTTTCTTTTACACAATAAAGCCGGTCCTCGACTAATGAGCCCGTTGAAAGAGGTAATGAAGATATCGAGGAGTTTTTATAATTAGTGCGGGCGTTAGGATCTTGAAACAGCAAAACATTCATTAGAGAAAGATTTTTGTGGCCCAGTTTCCCATAAGGACGTCTATAATTTCGTAAAAAGCTAGGAAAACTGTCAAAACTCAGTCTGATCCGAAACTACGAGACTATTCTAAGCTTTCCAGTTTCCGGTCTTTTTGAAATATTCGCAATCGATTTTCCGACCGATTCAAGGAAACACCGTCTGGAAACAGATATCTCTTTATAGGGGTGGAACATCTTACTCTATGGCCATTATGAGTTGCAGTTGAGGAGATTAAAGCTGAGGTGGTCCTGATATTCATCGGAAAAGAAATAATTGAATCTTTCGGTCTTCCAAAAAGGATCATCTCGGATAGCGCCCTTTCTTTCTTTGCAACGTCAATGCTTTTTTATTGAGAGAGAAAGGGATTCAATTGAAAAACTTTCTGCCTTACGCTCCTATGTAGAACGAAAAGGGGAAATTAAGGTCGAAACAATCAAACTACGAAATATCGAAAACTATGTCGGAGAATGAAACCTTATGGAAGATGCCTTATCAAAAGCGTTATGCGGTTATCGCCGAGGAATAGGATGAAGTGGACCATCACCTTTTAGAAAATGCACGGAATGGCTCCAAAAATGCTAAAGAGAGAGTTAAAAACAAATAATATTGATCGGAAGAGTAGAGAAGTCGAATAATTGGCCACGGAACATTTAAAATCACGACTTGCGTTAACAAAAACAAAAAATGTGACTGCAGAGCTTTCATACTAAACGTTTTCAGTCAGTTCTAGAGTACTTGTTAGACACGGAAAAGCCGTTTAGAAGATTGTGAAGTGGTCGGCCTTCCAAACCAAGTACTCAAGCCCTTGTATCGTTATGGAGAAAAAAAACCGCATTAAAAGCTCTCTTCAAGCTCAGGGAAGAGATAAAGGAGGGCCATCCATGCACATTGTCTCGTCCCTTACCGTAAGAGGCCTGAAGAATTCTTCCTCACACAAGACTATGGGCAACCACGAGGCATACTCATCTATAACTATATAATGATTCCTCTGGGAGGAAAAGTGCCTGAGAGTGGATCATCTCGATTACGCGGGACTATTACGAACTCCACGTAATAATCCATTTCTACATTAATATATGCCTATTTTTTCGTACGTTTAACGGCCCATGGCTACCCAAAGAAGGTTTTCAATTATTAATAATAGTTTTAGCGTCTATTCAGAAAAAAAAGGTTCGTGGAAAAAGTTACAGGTTTTGTGGAAGTAAAATATTATTACTCTACAGTAATATATAGGAAATTAGTTACCGGGAACTTCTCACAAACATGTCCAAATATGTAACTGGAGTCTCTGAAGAAATAAGAGACTTTCAGGTTAAATTTACTGATGATCAATATAAAGACCAGTAAAACTACATTTCTTGCGAGACATATCGCTCCCTGTACTGAAAAAATTGTGGGCGTAGAACTAGGACCAATCGTAATAGAACAAAGGATATATGCTAAACATAACAACCACTTCAATAGTTCAACTGATATTTTCATCAGGAAAGGGGACGCGGATGAATTTTTCTGGTGAAATCTCAGCACGCCGAGATAAATAACCATTGAAAACTCCTGATGTAAGCCCTCTGCTTTCAGGAAGCGACAAAGACGGTGAACAGTGCTCGAAATGAGCATTTCTGAACAGAGTCAGCGAGTCAGTAGCAACCAGTTCCCCCCATTTCCTTTTTGAAAGTCAGCATGGAGTGGTTGAAACAGAAGATCAAATAATTGATGAGCTATGAACCTATTGAATTTTTACTACTAAATCAGAAGGCGTGCGAACCTAGGTTGTTCCAATAAATGGAAGAGTGATTTTTATTTGTTCATAGATTTGCAAAACATTTAATAGCTTACTTGTGGCAACTGAGCAAGCTAAATCGGCTCGGAAACTGATTCGAGGTCAACTAGCGGAGTTACTGATGTGTTACTATATTCTCAGTAACTACCGGAAGCATCACCGTCAGCTATAGGGATACTGATTTGCACAACCAAAATAAATTCCTCAAAGTATTATGCAATTTATTGGCCGTATTCTTACGAACGCTGTAGTTAATCAAGGAACTTATACAGTTATATAGATGTGAGGAGGCATTTTTAGGATATCAGACCCATCCGAGATAACAATGTAGACATCAGAGCGGTTTTATGTGAGAGATATGATTTAAGTGGTAGGTGTTCACGTCAACAATGTATCCAATTACACATGCTGTTCTTAGCTAGTTCAAAATATCTACGTGTGACTATATTTGGCTAATATATTGATGCAATGTACTACTAATATGATGATCTTCTAAAAGGCGCTTATACTTTCGATAATGGCCTTGAGTGCAGTAAGATGGATCATTATCGATTAAAAGTATGCTTGGTCACGTGTACTCGTGTAGTTCATCGAGGACATGAAATTATCTTCTACCTGTTATATCAAAGGAAATCGGATAGTCAATCTGTGTGCATTGCTGATACTACAAAATGAGGAATCCTATATATGGTAAACGTCATTTTGCGGTGGAGACTTATGGTTTTTTAGATTGATTTTTTTGGTATGGTAATGGAAGATATAAATCTGAATCTTAGGTAGGGCTCACACAGTAAAAGGGCAATGATCATCCAACTCTAATCAAACCCCATGTAAGAGAGTTTTAAGCCATCAAACGCAAGTTCTTACCCGAGGGTATAGGAGCGCAAGTCGGTGTCCGTTCTAATGACAGATTAACGCGTTTAACCAGGGACGAGATATATATTTTCAAAGCTCGTTTTGGGACGGTAATTCAATAAAAAACAGAAATATCTACAATAAAAACTCAACCAACCATCATCAAATTGAGGACGCAACCGAGCAACGTAGCACTCGTAACTCAGTGCCTGACAGCCATTGCGTTCTACAAATAACGAGAATGAAGAAAATTAGCTACTATGTTATGAATATCAGAGGAGAGTAATGTTTGAATTAGAAGAAGGTTACATCAACAGACAATGTTAACTACAGTAGTTCTAAATGATTACGTACGCAAAGTTCTGACAAAGAACTGCAGGATAGGTGGCTTAATTTGATATGTTTTAGATTATTTAACCGTACTTTATGATGCCAGTTAGACTACATACCTGTACTGTGTTTTCTCAGTTATTCTACAGTCTACTCCTGAACTAAGAACCTCTGGTAGGTTAATATAAGGTGTAAAGGAGTGTTTTTGTTGCATCCTGCACACCATCGACACCATCAAAAAAAGGGAAACGACAATAACGACAATAACGAAAACAACGCTTGTGTGCCTCCCCTCATTGTCATGTTTGGTATAGCACAATCGAATTGGCCGACATCTGGCTCTCGCCACCGCTCAACTACGGGGCAGGAAAACATTCCGGAAATTCATTTTAGCCTTTATTGCTTTCCTACCTAGATTTGATTCTTCTCATCATTCATATATGTGGCTCGATTTCGTTGGGTAATCTCTAGTAGCTCAACGCTCTGCATCTTTCTAGCTCTCGTTCTGCTTTTAGTTACGGTCTATAACCTCTGTGTTGTAGTGTTTACTGTTGTTTCTGTTGTTTGTTGGTCGTTGTGGTCGCTGTAGTCTACGTTGGTATCGCTGGTAACTTTTCGGACTTTAATACTTTACTGAAATCTGTTAATTATTTTGGCTCTTTCTTTAACCCGTTTTTGCCTTTTATTTTAAGTTATAGCTTGTCTTGATGACCTAGTTGTTCCAATTATCACTAAAGGGTATCTTATAAGCAATAATTTAGCCTAAAGTTTTTTTTCCATGTAAAAAAACGATATCTTTCATTATAACCAGTGAGTGTAAAGTGCCATCCTTGCGGAATCTTTTCGAGGACCTCTTCGGTTCAGACTTGGACTTTGACGACTGGCGGGACCAGGGAACTGAATTAATCAACAACAAGGCAGTGGGATCCAACAAAGAAGTTCCCGGCGAGGCTGCACCTTCTCCATCGTCAACGTCTGTTGAGAATCTCCCTTCTCCGAGTTCTACACCAGTTGTAAACATCGACTTCGCCCCTCCTGCTGCAGGGGCATCCGTCCTCTCATCTGAGTCGCCCCCTTCCATCATCGTTGCTCCCCACCGTATCCACAAGCTTTTTTTACTTGTAAGATCCTCCTTATCCTCTGGTAACGACCAATTGGCTGTGAACTCTAGCTCTCGCCAACTACTGCCAGTTGACGAAGGACTCTCTCGACATATCTATCGCGCGGCGAGTGAAGGAAAAAGGAAGAAGCAGAAAAAAACTACAGAAGTTTTTTCCCAGCTGCACAACCACAAACTCTCCTCAACGCAATAATGCAAGTTGACTAAGAAAAGAAAATCGCATATTTGCAAGATCTAAAACCTGGAACATCCAAACGGTTTTTGGTGTGAACTTTACGAGGTCACTATCCACATCAAATGTGACGCCGATCGTCACTATCTCAGCAAGAAGCATAATAACAACGAGCGTACTAGCTTAGGACTTCTTCCATTGGTTACTTATCCTTCCCTTTTAATCTAATACTATATATAAGAATTGTTCCTTTACGAAGAAGATATTCTGAAACCATTGTAATTGCGAAAAATTGCAACTTTTACACTTTACATTATTTACTCAGGATGCTTAAAAATTGTTACGCTTCAGTGCATCGAAAACACCCTTAACGCGTTTAAAACAACATCCCAGTCTAAATACGATGTTAAAAAACGCCCTTTCCGTATACATCAACACAGATCCATAAAATTCGAATGGACATGCAATTTTCGATCTTCAGGAAGATCTTCCAGTTGAAATACTATACAATCTGGAATTGATTTCAGGATTACCAACATTTTCAGCCTTCTCGACTTTTGATTGCTAAAAGGACTTGAATATATACAGCTTCCAAATTATATGGGTATCATATGGGAAATTAAAACTATGCTTTATCAGCTATAACAGGAAAAAGGAGAATCATATGACATAATCTCGGCCGCTAAAATGTATTCTGAATCCCTTTCAACGTCACATAGCGATAAAACACGCAACGATAATGATAAAAAGGTTCCTCGCAACCTCTCTACTAGTTTCCCGGATAAGTTCACTGGAAAACTTGGTGAGAATATAAATAATTTTATACGAAATTACGCAAATTCCGCCGCGGATTATGAACTGCGTAATGAGAAGAAGTTTTAGAACTTCCATAACGCTGTCGATGAATCAAAAACCTTTTATCGTAAGCAGATCGCATGAACCTGTCAAAAGTTTGCAGGATAGGTCTATAGAATGAGGGAAGATTACAAAAGTTCTACCCGTCAAAATCACATTTGGAAACACCTGCAAAGCTTAAGATAAAATTGAATGATCTCAAGTAGGAGCGGCACCGTGCCTGAGGCTTTAGAAGAATTAAGAGAGAAAATTACAAAATTTGCTGCTCAAGGCCCTGTACAGCATAGATAAGAAGAAGACGAGATGGAGTATCCCTATGAAGCCGTCATTGAAGCATTTTGGGCGAAATCATATATTTCGAATGTAATTTTTCTAAAACAGCCATTAACTTCCTTGGATTCTAGTTGGCCCATCTAACAGGAAAGAATTGAAGGAAAAAAGAGTTACTAATAAGCTGCAACTCGTTTGTAACCCTGTTTTAGACCTAACGCTAATATGACTATTCCTGGTCTCCATTTCGACCACGGACAGTACGGTAAACCTCGTAAGCCTGGGTCGCGATCTTCTGCTCCCGCCGCGTATCATGCTAACTGATATAATAAATATAAGCCTTGTAGTCATGGGAATGACCGTTTTTGTAATGTTCATCGTCGCAAAAAATGTGGGTGACAAAAAAATTTTTATTCGTGACTGTCCAATGCCCTGTAATGTCACAAATAAAATACTTAAAAAATTGAAAAGTCATCCCGATAGTTCGAAGCAGACGCCTTTTGAACTATGCTAACAAACCGAAGGAGTAATGTTCAGTGATGAAGAGTATTCTTTGAATCCATTCAACGACACTGAGAAGAAGACCGAATTATCCCACAAAGTAGAGGAAATCTATACCGAGAATGATCAGGCAACACCAGATACGGCACAAAAGTTCCACTATGGCATAATGGGTCCCACTTTTAGGGCCTTAGTGATGTTCAATTTGACCAAACGGATTTTCTTTGACAAACAGAAAATTTCCCTCCCGTACGAAATATTCTTCATGTGGTACTGCTTTCCCGGAAATTACGTTTAGATCAAAAGTTTGCAGAAGTTCAAACTTCAGTCCGCGCATTTCATCTAACAGAAAAAGGGCAGAGCCATACAAAGTTCCCATGACTGATGTGGAAACTATTGCCATAAACCGTAAATCTAGCCGAAAATAAAACTGGATTAACATTGGAAAGGCGCATTTATAGACTCTGAAACATAGAGAACAGTCTAATATCTTCAACAAACTCGTGCTTATTGTATATTCACTGGAGCTAAATTCAAAATGAGAAGAATCGAAAATTATACAAGTTCGAAGAAGACGTCCAAAATGATAAAGGTTCTATAACCATTCAAATACCTATGAATACGTCTCGTATACCCCTGTAATGGTACATCGTAAAGTCGGATGAACGATTCCTCTTCGGACTTAACACTCTTAATAAGTTAAATTATATTTCGTCAACGTCGAAAATACCCTATGTCACACTGTCCTTAAATGGAAAAAGCACTTTTTCGCATAAGGTGCCATGTTTATATCGCATGGGATCAACACCACGTGAAATTCAACCATTTAGAACTGAAAAAAATCACAGATGATTTCATCACCACTCTACTGAGAAGTTATTGAATCTTCTCAAAAGAGCTTGACCGGAAGAATGTGATGCAAATACGGAAAATAATCCTGAGAAAATTTCCCGACATTATGACACACTTCCACGTCATGGTCCAACTCCTTTATGATTTAAATTATCCATGCAAAGTACTGGTAAACTCATTTTTGAAGAGGAGTTTTCAATTGAATTGGTGTTACACAAAATAATACAGTTCTTCATGTCATCTACACTGCAACTCATTTCTCAAGCACCGCATTTTAGATGTGAACTCTGGATACAACAAGAAGTATTTAGGGCATCTGTATTCCATTTTCCGAAGCATGATGTTTAAAATACTGTAGATATCTAAATAGTATTCATACAGATGCTCGCTCCTTGTTTCCTTCTCTGCTATGAGAAGATATTCAAAGTATATGTGGTATCATATTTAGGACCTCTGGTGTGGGAGCTCATAAACCCCTCAGAATAGAGGAAACGTTTCATGCACCATTACGTCATTTTTATTGCAAAGTTCATAAAACATTCCTTCACCTCAAAAAGAAACTTTTAGTAGAGATAGAAAGCAAACTAATGAACGATAAAATCGAATAAAACGGTTTAGGTGCTTCATTTTCAGAGTGTGGAATCCAGCCTTGATGCCCAATTCTCAACTCTATTCTACCTAGCAAAGTGAACCCATGAAAAACTTTGCTGATGCAATGATTGATTTGAACACTATTATTGCGGAAATAAGTATCGCCACTTCTATAAGTAGCAATGTTCCATCTGCTTTAGATAGAATTTACTATGCTGGAGACAAAATTCTAGTTTTCAGAGAGCAAGAGAAGTAACGGATAGGTCCGTACACTATTATCGGTCTCTGAAACAAGATTGTTTACGTGAAGAAAAAAAATTTCGCCTATTTAGGGTATCAACATCCAACAAGCAAAACCGTGCTTTCATGAACTTTGGGAAGATTCAATTGGCCCTACGGAATTTTATTCGTCTTCTAAACTATATTAAATAATGTCGACTTCATTTGGTTATACAGCCGACCCCTCTGAACCCTTGTTATCTACTTATCTCACGGAAATCATACATTTTAATCACTGTATAGCTAAATTTAGAACATAAAGCGAAAGCAATTATTGAAATTATTGAACGTTAGAGATGGAAAAAGGTCTTCAAAAATGAAGTATCAGATAACGATGGAGTTCTTTGGGGACGATTCGTACCTGCTATCAAATACTCTGGGACTGTATTTGTCGTTAAAGGGCATCATTTTAAAAAATAATATAACTTCTTAAACACGACACTTGTAATGCATGTCGCCACCAAATTTGGATTTTGGGTGGGCTTGCCTCTATTTTGGTCTCGAGATTTTCTCGACTGATGTTACCCAGGCGTGCCTTCAAAGTTCTAAAAATTGCATAGAGATATTTACGTAAAACCAACAAAAGAGTTTGAGCTTGCTCCAAACGCAATGAAAGAGCTTCTGAAGTCTCTTTATTAGGGCACAGATTACTGGGGAAAAACCGTTAACGAGCAAATTCTATCTGATCTTGGAATCGAATCGACAAGTAATAACAAATCATTTTTCTTCAAGATGTTTGGTAAGAAGCTTTCTGTCCTTTGCGTAGTTTGTGTCGATGATTTGCTTCAATTTGGCAGCGATATTTTTGAAAATAATTCAAGGAAAATCGATAAACTCTCTAGTTGCAAACGTAGGGGATACGAAAATATCCAACTTTCGGGAGCACAAATTGAAAAAAGTCAGGTTGGATTTGAAGCGCACAAATCAAACTACACTAAAAATTTCAAGCTACTCCCTTCTGATGCGCTTTGTAGGTCTTACAAATATCTGAAGGCAAAACCGGCCTGATTATCGTACTTTAGATCTTAAATTTCATTTTGATTCGCTCAATCTGCTCAATTTACCGAGGATTTGTTCAAAAAAGATCCCCAGAAGCATATTAAGAGAAGTCATTTCTGTTTTAAAGTATTCAAGAATTAAAATTCATCCAACATAATATCCTAAAACTTGATGCAAATTCACTTCACCTAGGAGTTTGTTCAGACGCATCGTTTGCGAAAAATATTGATGGATTCTCACAGCTTGGTTACATTACATGACTATTTTTTGACACTGGAAAATTTCAACCTCTCTATTAGTCGTCGCACAGGTCTAGAAGTGTAACTAGACATGTACTTGGCAGTAAAGTTATGACATTAAGTGGTCCTTTTGATATGACTTACGCCTTGAAGCATGACTTCCAAAAAATGCTATTACGACCCGTATCGATTATCATGCTTACGGATGACTTTTCTTTTTTAAAGAAATTAAAAGGGCTACTAAGAAAACTAAGAAACGTCTTATGATAGATATTTCCACTGTAAAGAATTCCTACAAATCGAAAGAACCTCAGGACATCAACCTTATGCGCTACGAACGAAATCCCACCCATGCATTGACTAAGTTCAAAATTGAATCCATTATACATTTCAAAAGAAGAGAAAGTCACACTCGTCATCTAATTGGGCAGTGGATTAATGTAAAAATCTGATTTTTCCTAAGTCAAACGAGCAGAAAAGGTGGTAATGCTAGAATTAGAAGTAGGTTTCATCTAAAGACATTGTCAACCTATAGAAGTTCCAATTTGCTACGTACGCATAGTGCGGGAAAAGAACTCTGTGGTAAAGTTATTCAGTGAACTTGTTGAGCCTAATAGTCTTTCGCCCTGAATGTTTGAAAAGGGTTCGGCCGATTTGGAGCAAATGAAGCAAGCGAGAGGTATCAGAATAAAAATGTGCGAATTATTCTGGCTTGAGGCCAGGCTGCGGAAAAGCTATCTGGCTGTTGCATTGTTAAATGCTCGGTCATCGTTCGATTATCTGGACTGCTCCTGTATATCGGCTATGGGCGCGGGGAGCTTCGTCCCGAGATAGATCTTAAATGAAAGTAACGAGAAATCTACTTGTCTGTGTACCAAACTATGGAGTAATTTGCAGGACCGAGAGCTGGGAGAGCGCTCCTTGGAAGGATAACAAAGTCAGAAAGGGGATCTTGAAAATACATTAAA
Organism: Kappaphycus alvarezii; assembly: GCA_002205965.3. NCBI lineage: Eukaryota > Rhodophyta > Florideophyceae > Gigartinales > Solieriaceae > Kappaphycus > Kappaphycus alvarezii. The sequence continues at coordinate 194,849 of NADL03000848.1, forward strand.
ACAGAAATTAAAGTAAGTAAAACACGACTGCAGAACGAAATTTTTGGATAGAGATAGGAAGTGTCTTTCAAGCTGTGGGGTAGGGATCAGAGCCTTCAGTGCTAATAAGTTCTATCCAGAGTATAGCGCCGACCACGGAACCTGACCTGAGGTACACCTCATTTCTGGAGCTATGACGAAGTAAAGGAAGTAAGGCGACGATTTCGGAGGGGTTCAGCAATAGGTCCCGATGTAATAAATCCCGTCATGGATTAATGCTCCTAACTTGATGGTGGATGATACGAGGACAATTTTTAGTTTCTTTGCTTATGGCGGGATGTATGTTCTGCTACAAGCAGCTTTCAGGTGTATACCGTAGCTCACCTTGCGGTCGTCCGTGGCTCACCCTGTTGTCGTCCGTGGCTCACCCTGCGGTCATCTTTGTTTTATACAATCTTTCGTCGTTTATTACTATGAAAACACAGAAAAATAAGAAAACGAATTCGGAGGGGCCTCTGGCTCTGACGTATCAAAGATTTTCTATGAATTAATCTCCCAATTTGGAGGGGTGGTTCGGGGTGGCGTCAGCCCGTATCTGTAGCCCCTTTTGTGGCATTTTAAGGAAGTAAGGCACCGAATTCGTTTTTTAAAGTAGCAAAAAGGCCTTTTATGGATTATTACCCATATTTTAGTGGTGATTGTAACTCTGTAACAACACAAGGAAGTAAGGCACCTCCTCGTTGGGACTTTCGGGTCCTCGCGTACCTAGGTTTCTTATGGACAAATCTCCTACTTCGGGGTGGAGAGTTGGGGTTTACACTCCGGGTAGTAATCTTCGTGACAATGGAAGGAAGTAAGGCATCCAATTCGAAGAGAACTTCTGGTTCTGACGTGACAAGCGGACTATAGGAATAATAGCTCCTACTTTGGTGCTTGGGTGACTCCGGACATTATCACAACGTTTAGATGTAAGAAGCTGACTTCGGAGGGACTCCGCAATGGGTTCTCAGGTAGCAAAGTTTTTCATGGATTAGTGCTCCTAGTTCCCCGCTTGCGGGGTAGCAACGCAGAGGAACTATAGTTTCGAATTCGGGGGAAACCTCGTTACGAAGCTTGTTGGGCCAGTTTTAAGCCTCAATATCCCCTTAAATCAAAATTTGTTTCCTAGCATAACCCAATGCTTTCGAGTTTTACGAGAGTCACCCCATTCCTTTCATTTTGCTTCCCATGATTTTTTTGGGAAGTAAAGACGAAAGGGACTTGAAAGGACCCAAAAAGCTGACTGGAGTAGGAGACATGAGGGCAACCGAGGGGGAAATATCACGTTGTATGTGTGAGAATCGACTCTGTGTGGAATCTGTCTTCGCCCTAAGGCAAGTTGCCGAAGATGCTTGAGGGCAGTGGAAACACTTATGGCATTTTTTGATTTGTGAATATTTATCCACCTTTTCTAGATTGAGAGGAGAGTTTTAGTTCGCTATTTCAGTGTCTTTATGGTCTAATCCTCTCTCCAGCTTGGTACCCAAGGTTCGTGTCTCTGAAAACAGAAGAATTGAGTAAGAATCCTCAATATGGCTCAATGTTGCTATCTGAGGTTTTTGTAAGTTTTAATCGCGTCGTACGTTCTCACCTAGTTCCCTGTCACTTTATTGTGCAAATGGTTTGAAAATTGATTTAGCAAAACTCTTGTTCATGGTAAACGCAAGAGGTCACGTGTGGGCGTATCCTAAAGGGGATTATGAGTCGTTGGGAGATTTGAGCCCTCTCCACATAATTTTAAAGCGATCATTCTCCTACGAGGACTAGTTCAGTTTTGTTGACTAGTCAAACGGCTGAGTTTTTGAGCTGCGTGACAGCTGGAAAGCAGCCCTTCTACACATCGCGCTTAGTCTGTGAAGTTTGCAGAATCGGGAGGAAAGTTTGAGCTGGCCTTTCAACCCCTAAAGCATCCGGCTTACTATTAATAAAGAAAAGTTGGAGGAAGTCATCAAGTTGTTAGATGGAAATGAGGAGGATCTGATTGAGTTGTTCTGTGCAGAGGTCTTCGGCAAGGCATAGAGCCTTAGTGCAACACATTCGAAGAAGCTATGGGAGTATCTCTTCCCCCTACTCAAGGACTCATGTGAATTTACTGGACATGAGAGCCTCACCGCAAAGGAATGTTTGGAGAGGCTGGGGACTGGCATATGGCCCGTTACGCCTTAAGGGAAAAGGAGTTTCCTAAGTTGGGTGTTATCACGACGGGTAAGGCATCCACTGAGGAAGAAGGGACCGAGGTCGTCAAAGCTAGAGGACAGGATGATCCAATGTAAACATAAATTAGCATAGTAACCAGTATGGTTGTGAGGGTTGATGCCAATGGAAAGTCAATGAAACACATGATGAAGAGAATTGACCGGTTGTAGGCCAAGATGACCATAGCATCTAGCTCCAAGCCGGAAAGAATCCGAAAGCTCCCGAAAGCACGTGCAGGACTTCAGGATGAAGATTCTAGCTCCCCTTCGCCTTCAGACTATGAGTCCAAGGACGACGGGGATCTTTCTGCCATTGTTGAGAGACTTAGCACGAAGAAAAGGAAGGGCAAAGAGAAGCCCTATGCCTTGGAACGGAAGAATATTCGCGCTAAGAACGCGGATTTTACGGTGACAGTCGCAGGAGGCATACTGGACATCAATGTGGAAGAGGAGGAAAAGATCGGTGCGGCAAAGCAGACAACAGTATCAAAACCCACTTTCGACATTTACAGGTACACAGACCGAATAGGCGTGATATCAAGAGGGATAGGATGAAGGCCTTGAGGTGGGCTCGTGCTATGGATGTCCGCATCGCTCATTGCGTTTGGAAAAAGGTGTGCGTGAGCCGTACGTCGAGATAGCTATCCGAAGGTTGCTTGGACTTGTAATTGATGATGATGCAAGGAACGTGGGACACTTTTTGTCGTATTTTAGAGTCATCCACCGCCTATGAACTTACGCTCCACGAGTTGATGGGTAGGGTCATGCGTTCCGCCAAGGTTTTCGAGAATATGGAGAAGGCCTCAAAAAGCTCACACGGGGATGAGCATGGGGCCCCTAATCAGTAGAATTGAAGGTTAGACAATGGCTGAATCAGCGGATCACAGCGTTCTTTTCCCTCTGCTTTGCTCAATAAATTATATTTCTTGCCAAAACTTTTCCTTTAGTAGTAGACTCAGACAGGGACAAGCCAGAAAAAAGCGAGTTGCGATGGATATCAGAAGATTTTTTTGCAAACTGAATTTCATTTACAGTAGGGACCCTTATTATTTAACGGCGATGAATGATTCCTTGCTTCCTACGGTTAAGCGGGTAAAGTTAACTGCGGTCCAGGGAAACTTTTTGTAGTATTTAGAAGGCAGAGCTCGGGAGTTCTGGCGCCGGAATAAAATTTTCCGTGTGCCGCTCTATCTCGCGATGGAAGTTTACGGTGGGATGACTGGTGTCTCTGATGTCAACTACATTGATATGAACAAAATCTCTCTGCCTCCGGGAGATGTTGCAGGATTCGTCAAACTCATTGACGTCCTCCAAAAGGTATGATTCTCCTGTTTAACGACCAAGACAATAACAGTCTTGTACAGACTCCTACGGAATTTGAGCTGAAAGAAACTAAAAAAAGTTTCATGGGTGCCCCAAAGACTTATCCGGCAACTGTTGCTGGATTATTGGATAGAAATATTGATTAATTGACGACTGAAAGGCCTAAGAAATTCAATGGAGTCTTTGCGGTGCCTAAATACCGAACTTGTCTGAGTTTATTTGTAGACACTAGACTATGTAATTTGCACTTTAATAACCCTGCTGACGGTGAAATGCCTCAATCCGGACTTTTTTCACAGTTGGAGGCTTCTCAGATAGTTCTTTTACGCAGGAAAGCTTGGTATTGATGACTCCTACCATAGATTGGCCTTACCCGAAATTCATCGAGTCTATTTTTGGCTACTTCCTGTAGTCATTGAAGTTCAAAGGTTTTGGCCCCGATATCGAGTTTTACCTATGGGCTGGTCCCATTCTGTGGTTGTAGATCACTCGATCCAGGGAGAGTTACTGCTTGGAGCTGGTATTGGTACCAAGCTCGAAATAATTGGAGGAATGAAAAAGTTATTCGCGAAGTGAGATATGGACGGTACATTGACGATTTTTTCGTCCTTGGGCATGATCGCGAAAAAATGGAATAATTTTACCGAACTGTGTGGAAAGCCTTTGGAAACGTCAACTTAGATCCTAAACCATCCAAGCATAAGGCCCTAAACCTCTCCATAAAGTCTATTTTGGGAATTCAGTTGTGGTGCAGTGAAATCTCGAGCCGGACTCGGAGAAGATGGCCGTAACAAAAAGCCTTGAGAAGTCAAGAATTTGGAGTGAGGTGGAATTAAAGAAGGTACTCGGTTCTTGGAATTGGTCTATATTGCTCAATCGACCTGTTTTTCACTACTACAGGATTGTTATGAAGGAACTCATTCCTCAACGAGACTTACGTCCCGACCATGATTGCCCACATCGAACTGCGGCTTTTAGTAACGCTGGCACCGTTGCTTCATTATGAAATCAAAGAAGACCAAGGAAAGTACTTGATTGTCTCCAACGCTTCTTCAAATGGGGGAGCCACTATTTACCCCCTCAACTTCTTTGGCATTCGAGTCAGACACAGCTCGTTTCAAAATTCCCTAAGAATATCATTCCAGAGGTGAAAGTTCCCAAATTTCTTTGGCGATTAATTGTTGCAAAAGTTTGAAAACTTCCCCAGCGTATAAATTTGCTGGAGAGTCAGACTACTTTGACGGGCCTCTCGGCAAAATACGACTACTTTCCGCCGAACTACTATGATTACAGATTCAAAACTTATTTATTTTTTTTGGGAAAGGGAAGGTCTAGTTTCCCCGGTTTGCAGCGTCTTGCACAAAAGATTACCGTAAGTTCTCTCTCCTGCGCTGTCATACTTACCTTTGTCTGGATTCCCTCTGAACAAAATCCCACTGATGGCCCCCCCAGATCGATTTTAACTCGCTCAAGCGAGTGCTAGGCCGAAAACGGTTAGGGAATATCGACTCACCCTCAAAGCTTTTCTGTGTTTTTATGCTGAAAAAAGAATAATCTAGACGAATTTGAAGATGTCTATGTCTTTTTGGTGGATTATTGTCAAAACATTTTCTATTGGATGATCCACTAAACCATAAAGCCTTGCATTGAAAACAGTATCGGCTTTGCGTTCTTTGCCCCTGAGCTGTCAACTAAGAAGCTCATGTCCGCTTATGCACTGTGCGGCTGGGATCGATGTGCTCGCAGCCACCAATATACACCATGTCCGCAAAATATGGCGCTTGCAATAGCTTACCACCTGCTCCGCCAAGATAAGTTTGCAATGGCTGTCGCCGGTCTGATCTCTAATGAGTGTTATCTTCGTCACGATGAATATCGTCTATTAGGTCGAAATCCAATCATTTTCGACCTAAGTCCAAAGTACCCCGTCTTTGTTACAGTTTTGGTAACTGTCTCAAAGTCCACAAACTGCCAGTCTGTTACAATAAGATCCCTTTTTGTCTGTTCTCTGCTGAAATGCCTCATCGCTTTCGTGAAACCAACTGCAACCGACCGAATCTTCCACTTTATCCAAAACCAGTTCCGCCGGGTTGTTCACAACGTGGTTCGGAAACAGTCTGGTTTTCATCTGTCTCATTTGGTCACTACGCCAAATTCATTGCTGTACGGAGGAGCCACGCACGACGTTCACTCCCGAAAGTTAACTATGCTCGATATCCACTTTCGTGTCCGTTAGGCTTGCTTCAAAGAAACAGATCACTACGTTCGAGGAGGAGCAATGGATCTCGTCAAGCTCATTTTTCCAAAAGAATTTCGCAATATTCTCTCCCGGTTGCATGCCGTCCCGGGACGCTTCTTCAATGTCCCTGGTGTCAGTGCCTGATGGGATAGTCAAGGCTGACTCGGATATTTCGGTTTCACGCCCAGAGTTGGGGCTATGGGCCCTTTGAATTCCTCGCCGCTTCAAAGAGAAAACAAGTTAATTAAATCATTGTTCTAAAAAACAGTGCTTTGGTCTAGTATTCAACCTTAGAGTAGTGTCAGCGAGGAAGGATGTAATTGCAAGAAACCTGGTCAAAGAAGACAATAATAATGTTTATGGCCAAATAGCATTTGAATTGACATATTTTAGATTATTTTACTGTACTTCACGGTGTCAGTTAGGCTACATAGCAATACTGTGTTTTGTCAGTTATTCTACGGTCTACTGCTGGCCTCCGAACCTCTGGCAAGGTAATATACAATATCAAAGGAGTGTTGTTTTTGCATCCCGCACGCCTTCAATCCCATCAACAAACACACAAATGGTAGTAACGACAGCAACGCTTTTCTACACTCTCCCCATATTGTTGTTCTTGGTATAATACAATTGAATTGGCTGACATTTAGCTCTCTCTTCCGATCAAAAACGGTGCAAAACACAAATTGACCCGAAGAGGAGGTAAAAAATCGGAAATTAATACAAAAAAGTACTCATTAATTTGATTGAGAAGTCATTCTTTTCTAATCTATTTCTCAGAGATATACGCTCTCTAATATTAGTGAATTTATGACTTAAATTCTCCCTTTTGCATCAAAAAGTGACAATTGGGAAGTGGATTTGTTCTTATGGTTCTACTTTCCCGGAAGGACCCTTTCAAGTTTCTTTCAAGTTTGTTCGAATTGTACATACGTTTGATTTTGTAGGGCTCCAAACTGGATTCTTTCATTCAATATCAGAGCAACTACTTTACATATCAAATTAATTAGTATTTTATTGAAAATAGACTGGATATGTTGATAACTTCTCGTACTGCTAGGTATTGTGCGATATAGTGTCTAAAAAGGGCATATTCACATTCAGTTTCGAGCCGGGGAAATACTTGAAGCGGGTTGGACGATGCACAGACCTGTTACTAAAAGTTAACGACTCGGCTTCATAGACGGTATCGGACTATGGAAGGGAAGCAAGAAAAGATTTTGTACCTTCGGAATTGAATTTTTGCCCCTTCTCTATCTGAAAGTGCACTACTAAAACACGATCCTCAATGTCATAGATGATTGTTTGGAGGGGATTCAGTGATAAATAAATATTTAAATCATTAAAAACCTTCCGCTTGCTGCTGGAATAACTAATATCATGTCTTGTACTAAGTACATGGATTTGAGGGGCTAATGGGACAAATTTTTGCGTCCGAAAGAAAGCCAAGGTTCGAGAGCTCTAGAACAGCGACCGAGAGGAGGTTACGGAAAATATTTTCAGCTGACATACTATGTTGGACAGAATAGTCCAGGTAGCGGTAGACTTAGTAAATATAAATGTGATAGGGAGAGGGAAGAGGTTGAGAGTCGTACCTTTGTAGAAGAACTCGTGAAAATTTTCGAAAGCGTCACCCTATTTAAAGTTAGATTTCAACATCGGGAAAAGAAAAAGCCCGGCAAATAACCACCCCAGTGGCTCGTCCCCCTTTTGTCGTCAACATACACAGCCACCAACCTTCCATCATAATCGCCAATGCATCTAGAGCCCGCCGTCCCCACAAATCCCTGGCCTTGACGGCCAATGGGCCAACTGACTACAAAAATTGTTGTAGAAGGGTAGACAGGGAACTCGTTCGGGAGTGGCTACTCCTTCACTGACTCGGGAAGGTAGAGGAAGAGGAGTAAGTTGAAGCAGATGAGGAGGTAGTGGAAGAGGAAGCAGAGGAAGAGGAGGAGGAAGCTGACGCGGATGTGAAGGGATTGGAAGGTGGGGAAGATTGCGTAGAACCCTATAACACTGGTGTCCAACCGTGCGGGGACTGCTATGTTGGACGAAGGGGAGAGTAACGTAGTAATACTAATTTAGGACATCTCTCATGGCGATGAGAAGGAGGTTGAAAGTCGTAGAGAGCAATTGGAGGAACGTGATGTGCCCAAGGAGGGTATATATCATTCCGGGCCGTTCTATGTAGTTTATACAGACTACATTGAGGATATGGGTACTTTACAGAAATATTTTTCGCTCTAACCTCGAAGATAAAGACTTTGAGGAGCAAGTCGAGGTATCTATCCTGATAGTATGCACTGTTTGTCTTTCTCGTCCACAAGATTCCTTTTAATGCTTTTCATGGTACTTAGTGTACTTGCATGACTCTTTCGGATTAGCAAAAAAGTCTTGGCAAGCTGAGTAAGCTGCTTCCCCTTTAAGAGACCAAGGAGGTTGGGAGACTATTTAGTCCGCAAAACCAAGGAGTTCAGGGGTTGAAAGCTAACTTCTGCCCTATGAAATTCTTTAACTATAGTTCCTGATAGTACGAGGGAGACCCTGGCCCATGTCTACCGACTTGTAATCTCTCGCCTCTACTTTCCCATTCATCTCTTCTGGTCCCCACAACCACACTTTGGTAGCAATATTATCGCTCGCATCGCTTCCGCCTTTGAATAATTTAGTCTGAGAATATCATCATCTGGGGATTTATCCTTAACAGATATTGCCTATCTGTCGACGATGACGACGACAAAAAAGGAGTAATTAAAATTTTCACTGTACATATGCACAGTAAATGTTTTATCTCGATATTAAAAACGCTGATCTTTTATTTATTGTTGAAGTGATGTAAATAGTAAATAGATCCCTGTCAGCCAATTAAATTTGACGAAAAGGGATTTATCATAGAATCCCATTTTCGAAGAAACACATTTACATAAACAGTACGTTACCTGTGGCCTTATACTCGTTCTAGCATTTTCAGTGGACAGCGGATATTCTGTACTATACTTTTTCAAAAATACAGCTTACAGGACCGAAAAAGTTGGTCAGGCTTGGTTATTGCTTACAATCTGCATTTTAGTCAAAGAATCCCCTATCTCATTCTACATTTTTTACTTGTGCCAGAAAAACATCTCGCAATACGCTCCCTATGAAGGTGTGCTCGCTTTACCTGCTGTACAAACTTCCAATAACGGTTGAAGAAGGCATGACGGCTCTATCCTGTTTTCTGGGTAAATTATTTTACCCCTAGTACTTGGCGTTGTAACTTGCTTCACCTCACTGGCCTGGCTGATGACACAAAGAGTTTTTAGGGGCATTAGTAGCCAGCGAGGTACGAACAAGCGAGTTATCAAACTTCAGTGACCTTTGAAACCTAATTTGGGAAAATGGATGATATTCGTGGTACTAAATCTCATTGGGGTCGAGACTAGAGAATAAAGGGATGTAAGTCAGATTTTTCTCATTTTTCATGGATCTTTAGAGTCCCTTAGACCGTTGTTCTCATATTAGTACTACTTTAAGCACCGTTTTTCAATGAAAAAGTTTTTCCATAGCACATTCCTGGTCCCTCCGCATTAGTTCATGACTTTAGATGGCCGATTAAAACAAAATTTTCAAGATTGTTGGCCTCTGGAACGCCTAGAGCTATTTTACCTCACCAACTTCCGCTCTTCGCAAGAAGTTGTGAAAAAGACTTCATTTGGAAGGAAATATAGTTAATATTATCGTGAGGGGCTCCAGAAAAAGGACACATGTACAGTAAGAATTACTGTACTGTATCATAACATAAAAAGTCTTTTGCAGAAGTAAAAATTTCGGGCTTCCAAATCATTTACTTTTCCAAAATGTAACGGAAGCTGTTCTCATATAAGTAAAGTGCTATGACGGAGAGATACCAGGGATCCGTTCTGGCATTCAAGTAGTGCCAAGTATTTCCACATGATTCTGACCTCAATTTGGTGCATTCAATTTTATACAATATTTAATGTGATAGGTTTCTTCGGAAGATCCATTTCTGCAAAAAAAAAAGAGAGACTGCTCCATGCTTGAAAGGAACTAAGATACTGTGAATTGAGTACGGACAAAAAGACAAAATCAGTGTGGTCAATACATACGGTGGGGTGAACAAGACCTTGGGGACCATGGTTGACTCGCCGGACCTGATGACATTACTGCTGTTTCTCACGCCCTCTAGCAACCCGAACGGGGCGAATTACGGAAAATTTTCTGCAAATGAGAGGAATTTCTTGTATCCTTAAAAAATGGTTATTGAAAAAGTTTGACCCGCTTTGAGAGTGACCCCGACATAGCTTGACAGCACATCTCACGGTCCAAGAGCAAGAAAATTGGTCAAGTGTGCGATGCTACCGTATTAGTTTGGATTATTTGCCTGTACCCCCCGATGCTTAAAGTTTAGAAATATCTTTCATAAAGAACAGCTCGTACTACTGCAATTTCAAAGCGAATCGGATTTCTTTCAGATGGAAAACAAGGAATGGCAAATATGGGGTTTGCTGGTGATGAGGACATATTTTTTTCTATACAATCGAAATGAGAATATGGAATGGATACGAAGAGGGACTCAAAATCGTGAAATATGGTGATAGCGACTAATGAGCGAGTGGGATGTAGGTTTCACTAACAACAGATTCAGGATATTTCTGGGTGTACGGCTGTTTGATGACTCCCTGTTCTGTTTGACCTACAACAGTACAGTGTTTTTTAAATTGATGTTTGAGAGAAATTGAGACGCATTGATGAAGATTGAGCAATAAATCAAGAAATTAAGTAGTAAAGAGAACATAACGTAAAACTTCTCGCGCTATTTATCTACGCCTATAGAACCATGTGAAGTTTGGAAGATGCGCGAAATGCAGCTGGAAGAGAGCCCCAACTCGACCAGTGCTGGTACATTTGAATGTTTGAACTGGTCAAAAGTCACTTTTCGAGTTGCAACTCTACACTTCCACGGGTAATTTAGTAGAGTAATCAAGCGATTTGTTGAAGCTTGTACAAGATTACTGAGGTCTTTTAGTCACATATTTGAGAAAGATTGGGAATTATGCTAGGCTCTTAAGATAGAAATGAAGCTGGCGATTTTAGAGCGATTTGAAGAACAGATAGGCAACTTTTCTGTATCATCATGGCAAGAAACTAACCAAATAGCTTGCATGAACGGACTACTACTTCGAAACTTTCTGCTGCGGTTCTGTCAAGATTTGGATCTTCAGCTCTCCAGCATGATAATTTTATCCTGTTATAGTTTTATATCCGTTGAAGCTTCCAACTTTGACTTTGCTAAGGTATAATCCTCTTTTCGTGTCTCGATTTGAGATATTTTCTGCTTGGGGATTTTTTCTGTTGCTGCATCTACTTACGTGGGTTTTCATCGATCTATTCCGCTTCCTGCCAACTTCAAGCTTTCATTCCCTTATTAATTTTTCCAGCTCATGCTCAACTCTGTCCACCCTTAATCCGTCCCCATTTAAGTGCCGAAATAATTCAGAGTCGCAAAAATGCCTCCCAAAATCCAGGCATATCCCCTCAGAATGGATATCGAAGCAATTCTGATGGCTTGAATATCCGGGAAAGTATCCCGAGTCAAATACCCATGATGAAACCATGGACCTCATCTTTAGTGATCAGTCGGTAACAGTAGTTTGTAGAAAATGGTTCACTGCCATTGGACGTTCCATCAGGGTCCTGGTGGGGATGTTAATCTATAATACTTTGGAAGAACTGATATATTGACACATAATCCATACAAGGAAGTAGTAACTGATCACATTTTAGGAAATCTAGTTGAGATACTGTATATGGGCAGATGGATAGGTAGAGAATCATACGCTAAACTCTAGTCTTGGGTGTTGAAAGAAATAATGGCTTTACTACAATAGAACAATTGGTAAATAATCTATGGAACAGAGAGAAGGAAGTATTTTTGGGGAGGAAGGCTCTTTCAGTGACCAAACTAAAGCAAAAGCAGTGTTGATGGATCCTTTAAAATCCCTTGCATGCAGATGGGCCAACATTTGCTGGCTCAAGTCGACGTTTTTACTCACGCGAGATGTTGAAGGCTATAAAACCACGACTGCTATCGATGAAGATAGAAGGTACCACCCTAAAACTATTTACTAGATACTTAACATGGACTTTGTATATCAGAAAGATAGCATAAGTTCCCCCCAAATGTTTTTCAAGCTAGTAATGAATGTTGAAGGGAATGAAAGCATGCATTTTGATATTTCTGCACGGAAAGTATCGGTTGATTATCCATTATCGCCGTACATTACGTATTATGATTGGAATCATGCTAGGTATTATAGATCTAATTGATCGCGAATTACAGCCAGAGGCTTAGAAGAAACAAAATTCTTGGAATCGCCCCCAAAAAAGAGCTTTGAGTAACACTATCTAACAATTTAATGAGCGCAGTTAAATAATTCTATCGAGAGCAACGTCGCAACTCAAGGGCGCATATCCATCGTGTGAGTACACAGCGCGAATATTTCAAGATCAGATTTTAAATATACCTTTTAAGGCTCTATGAATTTGTTAACAGCGGTACAGTAAGAGGGTAAAATAAACTTCCACAGCACTTGAGAGCTTACTGTGTCAAACGCCGGTCATAATGGGACTGCAAGCTGCCAGTATGTTCGTCGCGCCATGGCTGCAGATTAGAGCTAACTTTAGTCAGCATGCAGTTGGGGGCCAACGTCTTGGGAAGAAAGAAGATCAGTATGAAGGAGTAGATAAAACTGTTGACGTAATCATCAGCGAAAAACAACAGTTTTTGGCAACTATCATCATGCTTTACATTGATAACACGCAGCATGAGTCCGCCGCAGCACTAGCCGTAGTGTGACTAGAGCTGAAGAGCATAAAAGCAACGCTAGCAGAACGAAACTCATATAAATGAGTAAAAGGCACCAATATGGTTGTTTAGTTGTAAGAATAGTTACAGCAAGAGCGTTTTAAGCAAGAACTTAGCATTGAAGAAAGAAAAGAATCCAAGGGCAAAACTGGCGAGATTTTAAAGCAACCAACTACGGAAAAACTAAATACTCAGATTAGCGAAAGCACTACGACGAGATCTCCGAAGGACAAGCAGATGTTTACATTGGACGCTATGAGAGTTGTGTTAAGCGAGAAACTGGAGGTACTATTTTTACACGAAGGAAGCCAATTATTTTTAAGTTTCTCCCCTCATTCCCTTTCCTTTTGTTTCTTCCTTTACTTTCTTCTTCTTTTTCTCACAAATTTTACATTTCTTTATACTCTTTCCTTTTCTCGTCTCTTTTTTATGAGTTATTAACTTCCCCATTGATGGTGGTTCTTTTAGTGCTCTCCGTTTATTTGATCTTTGTAGCCCCTAAATATCTTTACACATGACTTTAGCCATAAATCACCCCTTTTGAGGAGGTATTGGCTAAATCACACTATATGCGGGCATGTCAATCTGAACCTTTTGGCGCCATTTAAACGCAACGGTGGCCGCCCAAAATCTATGTTCGTCCCTACAACAAAAAAACCTTGATAATCCACACCCTCTTTGGCAATCATGCACGGACTCCCTTCCTCTCTTCCCATTGCCAGAACCCATCACAATAGCGCCACAACTGTCTCTCTTTTATTTTCTCCTGGCCCAACAAAAGTCTATTAATACTTTCATCGCCGAACCTGAAAACGCTTGAACGAGCTTGTTGCTCGTCACCTGGTGGAGATCGAAGCACAGGAATCGATAGGAATGACTCTGGAGAGGAGGATTGTGAAGCAGTGTGCTTTGAGAAGTGAGTGGCCTCCGAGCTTGTCTACGGGATGGAACAAGGGGAGGCCTAGGAAGATTCGGGAGAAGAGGAAGAAGATGAGGAGACTGGGGAGGAAGGAGCTGAAGATGAGGAGTCCGAAAACGAAGAAAAGGGTCTCGAACCGGGTCATATGAGAGGGGAAGGGATGAACTGGCTGGACAAGGTGGTCTCGGTCATGGACCCTGTAGGGGGGTCTGAGAGGAGCTGCATTTTTTCCAGAAAGGCTTGGAAAAATTTGGGGCATCCGAAGGTATACGTGGGAAGTAAATGGGCGATTTGATTTCTTAAGGGAATTGTTAGGTTCTGATTTAGAGAATGAAGATTTTTAGGAGCAGATTCATTAAATTTCTGTCAAATGTCTTTTGTCAAACTCTTTGCGTCCACGTGAAGTCTTTTCTTACATTTTCTGGTGCGTCAAGTAGATTTGTCGAGATTTTAGTTAAAGGAAAAATTCTATAAAAGCATAGTGAATTGCTCCCCTATGAGAAGGAAAGTAACTTAGCAGACAACTTCAGGTCTAGTCCCAAATAGTTAAGAAGTTGAGAGTCAAATTCAGAACTAATAACTTTTTTCTACGCCATTCACAAGGATAGCTCGTTGACCTTGTCCCTTTAGAGCTAGCCACTAGAGCAGTCACTCAGCTTTCACGCACACTCCTCTTGTCCGCTCGTTAATGTCTACCGAAGCACTGTATTCTCTATTAAAGACTATCAACTCGGGTAGTTAGTAGTTCCCTTTTCCGTCGGCGAAATTTCACCCTATCAATTTTCACCTCGAAAATTAGATGCTAGCAATGCAGGTACTACCAATAAGCAATGCACGGTGAATCTTTGAACAATATCTACTTTTCCGCTCCTAGCTCCTGCAAATAAACACCGTGGTGGATATGGAGGTCAGCGAGTTGGCAAGGATCGACGAGGAGGGACCTCGAGTGATTGTAAAATAGATGTTTTTGTTTGTAAAGATGAATACAGATCATGTTATAATAAATTGTATATGAGTGAGTGGAATACATACGAAGTGGCTCTCGAACTGCAGAAGAAAGGAAAAACAGAAATAAGAGACCTCGGAACAACGCAAAGCAAACACAGTAATATTTAACCAATAACTTCTTCAGTCGGATAGTGAGTTAAATGAAGATGTACTGTTAAAGAGGTCAATAAGTGACACGCAGTTGTAGATGGTGGGGATTCTGGAATATAGTTGGACAGTAGTTCCTACATTACCTTTTTAACATGTTAAACTTGTGCTCTCTTTTACAAAATTGCAAGAAGATAAAGCAATATGGTAGGCTTTTGGATGAAAATCCATCACTAAAGAAAGTGGGCTATCGCTATAAGTGCAATAATGCCTATTACGTAGGGCAATGGAAAATTCTTGCATTTTTAAGTCATTAAGATACACAAAGATGTTCGGTTTATGATAGCAAAACCCATTTCGGGAGGCGTGAAAGCTATAGAGGAACATAATAGGAACTAAAATGTGGAAGAAATGCGTGAAAATAAACATATAAGACCTCATAGGTATGTTAAGCTTGTCGCCAATGCGCAGCTATCTATCGTAAAGGAAGATCAGGATTAAAATATTGCAGAATCAATGATTAACTCAGCTATTTACCATATCATTATCCTATTAATGATCTTCATTTAAGAAGAAAGGTTTCTACTCGGTATACAGAGCAAGAACCACTTCTTCCGCACAACCTTGCGGGTGTTATTAATAAGAACCCGTATCAGGGAAAAAGTTGTCGAGTCTAGAATGCAGAATAAGTTTTCATTTTTCCCTGTTAATATTAGAACGATTGACCCTGAACCGAGTAGCAAGATAAGATTTGGAAAGCTGTATGAAAAGTTCAATGAGAAAGTATATAACGGCATATTATACTGGAAAAGGCGAGTGGTACTAAAGTGACTATGCAACAGCGTATAGTAAGTTAAGATCGATGGATGATAGGCGATTAGTGGGATTAATGGGGTTTTTCTACCTATTATGGATCATAAACAAAGCTGCATCAATGGGTGTCGTTGCTGATCCATATCTTGGTAACGATGACGATATTAAGTTGATTAGTGGGAAAAATGGGTTGATTTCTTAGTAAACACAAACCAGAGCAAAATTGCTATAGTCGAGAGAAATAATCTAGTCATTAATGATACAATGGACCGAATTGAAGCTGCTAAACAGAAATATGGATTTATATTTAACTAGAAATGTTCAGAAGTATAGGTCATGTCCAACATTATTTGGGACATATTCTCAAATCCCTTTGCTTAAAAACTACTCACACGGCACATGAAGACATGTTAATGTAATAATGCACTTATCGGTCAAATAGGGAAATCTACAATTGGTTTTATGAGGTTGAGGCGAGTGTTTAGAGTGCTTTGAGCTTGCATACAAACCATGACTGAAAATCTACACTATCAGAAGAATCAGAGAGCATTCATACCGTATCATAATCTTCAAAGACCTTGTAGTCTCTTCAACCAAAAAGCCGCGTTAGAAGCGAAAATCTACGCGGTGTGTCGTTAAATGGGAGTACCTCCCACCTATAATACTTTGAACGAAGTTAAGGACCAAATACATAGTAACCTTTTCAGCTGGGACTTCCAACGGCCAAAAAGTAAGGTTTTCGCCTCCTGTGAAAAGATAATGTCCGTTTCAAAGGACGTAAACTTTAACAATAAGGCAACAGACGATAACGGAGACGGGAAAAGAAAAATAAAAGGAAATTACATACTCGTTTCTAGGAAAATGGATGATGGACACCACAACTATTGAAGAACCAGGACGTTAGACTCAAACGGGGGTTATGTTGTGTACTAAAAAGTACATGCAAAAATCTGTCAGGATATAAAACCAAACATGAGTACATTATGCAAATTCAGATACTACTGTTGCCACTCGCGCAATGGAACGGTTTTCGAAGGTTTGATGCATTCTTTTACAGCGACACTCCGCATTGAAAGTGACCTCCAATGCCGCTTGTTTGCTGGCTGGCCTCCTTTCCACCTTTTGGTAGATTGGAGTGCCATCTACACTTTTCGATGCATTGTACGGTTTCACAATTGGCTTGGCCAATATACGGTATCTACGCTCCGGTACAAATTTACTGGGTACCAAACCACATATTTACCGCAGTAAATTAATCCCCCATTCGGATACGAAAATATCTGCTACTAAAGTAACTGAATTTGCAAGATATTTTAATTTACTTGCCTGTGACAAATTTATTGGTTTTAAATTGGTTTACGACACGCCTGTAGTAACTTACAGTATGTAAGTTCACGACATAGCTTTGGGAGATATCAAGTGCTTTTCTGAAATATTTATACATGATCACGTCATTTACTCTCTTGGGTTACTCGAAAAAACTGTATATTACCGGAGTGAATTACATACTCTAGGGGAGGCCATTTAAAGTCGAGAGACAGCTTTAAGTGCAAACCCGAATAGTTCAGAATGACCCCATGAGCGTACAAAGAAACTCAGGGGTATTTATCGTTAAGTTACTGCAAACTTGAATTCACTTCAAAATGGCTCGTGGGGAGGACAAGCGGTGCATGGATTCATACTTTGCTATACCGGTCTGAATGTTCGCAAAGGCGAAAATGTTGGTAATTTGACAGGAATAGGATGCTCTGTAGATTTTCATCTCGTCTACGAGTATCCTAATGCCTACTATTTAGGGATTACAATGGGAGGTACTAGCTTCCACTCTGAACCGAGTTTCAAACCCTAACCTATTCCTGTGATGGGTCATAGGCCAACTGCTTCAAGTCTACCATTGCAATGTTTCGCTGTCGCTGAGTGTAGGCTCCAGTCTGCGATCACAACCGAGCTCATTCTATCGCAGTCCGACAGTTTGTTCTCGTCCGCGGCAGCCCACGACCGAGCACGGCTCCCCTTCGTGCCCAAACCTCCGCCTAATCTGTTTTCTCTTCGCTTCCTCATCCCCAACGCAGTACGTACATGTCCTCTTCTACGTGGAAGGTCACTCTGGCTCTACATCTAGGCATCGCCCTATTCCCTTGATCTACTCGCTGTCCGGTCTGTTCCCGCCGCTCGGGCGACATCGCACCGGTCTTAAATTCAATTGGTCAAGACGCGTTGACCTGCAAATACGAAGACGGAATGACTCGTCGTCATCACATCCTCCGCAACGTTCTTGCCCGCTACTGCAAACAGCCACCATATCTTGCGAGATCAAACCGCGCCACACGTTCCCCCTATTGCCCGCTACTGCAAGGAAGTTGGAATCGTCGCCCTCGTCGAGCATCCGCTGGTCTACCAGGTTCCCAACCCATCTGGGCATTCGGAGCCCCCCGCGCTACGAATGGACATTTACATACCCGCTGCATACGGGCCTCACAGTACCAATATCGCCGTCGACGTGACTATTGCCCACCCCTCCGCACGCCGCCACATTTCGACAAGTACGGTTACCGCAGGCGCTGCCGCAACACTCGCAGAGCGCGAGAAACATCCTCATTACGGCACTTACTGCAACCAGAACGATATCCTCCCCTCCCCGTACGGATTGATATCTATGGCGCCTTGGGCGACGACGGAAAGGGTTTTTTCCGCCGCCTTGCTCCCTTCGCTGCTTCCAGTCGCGATTCCTCCCTCAACAGGAGCTCTGCGACTTGGTTACCAGTTTTGCGTTTAGTCTCCAAATATTGCAAGAGCGACAGGTTTCTACACGCCGCCCTCATCCGCAGTTAGTTTATGAATACCCTCCGCACGCTTCTGTGCAACATTGTACAACCCATAAAGATTTACCACCACGGGTGTGACTGACAGGGCTCCTGTGCAAAATAATTGGGATAGGTAGATCCAAAAAAAATAGTTCCAACTTGAATAAATAATAAATAAATAACACAATTGGACTTAGAATGAATAATGAATAGAAAACCAAATTTAATGATAGCTGATCGAGGGGAATATTTCGATTGCCCTAGGATATACAAAAGTATTGCTAATAATCTAGGGCTATTTATAATCTACACCAGGTTGGGGCTGCTACAAAAGTCAGGTAATCCGTACAATAACTTTGGTAGACAGGATTCAGGCTCAGCAATAATTATTGCAGTATTTTCCAGGTAATCAATCATCCAGATAATGATTTGTTGGCAGCAAAAATGCAATACTTATAGCCTGTATAATATGAAAACCCAACTGTAGGACATAAAAATTATTTCACACTGAATTCAGCATAAAATAGGTCCAGTGTAAAATAGTTAAAATTATTCCTTGATGATTTACAATAAATATAAACTGTGGGCCCAATAAAAATATTACTCCACAATTCAGCATCACAGTAGGACACCGGGATAGAGATTAAAATTTTTGGTCAATTTTCACATGCGGTTGATGTGAAAAATGCTGGTAAGACGAAAAATATGGGAGGGGGAATAAGCCGCCAAGAGGCGAATGACGTGGCGAGAGAAGACACCGGGTGACGTAGTCGTGTGTAATGTATCAGTTTGTAGTTAACTGAATGCATAATGTTGCATGTCTTTTTCAGTGCAATCTGAATTCAAGTCGAGTTGTGTGTCTTTTGTTAGTGCAATTGTATTCAATTCGAAATGTTGCATATATTTCTTTTTAGAGCAATTTGTATTCAATTTGGAAGGCAGGATATAAATACAGCAGACCAACCCTCCAATTCAAATAGAAAAAACGCAACAAGAAGAAGAACAATAAACTGAACGAGATAACTTAGACACAGCAACCGTCTGGCCAAACGACGAGCTCCCTGTTCAACTGATTATGTACAACATTTTCTGCTGAATACTCCGACGCTTTCGTCTGAAATAACAATGTAAGTGGCCCACGTCTGGCGATTACTCCGGGTACCAGTGCCCTGAAATAACTACAGACGTGGGATCCGGATCTGCTATCGACTATCCCGAAGTCAGCTCCTGAAGTAACGAGGTAAGATCCGTTATAACATCATTGCTTACATATTTCGTATTCGTTCATTTATTCTTTTCAACAGCTGCCAAGGAGCGAATTTTCTGTGCCGCATTTCCATAGCCCCATTTCTTTGGCAAACTTTATCGCTCGTCTGATTTTGAGTTGTCGCTGTTCTTGGTGGGAGGACACCTTGGAGGCGGTCAACTGGCACAGTGACCGCTCCTGTAGAATCTTGTATGGACCTGGTTTCCACAATTCTAGCCTGTCCGCCATTTTCTCAGAAACGGAATTCAGACGCCTTTCCGTGGAGCAGGAGTCGAAGTTAAAGATCATTGTGCGCATAAGTTTCGGGAGCAGGAACAGTTTCAATCAAGCAAGAGTAGCGCATGGTACAGAGGCGTGAAAGGCTTTTACTGTGCCGTTCTTGTCGGTCTGCTTGATGGCTGGCCTGAAGGCGGTCATTTAGAGAGCACATTTCCTTCCCCATTAATCTGTCGGCACACCTTTTTGATTCCATTGTGGTTGTCTGGAAAACTTTAGGATACATCGAATGTACCTTCCAACAGTAAAGACACCCAAAACTTTCCTTCTTGGCTGCAGCGGAGGCTTCCAGCACACACCCGCGGACCCTTTTGGAAATATGTGTCAGAGTGGAAATGGGCGTTTTGAAAATTTTATCCGTGGGAGGCTGCGCCTGTGTAGTGTTTCCAGAGAAAAAAAATTGCATTTGTGCGGAAGTCACCTCAGGCGCTTGGAAATCCGGAGCAGGGATCGGTTTAGGCACGGCGTCTGCCGCAGCGCTTTCCAACTGTTTAGATTACCCTTGCTAAAAGGGAAAGGTTCTGGTGCTTTACTGTTGGAAGATATATCCGATCTATCCCATAGTTTTCCAGACAATTACAACGCTAGAAGTGTCAGACTAGTATTGTCAGACGACTAAATAAACTACCCCATCATTCCCCTTTTCGTAACTGTATCTCATGCATCGGGACATATCTCCTTGGCGCCGTACTCACATCTCATTTCGGGTACTTTGATGTGACGTACTCCGACCGGTTGATCGTGAATGACGGTAAGAGAGTAATATCCCGACGCCGGCGGAGGCGCACGCGGACAGCACCCGGTATTTATTGACTTCAAAAATAGACCGGGTAGACCCGGTGGTCCGATAATGGGCCCACTAGCCCCAGCTGTAGTTACCGACGACGAAAGTCAATTACAGTGGACGAATCATGACAGCACGTGACAGCGAGCGGATTGTTTACTGTCAGCACAGCAGAAGTTGGCGAAGATGCAGATGTAGCGACTGAGCTAAAAGGTTTGCACAATATTTGTGCACACTTCCCTTCTTCAAAAGAGCTGAATTAAAAAAACTCACCCCGGCTGCAAATCGGCGCGGGCATGCGCAGCTAGATCGGCAGGCGTGTTCTTTCGTGAAAGAAGCTTGGAAAGAAGGGTTGGAACATCGTCATACACTTGACGCAGCGGCTCAAGGGTATCCTCAGAGTCTGGCAGACCACGCCAACGCACATGAACCTTGAGTTCACCGTCATCGTCAACAAGCTTCATCAGACGCTGAACAACCGTTCCTGTCTCCGAGGTGACGACGTAAGACATAATTTCAGAAGCGTCAAGAGAAGAATCACTGTGAAATCTAAGACGTCTGGCGTGAACATCGTCGTATTGACCATTACGGAGGTCTTCTACTCGATAAACGTAGTCATTGATGTCCTTAATGACCCTTCGTGGGCCACGCCATCGCAAAGAAAGTTTTTGCCGGCGGTAAAGTCTTCACCTGCGAGTAAGACATAGTCGCCTTCGACAAAATTTGGCAGCTCACCACGCGACATGGCCTCGCGAGCCCTTGCCCTATTAGTCGTGACGGACTATAAGACAACTGGACGTAGTTCAGCAATCTTAGACTTCAACTTCGACACGTTGATAGTGCGCTCATACTGCACAGCATCGATGCTCACCGGTGCTGCACTGCTTGTACGAATGAAAGTGGAGATCGACAGTGATGGCTCAGCTCCTGTAAATGCAGTGGTTGGGGCAATATTGCGACGCTGTGGCGAAGGTGCTTGATTCAAGGCGCCCTGGACGACAGGAAGCGCATCTGGCCATTCTTCCGGGCCATCTGTACCTCGGACAAGATGGCGCGAAATGTTCGTAGGAGCTCACGGCCGAGGCGTTCAACAGCGCCGTTGCTCCAAGGCAAGTATGGCAGGGTGAAGTGGTGCCGGACTCGAAGAGACTTGGAAAGCTGACGGAGTGTCTCGTTTTTAAAATGTGTCAGACCGTCCGACATGAAGGCACGCGGGGCACCGAAAGCGGCGCACCAGTCGACGAGACAGTGTGCAGCGTTAACTGCACAGGTGTTCGGGAAGGCAAACAGCCACTTGTAATCTGATTGGTCATTTCTGAGCATGAGCACGTACTCGTCTCCGGTCGAGCTTGGGCCCATCTCAATGTAGTCAAATGGGATGAGATCGTTCGGCTCCGTGCCGTGGACAGCTGGACCGAACGGGCGAGGTACTTTCTCCTCTCCTACAGTGGAAAGGGAGTGTATTTGGATGCCTTAATAAACGTGGCGACGTCCGTTGTTAGCGTCGACCAGAAGAAGAATTGTCGGAGGGTCGACGTGGTGGACTTGATGCCACGGTGTGCGCTCGGTCCGGTGTGCGAAATGATGCACAGTCTAAGCTGAAGATCGGCAAACTCGTCGGGGATCCAGATTGCACCCAGGGGGTTACGCCAAACCCCTCCATCACGGGTGAGGTTTGCAGGGCGATGCGCGCAGTGCTTCTCCTGGGCGTAAGCGATCTCTTCGACAGACGGCCAGACGAAATCGTCAGCTTAGAAAGACGTTAGTGGCGGGATTCGCACAAGGCGGCGGACGACCGGGGGGCAGACCAGCGGCTTAGGAGGTCAGCCCAGACATTTTCGCTCCCTGTAATGTGCACACACGTGTACACATAAGCGCTGAGGCGAACCGCCCAGCGTAAGACCTTACGCAGAGACGACTGTGATAGGTCAGCCACAACAGCGAGTGGGTCGAACAGAAATATTAAGTTGTGGTGGTCTGTAAACAAGTCGAGTCCGTCGGGTGTGGCTAGGATCCAGTGAATTCTGTCAATGGTCGCCATGATAGCAAACGCCTCCTTCAAAATGGACCAACCGAGTGACGGCCCGGTGAAGTGACCTGATAGAAAGGAGAGGGGTTGATGACGCTGATCAGCATGGGGCGTATGGATGTCCTCCATGGGTACCTGAGTTACCATACCCGACCATACAGCGTCGGAAACATCGGAGTAAACGCAGAGGCGGGTTGCTGTGTCGCGATGCACAAGGGTGACCTGGCGGGCGAGAACATCTTTGGCATGGTGGAACGCGTCGGATTGCGACTTTGACCATCCTTGAGCCAGGACGACACGCCCCAAGGCAGTCTTCTTGCCGCTGCCTGTCTTGGTATACACAATTCCAAGAACTACGAGAGCGGGTGAATGACCGTCGTGAAACTTGGAATCGCACTACGCATCCACTGCATAGCACATACGAACTGCTGGAGGTCAGCACCCGTCTTAGGCTCTTCCATGTCGCGTCTGGGGTCGAAGCGAATGCCTTCAGGAGAGACATTCCGACCACACCAGCGAATAGATGTCGTGAAAAGAACGCACTTAGCAGGATGGAGCTTCAGGTTGCGCTGGGCGCAGTACTCAAAGAAGCGTCGGATTGTCGTCAGGAGCTCATCGACAGTAGCCGCGTGAGCGAGGATGTCGTCGAGCCAAAGGATAATATTTTGGCGAAGGTCTGTTGGGAAAGTTGACTGCAATGAAGATTGCAGGTACATGACGGCATTTGTTGTGGAATGGAGGACGCGAGTTGGCGAAAATATTCCGTCCGGCGTGACGAAAGACTGGGATGCTTGCGACTAAGCGTGTAAGGGAAGTTGCCAGTATCCGTGAACGAAGTCGAACTCGGCGTAGCACTTGGAAGTGGAAGTTTTTGTTAGTTCCTGCTCCGTGTCGGGCATCGGAAACTGATGCTTCGTCGTGAAGCGATTAATAGGGCGCAGATCAACAGTGAATCGGAAACCATCGGGTCCTGATTTGGGCACAAGGAGTGGTGCCGAGGCCCAAGGGGACGAATGATTGGCGTAGGCCATACCACAATCGACGAGCTTACTGACGGTTTTTGACAAAAAATTTCGTTGGGTTTGCATGTTTTTGCGCAAACGGACACATATTGGCCTGGCGTCTTGCTGGATATCGATCTTGAGTGGTGGGAAGTCGGCAGGTGGACCGGATGAGAAGCTTGTCCGGAATTTGTCGATGTGCGACTTCACAATGTGCTCTAGTTGGGGCAGCGTATCTTCCGGGAGCCCATTGTTAAGCGAGTCTCGGAGCATCTTGTCGACGGCCGCGGAGACTTCGGCATGTTGGTCCTTATCGACAGTTTCGAGCAGATTGGTATCCGGAAACGGATCTGGCTCGTCCCTAACTTGGTGGTAGTTCACCTTAGGACGGTCAGGATTATCTGCCATTGTGAAGTTAAAGTCGGCAGTGGGGGCTCCATTGAGACGTGCGGTCATTAGGCGGCTGACTTTTCCGCCTCGCGTCCCATGTGTTAGACTGCGTATGGTTGAACAGTCGGTTCCGTCCAACAGCGCACGTTTCTGCTCGAGAAGTCTCTTTGTATCTATGCCGAGGTGTTGCAGGACCGACAGACCAATCAGAAGGTCTTCGGTTGCTAAGTCGTCATCAGCGACGAGGAAAGTACGTTAACCAACGCGAGCGATCCTGTGAACAGCTGAAGAACAGTTCTTGGCGGTGTCCACGAGCGTGAAAAGGAGAATGTCTCGGCCTCCGACGTGTTCTTGAGCGCGACCTGCAGATGCACCTTATCGATCTTTGTCATCTTACCAATGCCGTTGAGTACGGCGCGCTCGGCGAGCTTAGAGAAGACGATGGACTCGTCGCTTCCATCGTCAGTGCGTCCATTAGCTGTCATGCTCTCGGAGCCCTCGGTCACGACGACCGGGAAGGACGTGCCTATATGTGGATTCTCTTCGAGCTTCGGTTTGCTCGGTGCTTCCGCCACCGAACAATTTTGTGCACCTCCGGTTCATCCTTGACCTGGGCGTGCTCCCGCATCTGCCCGCGGGTTGATCTTGATGGGCCCGTGCGAGCCTTCTCTTCTGCGTAGGCCTTGAGTAACGACGCTTTTTCGTCCTCCGGGCACTCCTGACAGTCTCGTAGAATATGTCGTATGCCTTTAGATTTTGTGGTCCATAGAGGCAGACTGGGGCTTGTTTGGAGGGTTTCGACTTAGCGGACGAATAAGCAGTGTCTTCCTGTCGGCTCCCACCGCGATTGCTGCGTTTGCCCTTTTTCGTGCTCATCACACCTGACTGAGGTTTGCCATTATCGACAAGTTGGAAGGCCTCGGAGAGTCGTATCACGTGTTCCATAAAGCCTTGGAAGTCCTTGCGCAATTCGTACTTCGAAAACTCGAGGTCCGACTCTAGTCGGGCATGCAGAGAAGCGGGAAGTATGGCTGAGAAGACGTGGTAAACAGCTATCTTTTGATTCTCTTTCAGGATCCAGGACAGGCCGTTCTTCTGCAGTATCGTGTGATACTTTACAAAAAGTTTCTAAATGAGAGAGGTCGCGTTTGCTTCTTGCATGTCGATGCACAGTTCTTGTGCAACTATGCTGTCCAGCTTGGCTAATGTTACTACTTCCTTTGACTCAGTAGCTCTAGCCTTGAGAAAGTCTCGTAACTTTTTCTCGGTGAGAGCGTCGTAAGATGTCACACCGTCGATGAAACCGAGGGCAATCGTCGGCGCCAGCCATTCTGCGTCAACAAAGAACTTGAGATTGACTGGAGTAACAACCTCGTTCGTGACAACTTGTTGCGCGACTAACTGGCGGGCGCGCTCCTGCACCTCCTTAGCGTACTGATCATACGCGCGCAGAAAGGTGCGAATTGACGCTTAATCGGCTGCTTTAAGGCGTGGGTGGTCGACGATAGTTGCCACGTATTTCGATGATGCCGACGATATCTCTGGAGAGCCAGACACTCTGTGGAGATCTTCGTTCAGAAACAGAAGTTGAACGTAGTCGTTTGAATCGTAATCAGTGTGCTCAACGTTGCATCGTTACCGGCTGTCTATGCCGGCACACAATGGCTGAAGACTCGTCGTTCCTAGACGGAGTAGAGCCGTAGTGATCACTGTGACGTACTCCGACCGGTTGATCGTGATTGACGGTAAGAGAGTAGTATCCCGACGCCGGCGGAGGCGCACGCGGACAGCACCCGGTATTTATTGGCTTCAAAAATAGACCGGGTAGACCCGGTGGTCCGATCATGGGCCCACTAGCCCCAGCTGTAGTTACCGACGACGACAGTCAATTACAGTGGACGAATCATGACAGTACGTGACAGCGAGCGGATTGCTTACTGTCAGCACAGCAGAAGCTGGCGAAGGTGCAGATGTAGTGACTGAGCTAAAAGGTTTGCACAATATTTTTACACATTTGAGCCCAAAAATTCCGCAAGGTTCTTTGCCGTTGGACTGTGTTCTTTGGAGCCTAGGTGCCGGTCGTGACAGCTTCAGTATCAGAAACCTAATTCCGCTAAGGGAGAATGTTTCGGTTGATTTTCTGCGAGTGGAACGTAGGGAGAAATTCCTATGAGCGTGTGCAGTATAAAGGCAAGGTAAAGTACTTTTCGAGTCGACTGTGATCGGGGCTCTTCGGCTGCCCTGCCGTGCACGCATTGCAGTCTGCACTGCGAAAGTGATCCAGGAGGTGAGCGACTGTACTGACATTTGGAGTTTCTTGTAGTGACAGACAGCAATAGCACGGGGTGGCGGACGGTAAGCTTGATCGTCGGTATACTGAAAGAGACGGGTTGGAAACGGATCTAGGTCCACATAAAAAAGGGAATGGTTTGGGTGTGGTTTTTTTGGAAGATATATCCGATCTGGTCTACACAAGTCCTCAGAGGCAGACCAAATTCCTCAGTCCAGTCATACTCATCCACCTATCTCGTTGCACTCGCCCACTCGCCCTTCCAGTGTCTACGGCACTGTACTATGCAGTTCCTTCCCCATTACTGTGTCGATATACCCTTTTTGAGTTGCTTTCGGTTGTCTTGAAAACCATGGGATAGACCGGATATATCTTCCAAGAGTAAAACACCCAAACCTTTTCTCCTCCTGTACTATGCTGTGCTGAACGGTAAAAAAAGCACCCGTATCCCCCCAAACGGGACACTTGGACTAATGGAATAACGAGGGGGGGTTGAGGTGGTTTACTGACTAGATAAGTATCCATCAGCGGGAAAATTTTCAGGTGTTTTTACTTTTGGAAGATATATCCGATCTATCCCAAAGTTTTCCAGACAACCACAATCGACTCAAAAAGGAGTGCCGACACAGTAATGGGGGAAGAACTATGCTCCCTCAAAGGCCGCCATCAGGCCAGCCATCAAGCGGGCCGCATTGGCAATGACGGCTGCTGCAGCTTGCCGTTGCATCAAAACCCCGCAAACCTTTCCGTGCGTCTATGCGCCGTGTCACTGAAAATAAAGAGGTTTACATTTGGTAACATTCGTCTGTGACAGGCCTCACGACGGAACGCGCTTCCTCTGTGACAAAGAGGAACCACTTCCGGCATTCCTTTTCGTATGTAGAGACAAGATGGATCAAAAGCCTCTTTTCGTGATATAGTTCGCACACTCGGTATCGCGTTATTTGTGCAACTTGTGAAAAGAAAAAAATCATTCAGCATCGGAGTTTCTTCCATCATAGAATTACTCTTTGATTACAAATACAGAGGACTCCCAACCTTTCCATTACTCGCAGTAAATCAAACCAATTTTCCATGAAACGGAATACCTTCTTTAGGGCCCGCGTTGGTAAATGGCAGTAAAAACTTTCGTCTGGAACAAACTTTTTCTACAAGTCTATAACAGCCACTATATCTTGCGAGATGAAATCGCTCCACACGTTCCCCCTATCTGCACCCAGTTATGTTATTAAACTTTTGGATTCGTTACGTAAGTCATTGGAAGCAAGGCAAATCCAGATATGACTGAACTCTCAACGCCTGTACATATGCGTAAAGATGAAGTCTGGTATGTTGAAAATTGAACAATAGCATTTCACCGAAACAGTTGCTGGGGGAGGACAAAACATATACTCAAGAGGTATCTCGGTATGAGTTTTTTCAGCCTTCCACATTTTTCAAATTCTGCTACGGCCTTTCCCGATAAATTTCCAATGACTGTGATTGGGGTAAATCGTCGGGAGAAGAGATACTCAGAACCAACTACCCAAGAAGGAGGTGTTGCAAGCGACAAAAGTGCTACCGTGGTATAGTTGAACGAGCAAGGAGTGTATATGGAAGAAATTTGAGAGGGCTACAAGCAAGTATGAAAGGGGCAGGGTCTACCACTGATGCTCTGTGAGCAGCGTAGGAAAAGGTTTCTTGGGTCTGAAGTTGACTCTCAACTTCCTACTACTCGGGACTTGACTTGAAGTTGTCTCCCAACTTGCTTGACCTCCACAAGAGGAAGCAGTTTACTCAGCTTATATAGCCTTTTTGGGTATCCCTAAAGTCTCAAAGAAACATACCAAGAACCATAAAATGCATCAAATGGAGTCGTGTGAACGACAAAGACTAACAGCAGATACTATCAGGATAAATATCGATATTCTTTCCTTAATATTTTCGTCCTCTACATCAGGGCCAAACAGTTCCACCAAAATATCCATTCCACCAAAGCAGTCCACACAAATATCCGCGAACGGCTTAGAATTCTCTATTGCTTCCTGCGAAATATCTAGACCACTGAGGACGTCCCCATCCGGTTTCAGAGTCGGGACCACCTGGTCCATAATTTCTGGCCCCTTCCCCACTAATTCAGCAGTTTTCATGTCTTCCTCCCCTCATGCTCCTCATGCTCCTCTTCTCTCCTCTCTTCACCCTCGTCAGAAGAGTCATATATCACAATTACTCCCTCAGTCTCCCCTCCTTTCTCCATGGGGGCCCCCCTACCGTTATACACTAGTGGCTCCCACGGATCCACCCAGTCCTCCTTTTCATCCTCCTCATCCTCCTCTCCGTCCTCTTCCTCTAACTACCCTTCTCCCTCCTCCTCCTCCTCTGCCTCTTCTGCCTGCTCGAAGCAGTTACGGCGGACCCACTCCCGAACGCGTTCCCGGTCCAACCTTCAACAGTAATCATCGTAGTCGGTTGGACCATTTGCCAGCAGGGCCAACGCTTTGAGTGGACGACGGCCTCGGGATGACTTGGTGATGGTGAGGGAAGGACGGAGGTTGGTCATGTTAAGGGCTAAACGAAGGGGTGAGCCGATGGGGTAGTTGATGGCGGGGGTTGCCTCAACGGCGTCGACTTCGAATTTTAAATACTGCGACGTCTTCGAAAAGTATGTCGACCTTGGACGTGTACAGTAATGACGTCTATTAATGACACTGTGTCTTAAAATGAAAATCAACTCATGAATTTGCCATACTCATCCAAATTAAAAATGTCTTGCAAATTCAGAAACTGTAAAAATATCTTCCAAATCCCGATACTGTATCCGAATTTGGTCCTCTTCTAAATTTTTTTTCGTGTGCAAATTTTGTTTACATGAAGGGGTTCGGTAGACATGAGGTGTTGACCAGTGGTTTGTTTGCTGTAGAGGCTGATGAAACAGGGCTCAGTTCCAAAAGGGCCGAGTTGTTCGTCGTTTCCGAGCTCGTAGTAATCTCACCCGCGCGCCCAGTGTACGTCTACCCATAGGCAACTTCCGAGTTGAATGTAATAAGGGCGGCTTCTTGAGAAGAAAGGGTCTGCTCGTTACTTATTTGTGACGGGCGTTAGGGGTTTGGTAGACACGGAACTTTGACAATGGTACTGTTTGATTTGGGGACTAAAGGGGCAAGCTCTGATTCCGGGTGAATTCCGTCATAGACGGTGGCCAGGTGAAGAGCGGCAAAATGCCGTCTTGCGCGTTATGCCAGTAGTGCGATGCCGTCAAAAGGGGTGAAAAAAATCGACCATCGCAACCGTGGCGAGCCATGGGTGTAATCGCTTGAAAAATTTCGGCTGTAAGCACAATACTTACAGAAAACGACGGCGACGAGGACAAGTGCTCCAGCGGAACGGCCTTGGGTACGACCAGCAGGATCGCTTAGCTCAGGACCCCTCCCATGCTGGCGGGAAAATCGCCAGGGTTGAGTGCGGCAGGGTGCACTGAGCGTTGCGGTACTCAGTTGATGGTGAGAGCCTTCCTGGCGCGGGAGAAACCGCCACTTGAGAAGGCCATATCCCTAACCGATGCAACTAGAGCCCCGTAGACGTAAGTGTGCGATCTGCAAGACGCGCGAGGACACGAGTGCCCGGCGCCTGCGCCTTACGCGGCGCAGGCGCCGATCGTGGCAGGATTAAGGTTGGAGAAGGGCAGTCTATGAGGGAAGTGGAGGGGGTTTAAGGAAGATGGACTCAGCTGAAGTGGAGGGAAATCATCAACTAGTGATCTTAGAGGGAAACAACAGGACCGCTGCAACCAACACAGCTTAGAAATCATTAGATAGCGAACTGTAGAATGTGTTTTAATCGCAACTTCCTCATTCTCCACTGCACATCATTGTCTAATTAATACGCCAGCGTGCGTCTGTTCAGTAAGCCTTGGGGGGCATCGAACTCGATCCCATTTTTCATTCTTATCAACGCTTACGACCGAAAGTGCACAGTGATCACTGCAGATACTAACGGTTGTATCGCGAAAGTGTTCTATCAATAAAATGACGTCCCCTTCGACGCCCACAACCCATCATAGACAGGACCATGACTACATTTTTCAACAACCAACCTCTGTAGCATTCTCTGCTAGTCATCCTCGACTGACTAATATGAATGCAAAGTCGATTCGTGTCTTCCTGGGACAGTACGACCAGTATGTGAAGAAAGTAACTTCGCAGGCACTACAACTGGCAGTCCTTGACTCAACAACAACCGAACCAGTTCGACCAATCAATCTATGCTAATTCGTAGACCCAGAATAACTCGAGTTCTGCATTGAACTGGAATACATCACTGGCGTGAAGGACATTCAGGACCTTACGGATGAGAAGCTTCGTGTTTATCTGGAATTTAAGGCTAGGAGGATAAATACACGATGACCGTCACTGATATCGACTCGGTAGCTAGGCGCGAACTGCAAATGGACATTAATGACAATTCGTCGAGATCCAGAATGAAGGCGCTATTCACCTCGTACGTCTCAATTCTTCGCAGGAATGGTCTGTCTTGGGTTGTCAAAGATCATCCCAAGCTTGCTGTCAAACACATTGTTTCTGCTGTATAGCCGGTGGTCTTGAAGAAACGACTAGAGACCGACCTTAAACTGTTTTACGCCGCCTCACTAAAAGATTCCAAAGGCTTCATGAAACAAATAATGTCCGTAGCCAAAGCCTTCAAAGTCGTTGACAAAGGTCCGCCCACTTGAATCCGCTCCTCTCAGAGCAACAGAAGTACGAGACATGAAAGCAGCGCGACACCAGAAACTACCCCGCAACAAAACTCGGCGAGCGCAAACAGCCAGCAAGGAAGACGACCATCACCGTTTTGTCCTCATCCACCCTGCAAAGCAGTAAGTGAGCGCCATTGAATTAACGATTTTCAAGAGGCAACTGACGACGAGAAGGAATCTCTCAAAGCCGCAATAGTAGCCAAGAAGGCCGCAGATGGTCCGGCCCGTTCGACGAGATCCCAGAAAGCCGGATGAAGCGGCGAGAAACCGTCAAACATAGCCAGGATTCAACCAATTACGAACAGGAAAATCTCCAGTTGCTCAGTAATTGTATCGGATAGGACCATGTCCTTCGACTCAACTTGTCGCTTTGATGATGGAAGTGACTACAGCATCGTTCCGCCGAAGTTGGCAGAGTCGGCGGCCACCAAAGTCATAGGTAAGATGACAGCTATTGAGAAAGTCTCCCTGTCAGTAGTACTCAACAAAAAAGAAGCAGACAGTGCTCAGATGTTTTCTTTCTCAAGAACCTGGACTGTTCCAAGAACCATTCTACTTCTCGCCTCAGGAAATTTAGCTCTTAGAAAAGTTTCTCCCTTGGTTGCTGACGATGATTAGGCAGGTGAAGATCTCCTCATTGGCAGACCAGTATTGAAACACCGTCGTGTCGACACCAATACCTTTTTGGACAATAACAGAAATGCCCTCAATGTTTCAGACTGCTCAGAAGTAGGCAACCCCACATCGCAGACTCCAAATGGCTATGTGAGTCGTCTCATGACCTCAAGGAATAATCGTTTGTCGAATGAAGAAGACCGCCCATATCACGAAACGGATTGACCTCTAGTCTCGTACGACAAAGCATGACAGGACGAAGACCCCTTTCCGGACCCAGCGCTACTCAACTCGGTGGACGAAGACCAAAATGGTGACGTACATAATGCTGCAGGAAATATGATAAATGCTGCAGTGCAAAAAGGTCTTTCCTCTAAAGAATCTTGGCTATTAGCCAATATTATACAAGAAAACCTCAATATCTTTCGTATATCCCCTCTGCAAGTCCGGCTGCTGATGTTGTCCCGCCAAAGATCTCTGTCACACCCGACGCCTACACAGTTCGCGTCACCCTTCACGACAAGTACAAACTAAGGTTGAGACTAGCTATATCAACAACAATTTTACTGGGCCTTGTTCCGTCAAATTAAATAAACGATTCGAAATTTCTATATAGCCACACCACTAAGCTTGGCACAATTATATTTACTTTATGATACGCACGCATGCATCTTAAAATAATCCCGCCTTAATTTGAATATACCAGCTCGATTTCAAATTATTTGTGGGGCTAAAGTATTTGAAATAGCCTGCCCGCCTTCTCCATAGTCATACCGAGCTACTTCCACGCTGCTCAAAGTGTAATGAATGTTTTTACAACAAAATTTTTCTAGTATCTTCCATTCAAAAGATACACGAGAAAATTTCAGATCAGAAAGCGTTCCAGGAATTTAATTATTCACCTGACAATAAAAACACATCAGTATCAGATCCTCAATTCCTTATTTGGATATCTCCAGGCATCAGAACACGTTTGCTTCAATTAGATTTTGTTTTAATTTTCGATAACATTTCTCACACTGGTGACCAAACCTTAGTTGGTTCGTATCATTCTCCTTTGGCTTCTTGGATCATCATAAACCATACTTCTTCTGAACAGTTTTGAAATGCCTGATTCTTCGCATTGATTGTGCTAGATGCGAAAATTCCGTGTAAGCGAAGCATTATAATTATAACAAATACTATCTGTATTTTCGGATACCAAATCCACTTACATGTAAAGGGACAAATATACTGAACACACTCATTCCTATGAATACCAAATTGCCGATGCCATCCTAGGAGGTTATCCGTCTTGCCATCGTTGTACGTAATATTCACCACCGCTCAGCAGCATTTTCTCATGAGGAACAGTCTTATCTTTCATTTTCAAGCTACATTTCTCTGTGCATTTGTGGTAGGAACCAACTCGGCGAGCGCCGTCTTTGAGCATCAACAATTTGATGTTATCCGTACACAAATGTTCCGAAATTCTCACTATTCCTTCCGCGAACTGACAAGGGAGCGTGACAGCCCAAAGATGTTCATCGGGCCTCTGATTAGTACAAACCACAGCAAAGTAATAGTGCCTCATATGAAGATCGCTTCTAAATTACTCAGAATCCACAGCTTTGAATACACTGGACTCCACTGTCGATGTGCTGAGCAGCACTTGAACGATCTGCCTGGTGGTTAACACGTCACGAGAATAAGCAATCCGCTGGGACTTTCCGTTTTTACACCAATTCTTCTCTGCTCGGCGGTACAATGATAGATCATTCGGCCAGTCATTGATTGGCTAAAATTTGTCGGTCAAGACCGGAAATTTGTTGTTCAAAATGCTCTGAGCCTTTCGAAGAAAATCCGACATTTTTAGTACCCTTCCATGACTATCTTTGACTCCAAGAATAAATGGGTCCTTCATTCTACTTATTGACTCCCAAATCATCTTCCCTCCAAACCAATTAGGGCTAATGTTTCCACCCCCTTCCAGTTCTTCACAAAACTCTAGGATACACAACTCGGTTATTTTTTCGTCGACATACTTCCTATACTTGGCACGAGATTCATTTTAGAGGTTCAGTTGCTCAATATTCTCACCGAAAAATAATTTTCATAAGCATCTAGCGGCGCTGCTAGATTCTCTGGCATCACTACAGTGCAATAACTGGAGTAAGACTCCAATAAGCACCTTTTAATCATTCACTAACTTATGATCTGTTGCTGATAACTGAGGAAGCCTGTGATTACTTCAAACAAAGCGTATCTTCAATGGTTGATTGTCAGCTTCAAACAAAAGGTCGATAAAGTCACGTTTATGTCCATAACTAGTAATAATGTAACGGGACAACTCAACCAACCTGTGCAAGTTCTGTTTGTCAAGTCGTTCAGCTATTCTGGTTTCTGAGCCCATCTCTTCATAAACTATTGTCGTGAAGTTATCAACCTCTGCTACGTATTTGGATGCTTTTCTTTGCAAACTGCACATCCACTTGTTCTTAGGGTCGAGTACATTTTCCATAGCATTCAATCCATCAACATTCGCAGTTGGCCACCAATACGTACATGCAACTAATTCTTGAAGATCTTCAAGTAATTTCATGGAGTTCCAAAACACATCTGTTACTGTGCATCCTATAACTGTTGCACCTGTTCGAAACACCCGAGCAGATACAGTTAGTAAGCAGTATGTGGCTGAAAGGCTCATGTTGTGGATACTTTTTGCTTTCGCGTTTTAAACTTCCGTCTATGCCAGTAAACCTTTCTCTCGCAAACTTGCAAGACATCCATGCACAGCCTCGATTCATTGGCTGGCAGTAGATGAAAGCAACATGTCATGATGTTAATGGCCATTCGAGTCAGGAGATGATCAGAAGCTACAACGCGTGAGCGGTAAGGATCGAAGACACCGCTTACAACTCTTTCCCCATTCTTGTTAAGCGGTATCTTTGATCTGAATCCCTGTAAGGCAATATGCAAACAAATTCCTGGACGCCGCTATTCCGAAACAGCTTCTGTCTTCGACATTCCCAACCACCTTTTCCCATTTTCATTTATACTGCTTCCTTTCAAAGCCGTATGGCGTTCAACACAGCGCAGATCTGCGCTTAATAATTTCTTATAAATCTGTAACTGCTCTTATCAACCTTTTTTTCTCCTGAAGTGCAAAATGTACACGTTGAAGCTGAAATGTGGCCCAGCAAGTCCAAAAGATGTGACACAGATGGATAATATGAGATAAAGCATACGATATCAATGGAAATCTTCACCTAGTTACCATCCATATCAATTCCATCGACCCCTCTTCGGTCATTTTTACAATATCTGGTATGATATTGAGCAACACGAGGTTCGCGCTGAGCCCTGGCGGCGTCAATCCCAGACGTTGCACTGCAGCACCTGAATTGCTCATTTGAGGTGGTAGTCCGATTGGTAAGAGGTAACAACCTCCAGCAGAACCTTGAGGCAATTAAAAAGAATGGGGTTGAAAGTCGTCTCAATATAATATAGCCCTGTATGCCATATATGGTAGGGTAAAGTCTCGTAGATATCCACATGACTTTGTGTGAACATGTTCTTTTAGGGCCTCATATCGAAAAAGTGCTCATTTTTTCGACATGAGCGATACAGGGCCATACAAATCACCTGAACCGAGCAGCCTGACTTTCACTTTCCAGTCTTGCTGAAGACCATGTTTCATTACAGCCAGTTCAGCCCACAACAACGTTCTTGGCGCATCCCCAGGCTTCTCTCTCTAAAACAGATTCACAAGTACGCACGTGTAAGTTGTAGTCCCCCACCTATCTGATATCGGAGCATGGCTTAGTGTCAGAAGTGCACATATGTCACCTGGAATCAGGGGTCTCTCAGATGACAGCACATCCCGATCTGGATTGATCCCATCCAGGGGACCCGCGTTTGAAAGAGCTCTCACAACTGCCAACTCTATACCACTGACTTTTTGCATAGCAAGACGAGCGCTTTCCGTTTCGACTGCTCCAACACACCAAACCGCGGAGATCTTTGCCTCCATTATATGCTCGTAATTGTCATAATTTGATTCGCGGCATTCTCCGAAAACGTTTTGTATTCCGTCCAGAGGCACTTTCATGACACTTTGCGGAAGATTGTTCATTTGCTTAGTCACGACAGAGCCACATCTAGCTTTCTCAACTCGACTTCCATTTTTGACGTGTATGAAAGTCGTCGGTGCGAGCAGCTCTGCTCGATCTGTGACTATATTTGCCCGATCAGTATGCTTCTCTGTGTTTGTATCCAGTAGTATGGCGGGACAAAAGAAGGGCATTTACACATCCATATGAGCCCATTCACTCGGAAATATAACATAAATTTGAGCCATAGGAGATGTCCTCATCATAGACTGAGTTCCATTTGAGTAGCCGACGAAACATGAATTTCTATACTCAAAGACGACTGCGTTGGTTGATCTCGGAAGGATATCATTGTAATCTAGATATAATGAGTGTAATAATGCTTTTGAGAAACAGTTCCGCCTGAGGTGTGCCACAATTGTTCGCTTCACTTTCGAATATGACGAAAGCATTCTAGAGTTAGTGTGGTCGGTGATGACTTCCAGTATGCGTCTTGCGGTTCCATATTGTAGCACTGTAAAGCGAGCGCTTCTGCATACAATACTTACCCCCAAAAATGTTTTCCCACTTCAACATGAAATTTCACACTTTCTTCAGAAGTAGAAGGAGATGTCGCTCCCTGTCAGCCCTTCCCAGAGCTGGCACATTACTCATCTGAAAGTTCACTTCTCTTCTGATGATTTCTACTTCATCTTCATGGAAATAAGTATCTGTGACCAAATCTTCCATAGTCACATACGCTATTTCTAGATCGGAGTCATCTCGATCATCAGAAGAGCTTCCGTGATCACTATAATCCCAATTCTCAACTCGATCCACCTTATGAATCAATTCACCTCCACATTTGACTCTTCTTTACAGATGCAGATCTGCTGGAAGTTCAAACATTTGATTTTGGGGTTCAACTGAAACTTCCTCATGTTCAATATATTAACATCCAACAAAGATCTATATCTGGGGTTACTAGATGGTTTAGGTTGTTCAGATCTCTTGTCATTTGTTCTGGATTTCTGCAAATAAAGTTGAGATTTTCTGAACAGACTTCGGAGATCTCGGGCTTTATCTGTCATATCCATCCAGGAAGTTCCAATTCCTCGTTATCTGCGTTTTGGTCCCATAACTCTGGGTCTGAAAAATTGGATTATGATGAACTGAAATCGTTGATGTAAAGACCTAGCAAGTTGACTATGAAAATTGGGGAGTAATTGAGTGAGTTCAGAGAAATAAAGAGCGAAAAGGCATACTATTTGTTTCTTGTGACTGCGGGAAGTGATGGCATCGCTAGAGGGTAAGGGTCGTTTATCAACGACATATTCGTTACAAATTAGTAAAATAACCAGATTGGTCTCATCCAACCGATGCGACCAATCATTGGAGCAATATTTTATTTGGAAAACTCTAAAAATGCCGCCTATTCGGGTCGCGACTTTTTAGATGGAAGTTGCTCTCTAATTCCTAGCGCGGCCAGGACATTTGTAGTTGAGATAGTTCTCTCTTCTTAGGAAGGCCAGGGCCTTTTTTGGCGCTTCGCTTATGAGTATGTTTTCACGTCAAATCAGTCATGCTCTACTTTCACTTGTTGTTCCATTTTAATTTCAAGCCCTTAGGTTGTTAACGCGTCCATTCTTTCGTTTTCGACGGTACCACAATGGCTTGGAACCCATGACACGTATACTCGGCATCGCTTGCTCAACTTGTCTATCTTTTTTGCGAGACTTTGCACATGGGATGGTAGTCGTCTGATGTCCCCTTGCACCGCATCTATGGGTTCTTTCCACGGGTGATATGAATGTGTCCAGGGCGCTTGGCCTCAGGAAGATCGACGTCGAGTGGTAGTTTTCGCTCGTCTAGTTTCCGATTACCCCGTTGAGAAGTTGTCCCTTGGAACAGGCGGGTGGCAATGTCCCCGCCTTGTGCCGAGGGGGGGCGTCAGGACTGTCAAGGGCGGCGGCGTCGTGTTTTGGAGACAGGGGGCGGTGTTGTGGGAGTTGGTCAAATGTCGCAATGTCCAGAGGTTGCTTGAAGGGGGATGTAAGTGGCGGAAGGGGGAGGAAGGCGTGGGATTTTTGGTTATGGAGACTGTCAATGGTCTTAGTTTGAATAAGCTCGTCAGGGAGGGCAGGTTGGGCGAGCTGGTCAGTCAGATGACTGTGTGGAGGAGGGCTGTAGCCGCCTTGGTGTTTGCGCACAAGGTTAAGGGGGGGCACACGCATCAGGATTTGCATCCGGGGAATATTTTGCTGTTCCCGGTTGGGATGGAGGATGGTGGCGATGGCGAGGTAGTTTAAGGAGGGGCAGGTGGCAGAAAGGTAGGAAAGAAGGACAATGTTGGGGGAGGAGTGAGTGTCAAGGAGAAGATCTCGGTTTATGAGGAGGCACGCTGCAGCGATTGTGATGTCGAACTTAGCATGCGTGCTGGCTGGCCTCCAGCCGGCCATGTAGAACTTTTAGGAGAGGAAGAAGAGGGGTTGTTTTATTGCGAGTGGTATATATCAAGGCTGTTTGTCGTTGCAGGAGAACTGCCCTCACCTTCCAGTACAGCTCCATAGACCTGCTCACGATGGCCCTCGCCAAATCAGTGACAACAGAAAAATCATCCGGATGCCATCCACCGCAGGTGAAGATGGGAACCAGGCAGAAGTGCGTAATTAATATTATTCCCCAGTGTGTTGAGCACACTTTGTTCACCATATCTCAGAAGGCTTGGCCCACGCCTTCCGAGGAATCGTGAACTGGCTTCAGTAAACATTGCTAATGCAATACTTATAGTACTGATTCAGTGCCAATGAAGGAGGATGCTGGTATGTGACACGGGCGTAATCAATCATGTGATAGTAACCAGTGCTCGCTGATCTGCATAGCGGGTGGAACAAAATTGATCTGAAGAGTGTGATCAAAAAAAATTGTTACAGTAAAAGGAGCTATCTCGCCCTGAGGAACCTGCAACCGGGGCTTTTTTCTAACCATTCCAACGCATAATTTATGCGTTTGGAAGGCTTTTTCTTTTTCAACTTAAATTTTAATTGGATGCTGATGACAGTGTACATGAGGTCTGCGCCAGGCAGATACTGTACTTCGTGGTTTTCTCCGAACGGTCAATTATTGAGCCCGGTATGTGAACCCCCCTCATCATCAGGTGTAAAGTTTACACTTGATGATGAGGGGGCCTCTCCGTGCGTTGAACATTGACGAGTCAACATGTTGACGATCAACATCTCAAAATGTACGCCATTGACGCGCCCTTGCCTAACCCTCTGCAGTCTTCTGCGGTGCTGTTCGCATGATAACACGCTGTAATCCACTGCAATAAGATGGATGAAGAACATCTGGATCAGGGACTAGAAGAGGAAGATGAGCTCGGAAAGTGCGATAGCAGCTTAAAAAAACCAGACCTGGCAAGGAGCTACACAGAAGATCAAAGGGCATCCTGTGGAAACTCTGTCTCTGGCGCAATTGAAAATGCAGCGAAAGCGGTCGCTAAAGGAAAGAAAAGAGTGGCTAGCGTTGTCAGTACCGAATCATTTCCTTCATCCAGTTTTAAGTGAAGATCCCATGGGAAGGAAAAGTCTGCATTTGTGCTTTATGGAGAAGAGGTAGGAGTGGTTAAAGATGCTGATGTGCAGGTGGAATTGGTAATTACCACCCATAGTCGAGATGAGGAGGGATTGGTAGAGCATGGTTGAGAGAGGGTAAGTGTGGGGAGGCCGGGTCGAGGTGAGGTGGAAGAGATGGACCATGGCGAAGAAGGGTTGAGGAAGCCTGGTCGACATGAGGGAGTTGAGGTGCATGATGGAGATAAGATGGGAGTGGGGAGGCCTGGTTGAGTTGAGGTGGGAGTAAGGAAGCCTGGTCCGGATGAGGACCAATTAGAGGAGCATGATGGAAAGGGAATAGGTGTAGTGAGGCCGTATCGAGCTAAGGTAGGAGTGGGGATGCCTAGTCGGGACATGGATGGAGGTGTGGAGCATGATGGAGAGGAAACGAGGGTGGGGAGGCTTGGTTCAGATGGAATGAAAGAGGTAAAAATGATGAAGAAGTAGCGGGAGTGGTGGAGCATGATAGACTTGAGGTGGAGGTGGGGGTGGTGGTGCATGGCCTAGATGAGATTGGAGTGCGGAAATCTGTTGCGGATACTGATAGGGGTAAATCGTCGGGAGAAGAGATATTCAGAACCAACTACCCCAAGAAGGAGGTGTTGGAAGCGACAAAAGTGCTACCGTGGTATAGTTGAACGAACGAAAAGGAGTGGATAGGGAAGACAGTTGAATGGGCTACAAGCAAGTATGGAAGGGGCAGGGTCTACCACCTATGCTTAGTGACTAGGGTAAAATAAATGCTTCTAGAGTCTGAAATTGACTCTCAACTTCCTAACTATTTGGGACTGAGTTTGAAGCTGCCTGCCAACTTGCTTGACCTCTCCATGAGGAAGCGGTTTACTCAGCTTATATAGACTTTTGGCTACCCCTAAAGTCCGAACAAAACTACAAAAGGTACCAGGAAATGCGCAGAAACAATTTGTGCGGATGACATACTCTAAACAGAAGATACTTAAGAAACTAACAATCAATGAGGTCCTCTTATTTCCCATTCTCTAAATCAGATCCAAACAACTCCTCTAAAATATCCATGCTGTCCAAACAGTCCCCACAAATATCTGCGAATGGCTCACAGCTCTCTATTCCCTCCTGGGAGATATCTAAACTACTAAAGATATCTCCACCCGGTTCCAGCGTCGGCACCATTTGATCCATACTCTCCAGTCCAGGCCCCACCAGTACAACAATTTTCATGCCCCCATTTCCCTCATCCAACTCGTCCTCGTCCTCGTCATCCTCCTCTTCCTCCTCTTCCTCCTCATCCTCATCCTCCTCTTCAACCTCATCCTCATCCTCCTCTTCCTCCTCCTCTTCAATCTCATCCTCCCCGTCCTCCTCGTTATTAACCTCATAGACCAATCCAGGGGCTGCCCACTCCTCGAAGGTCTCCCCAGCTCCCTCCTCGATGTCCCACTCCTGACCCTCAGGTACCTCCTCGGCCTCATCCTCGACGAAGAGCTTGCGGACGAACTCTATTATCTTCTTCTTAGTCTGCCGTCGCAGGTAGTCGTCTGCGTCCGTCTGGCCATATACTGCGAGCTAAAGGCCGTTTAAGGGGCGAGAGGGGCGGTTTTTGGTGATGGGGGCGGAGGGGCGAAGGTTGTTCATTTTGGTTGTAAACGACTGTAGACGGAGGATAGAGGGTGTTTTGGGTGTGTGGGGGAGAGGGGTGATGAGTAAAATGATCAAGGACGTTTGAAACTTGGAATAAAGAGGTTTAAATAGGCTCCCGGGGCAGGTTCTATCGATTAGGAATAGGTAAAATAAATCTGCAAGGGATTTTGTAGTAGTGCATTTGCGCCCTTTTTCTCAAAAAAACGAATTTGGAGGAGGAGGTAAGCAAAAAGGGAAAAAGAACTTGATTCGGGATCGATTCAGAGGGGTAGATACAGTATAAAAATATCTAGATAAAATGGAAGTAAATTTGGAGAGGACCGCGGTAATGATAAGCGAGGTTCAGGGAGGACGAGGCAGGACCCGAACTATAAGCAAATTTGGACAAGGAGAGATA
The DNA here is from genome assembly GCA_002205965.3 of Kappaphycus alvarezii. Taxonomy (NCBI): domain Eukaryota; phylum Rhodophyta; class Florideophyceae; order Gigartinales; family Solieriaceae; genus Kappaphycus; species Kappaphycus alvarezii. The sequence continues at coordinate 236,205 of NADL03000848.1, forward strand.
GTACAGTAAACTATAGGCCTGTAGATGACGGCGACAAAAAAAAATCTGCGCCTAACAGATACCATGGAAATATTGAAGTACGGTATAGATGAGCTAGAAGTAATGATGAATGTCACGGAGAACATGATATTGGTGAAGCCTGGTGAGGAAAATCTGAGAGAAGGAGAGTGTAAAGGGAAGAATGTGGCAAATTTGAGGCCAGCTGAGGCGGTTATGGAAGCAGTTATGCAGAGTTAGGGCAGTAAGGGGATGGTGACTAATGGTAAGGAGGATTTGAAAGGCGTGAAACGCACCAATATGGTCGTGGAAGTCGCGGAGACTAACCAACATGAACAGATGACTAGCCTACACTTGACTCTGATTGGGCCGGTGCGCGAAGCACGCAAGCAAGAAAATCTCGGATGAAAAGTGGTAATCACCGCAGAGCTGCGGAAGATGACAGAATTGACGTGCGTCTTCGTCTAGAGACACACAACTGGAACACTGTTCCAATCCGGGAAATGTCATTCCGCATGTATGTACTCTCTGTATCTGCGAAGTCTCGCCTTTTGATGGAAGCAGATATTCGCCGCTATCAATAATATGCTAAATTTGACTACCAAGGCGCTAAGGATGCATGGTCACAGTTCGTCGAGTCAAGATTGATGTGGGCTGTGCCAAGGTCGCTGCGCTGCGATCGAACATTTGTGCGCGAAATGAAAGAAGTGTACTATCTTGATGCTGTAGCACAACTCCTCACAATTGATGGTGGTTTCAATTACAGCTCTATGTCACTGTTAAAAAATGGGCTTATGAACTGCGTCTGTAATGGTTTCGGCGCGAGGACTCATTTCTATTTCTAATATTACTGCAGACGTAGGTTTGGAATTTGATTTCCAGTTGATGCAAATGAGTCGGCAGATTTGTCAATCCGAGAGATGCTGAATTGCTTCCCTGCATTCCCTGCGTGCTACAGGAACCTGAAATACCCGATGCACTTACCTGTGCCATTGACACCCATCATTTTCTACTATCATCAGCAACTAGTGACTTCTGGTAATCTACAAACAAAAACAAGGCTAAAGAGGTTATAGTATCTTGAAACCCATGCTCTCATTACGTCTGTATGGTGAGCAGAGGCCAATAAGGGCGGCCGCCTATTTATTCTCCCCGAGGAGACTATTGAGTCGTTACTAGAAGCATGTAAGAGCATGGTGCTCGGAGTTGATGTATCGGTTTCCTACATTATAGACTGCATGCGGGCCGCAATTAATGTAGACATACTTTTCTGGCAAGGCTATGCAAGTGAAATAGAGGGCGTTGATGTTTCCCGTTATGTGATGGGAAGCAGAATAACCTGCAAGCCCTACCGGATTGGAGCATTCGGAACGGTTACCTACTAGGATCCACGTTTCAGACGTCTGAGAAATTTCATACGGAAATCGAGGCGGTATGAGATTGCGCGCTCGCGCCCGATGGCTCTACATGTCACAGAGCAGGATGTTGCTGAAGTACCAGGTCTGGCTCACCTAGCACGAAAAGAGCGTTGAATTAATCCTGATTCAGGATATGTGTTGTTGAGGGAACTGATGGGTAATACTTTGAACCAAAAAAGAGAAGAGAAACTGAGACTAGAGTCTGCCGAGCGGCAAATATCACAACTTTTCACCAGGTTGCATGAACTTAAACAACTTTAGCAGAAGACCATTCAGATGCTCATCTAAATGAGTACGGTAACACTAATTGGGGCTCTGTTTATCCTCGAGCTCGTGATTCTCCGGTTAGAAAAATGGCTTTTCCAGAAGATAGGACTCGATTTGAAAAGGGCGTGAAAGACCTTGCACCTGAATGGTATCCTCGTATATCAAAGTACCCGCCTTGTTCTGCAGCACGTTACGCGGAAGAATTACGACTGAAAAACTGCAACAGGGCCAATTACGCGGACTAGAGATTTGTAATGCACCTAAGAGGTCGTTACTTTGACTTAGGGAACAAAATGAGACGCTGAAGATGTCGTTGACCTGTCTAATTTTGTGTAGAGAGCTCCACCGTTCAATGAAGAATCGACGCTTTCACTGAAATAACTTATCTTCTCTGTATTACCTAAGTAAATTAACGCTGAACCAATATCAAGTGACGCTAAAGGCCCTCTTCGCCATGAAGTGGCTCTGTTTGTGATAACAATTCGAGCTCAAATGGTTTTGCTTGAAGTGAAGCTATGGAAAAGCCTTAGAACTTAAAGACTTCTGGAGCAAGGCCAAGATCTTGGTTCGATTCTCCATTGAGTGCGCCTAGTTCATCTATTGGTAATTTCTGAGTCATTGAATCAGATTCCTGCAGATCTGTAGTGTTTGCCTTGCGATAATCATCGAGAGACAAGTTGATACAACCTTTCCGAAGAGAACGAATTCTGTCGCTTTGTGACAACAGTAAATGACCTATGGCAATGGGATATGTCTTTTTGTGGCCAGTAGAGAAATCCAAACGAATTTATTTCCATGTTATGTCATATGGAGCAAACAAAGTTCCATCAGACAATTAACTTGTCCTTATAAAGTTTTTCGTCAAGTCACAAAGCACTTGCGAAATAACTGCAAGATTTCTTAAACCCGGTGAGTGGCTACAAAGAAATGGAAGAACATCGTAATCTTTTTCGTTACATTTCGTGAAACCTGTGCCGAATCTGCCAGCAACATCTGTCAGATGTGTAATCTTCGTAATCATTTTCTTTTCAGTTCTGTTTACCTTCCTCTGCTTCCCAGATACGTGAGAAACATTGACAGGGTGAGTTACAAGAAGAATAATGGATTTGTGAGATGTCATAAACCAGTAATACAGCTCTGCATTGTGTCTGTCGGCAGTGGCAGGATCGCACTGAATGTATTTCAGTTCCGCCACATCTGCAATGTGCTGCACACTGAGATCCTTCGGGTTCAACGTTTTAATTGTCACAAGGTCTTGTGCAATATCAAATCCATGACTTCTCCGTGACAACATCAAGTATACTAGGCTCTCAAAGAGAGGTCTCTTACCATTAAGATGACAGGTACGAGGAAATTGTCTGACCATACTGAACGCTCGATATGCACCATATGTCTCAATATCGCTGCTCGTCGGCACATCTTTGACATTATACCAACGTTGGTTCCAGCGACTACCTGGTATAGCATTCTCAGACTCCTTATTCTTATTCAGAATCTCCTCTTGCTGACGCTGCGCAGCGTTGATGTCCTTTAGAGGGATGTATTCTGATCTGAGCCATTTTGGGTGGGCAATCCGTTTGAGTTTGCAATCTCCATTGTTGACATTATCGGACAATCTGTTTCGGCTTGGATTTTTTGTGTCATTTTCGGTTGTTTCACGGTCCAAGATAGTCCTTGATGTTGCATCACCTGGAAGAAACTTTCCGAAGGCGTTGTTCTGAAAATTGAAGATACTGTTCATGATGATTCTCTTCCTAAACACACTGTGGCGCAATCCAACACCATCCTTCCATCCTGCACACTTTCCTCTGGGCAGTAATGAAAATAGAGGTGTTTTTAATGCTTCTTTGCATAAGAGTGAGAGTTCTTGAGGATCTTCGAGGGCAATTTCAGCAACTGTATCTGCGAGGATTGTAAAAACTACATGACAGAGAGTATCTTCATCAAAAATCCATTTGGTATGAGAGGTGCCTTTCTGAAGTTTTCTCACAAATGCAGATAACGCTGTAGTTCCACATGTTTGGTCAGAAAGAGCCCGAACAGAAGTTGTACGCAGCTCCATGACATCTTTTCTAAGTTCTCTTATCTGTTGCTCAACAGAACTGATCCTTTGCCCAGAATATACTCCATCAAATTGAATTTGGCGACTAAGGTGTTCTCCAATTTTGAGGAGTAGATTCCAAATCCCGGAATTATTTCCCTTAAGTACTGTTCCGGCTAACTATGTAGAACTTGTTTTCTCCTCCTGTTGCCTAGAATCCCCGACTAGATGAGAATATGATCGACGACCATTTGCAGAGGGAGTTACTTGTACATCATAGTCCTGTGATCCCGATTTTTCCTTATCCAAAACGGATCCTTCCGGGCCTTAACCCTTCTTAAAAGTCTGTTCAAGGTTTTCGATCTCATCCGCGTCAGATTCATCTTCTTCTTTACAAACTTCCCTGCTCTGAAAGCTGAGATCCTTATCTATTCGGTTCAGATTCCAAACCTTTTCTAGGTTTGGATAGCTGCTGGCACTGATGCGCTTTGCAGACTCGAATTGGTTATTTTCAATGTGTCGAGATCTCGATTTTGCCTCGCTTACAATTCCGGTCTTATCACCTTTGAGGTTCTCAATCGATTGGGTTGGTGCTTTCCTCTTTTGGTTTAAGTGCTTCATCTTTCGCAATTGATCACCAGTATTGAATCCTTCTAGATGCTAGAACGACGTTTAATTCGGAAACCAGAAAGTAGGGGATAGGATATCATCACTGGTAAGAAATCCATAGAGTTTTCTGTATTCCACTCAAGCGACTGCAATCGTTTGAGCGGCATTATCATTCGATAACATGCTTCAGAATTTAGAAATATTCCCACTCTCCCGCCGAAACCCATATTTAATAACAATTCAGTTTTCAGTAAGATGAAAGTCAGTAAACCCCAAGCACCGGTGTGTACTTTGAGCTCTCGAAGCCTTTTGACTCGGCTGATCCCTGCATATCCAAGTTTCGATTGACATCTTCTTGCTGCACTACTGATTTCTTGCGAACGCTATAGTTACTTTCGGTGAAGTTGATCACAAAAATAATATATAGCTCAAAGTGCACTGATGGAAACCCACGCCTTGTGAGAAGTTGTAGAGCTGGAGATGTTCTTCCGAAGATACTTCAAGATTTTGACGTAGAGTGGTTCACAGATGAAGATAAGCCGAAATGGTGGACAGGTAAGATTATCGGTTTGCTAAGGGACACAGGCAAAGTAGAGGTAAAAGCGCGTGCAGATCTGCATTATTACGTATATTATGGTTGTGAAGAAGAGGTGCATGATGTCGAATTTCTGCGAGGTTGCCAACCTCGCAGGGGAGTAGATCCAATGGAACAAAACGATAATCCTCGGTTGAAATGGAAGATCGCTAGTGTACAGCTATGTACAGATTAAAGGAGCATCTGAAAGTAGGATACGAGGAGACAGCTACAGATGATAGCGATGATGACTGGTGTGATATTGCGAAAGGGTTCTTTAAGACGCGGATGTCTCGAAACAGAGGTAGGTCCCTCAAAAGACAGGAAAATGGAAGCCTTCGTAAGTTGCAGGAGGGCCAAGCAGTTCTGGCGGCGAAGTTTTCTGCTTTGGAGAGAAGAATTCTTGTCACCGAAGAAAGAGTAAGTAACAGGAGTGCTCCTGTCATTGAGTACAGAGTGAATGAACTGAAGATGAGAGCGAGAAAGAAATTGTTCGCTACATTGCAACGTGGTTTGCGAAAGCCTAGCTCATGTAGTGCCGCGGGAGTTGGAGATAAGTACGTGTTTGATCAACCGCCCAGGTTGCAGGGTGTTCTTCCGCATTTGTTAAGGATAATTGTCGAATGTACTTTGCAGGTTTTCGAATCACTAGCTGAGAATATATTTCTGTTCAGGAATGGCGATGTTACTCAACGGGTATGTTTTTACCCACCTCATCATTACACGCAAAATCCTGCTGTAGACTCTTCCGATTTCGAAACCTATTTCGATGGACTTGCCCTCCTCTATGATCATTTGGGAATCACATATGTAACCGTTCGACAGGGCATGTTGATCAGAGAGACGAAGAGTCCAGCAGGGCATCTCTTAAGAATTCTTGGGTCGTACTGGTACAATGAACGTGAAAAAGATTCTCAAATGGTTCTTTTTTCTAGGTGCGAGCTGTGGTAGTGATATACCAGAAACAGAGGTGGGCGACGGTCAAATAGTGCGATCCGTGATTTTTAGAAGAAACAGGGAGTTTACTGATGGTAGGTTTGCATCACCACTGCGCAGCAGGATGCAAAGACCAGGTTGCCCAACTAATCCAGCAAAAGAAGGAAACGAGGACGAATACAAAAGAATGTTCGGAAAGGGCTTGGAGAAGAGGCGTAGAACCGAGCAAGAAAATGTGGTCAGCCTTTGCGTGCATTGAGGACATAATCCCGGGGAGGCTGGAGATTTACATTCCATATGTGGTTGTGGTAGGTTATTTTTTGTGCAAAGAGTTCAAGTCGATCTTGACAGCAAACATTACGCTTTTCGGAGTACAGTAGTGTGTCACACATCACGCAGTAAAAATGTAGGTCTCGGGGGAGCTCTAGATAGTATTGAATAATATTTTTGTATCGATAGTTTACTTTTGGAAGCAACAATTTGAACGAAAACAGACTAACGGATTTTATGATATGATACAATATCTTGAAAAAATTAGGCATCAATTAAATTTATTGAACATGAACAAAAAAAAATTATTGAAAACCTAGATTCTGCACTTGTCGTGTTCGAAAGTACTCCCAAAAACAAAAGAAATATCTGTATGACTTTTTGACTCGTCTCGTGCAGACCAGAATGGCTTATCCGAACCGGTTCTCAACCTGGGCATCGGCACCTCCCCTAGTGCCTAAACCCTGGCCAGCACGATTTCTTTTTACCGTTGACTTTCGAAGCATCAGTACCCTATGCCGAACATAGATCTGGAACTTCTGAAATTAGCCAAAGCACGTTTCTCCGCATCATTCGACCTTTTTCATGGTTACTGACAATTTCCGCTCGATGAGGACTCACAAATGCTCTAATCGTTCATTACGTCTGATGGGATATTCTCATTAACCACGGTCCTTTACGGTACAACCAATGCGACGACGCATCTTCAGTCAGCACTGGCGAATATCTTCCCAAAAGAACTACTGCAACGACTACTCTACTGGCTCGATGACATCCTACTACACAGCCCCAATATTGACGGATTGCTCAACAGAACTCGTCTTCTCCTCCGGACATGTGCGCAGTTTTGTATACGATTGCACCCAGAGAAATGCATTCTGCTCGCAAAGTATATTCGTTGGTCTGGACGAATTGGTTCCGCAGATGGCGTGCGATACGATCCCAGACAGCCAGAAGGCTCAGTAAAAATGGAAACCCTGACCAACGGAGCCCATTTGCAACAATTTGTGTGCCCCATGCGATGGGTCAACACTGCCATACCTGGATTCACAGATCTGATATCCCCATTACATGACTTCCTAGAAAAGTTGTACGCGCACGCAGGAAAGCGGACCAAGAGATGTGTAGCAGCAGTACAATTGCAGTCCTTTGGGTGGGATAAAGTGGAGGAAGAAGCATTTGGCAACTGTAAGAAGTCGCTTGCCAACACGGTCACATTGGCACATCGTGATGAAAATCAACGACTCTGCGTCTACACGGACACATCTGATACCCATTGGTCGGGCATTGTCACGCAGGTGCCACTCGAGAATGTTTCGAAACCGCACAAACACCAGCGTCATACGCCACTGGCGTTCTGCTCAGATCGTTTTAACGCAACCTAACTAGGCTGAGCCACCCTCGAGAAAGAAGGCTTCGCAGTAATGGCCAACATCGAGAGGGTACACTGGCTGGCCGCAACTACAGCGGGATTTGACTTGTTTACAGACCCTACAATTTTTTTTCCTCTTTGATCCTCTCTCACTGCTGCTGGACATGAGGCACTCTTCTCTGCGTAAGGTACTTTGAAAGGCCGTGCGTCTGAGCGCTTACTGCTACACCTGCTTCCACATTCATGGCATGGAAAACGTCTGGACAGACATGCTCACTCAATGGTGTACACCCCCGATTGTCCGACGTCTCGCACGAGTCCCATTCCTTCCATCTAACAGTTCAGAGACCTTCTGTTGGTCCTTGGCGAGTGAAATTGCCGGGGTGCAAAACGCGGAAGCCCAGCATCGTCCTAGCTATTTGAAACACATCAATGGGCTCCGGAAAACGGAAACAGGCTCAATTTGCATTCCCAACGCCACTAGAGACCTCCAACCAAGGTATTGAATCTTTTCACAGACCAGACCAGGAGGACACCGCGGAAGAAGAACGACGGCGAAGGTATTTAGTCAATACTATCACTGGAACACTCCTGTGCAAAATACCTGCACGTTCGTGAGAGCTTTTATTCACTGCCTCTGGACGCTGGGTGGTGAAAAGGTACCATGTCCTTTCGGGCCTGCAGTTCATGGAACGAATGCAAACGACTTGCTCCAGTTCGACTACATTGAAATTGAACAGAGCCAAGCACGTCCTAAGTACATCGTAATGCTAATAAATGACCATTCTGATTACAAATGGCATTCTGGAACACCAGAAACCTCAGCAGAGCACCCTGCGCTGACCATAATTGACTTGTGCGCAACCTTCAACGTCCCTCAAGGACTCATGTCAGATGGACCCACACATTTTCGAAACGAAACGCTCAGAATCGTTGCCAAATCTCTCCGCGTACCCCATCATTTCACCTTACCATACACGCCGTGGAGTAATGATGCTGTCGAGTGTCTTGGTAAGGAAGTTGTCCGTACTTTTCGGGCTCTTGTGTCGGGGCTCCAAATGGAATTTTCCGAATGGACAGACCTATTGCCCATTATTCAAAGCTTCTTGAACAACTCACCATCTCTTCACCGAGACAATGTCGCACCCATCACAGCTTTTCTTGGGATGGATCCTACTCCACCCATCGCAACCTTTCTGCGCTCGACAACTACGCATCCTTTGAATATTACCGAAGCCCAGTTCTAACTGTGAATGAATATGAAAGCCCTGAAAGACCGCATAGCCGAGTTACATCCCTTAATCCATTGTACACTACAGCGCAATCGAAAGGTATCTAGGTCCCAAGCATCGAAGGGAAAGCTCCCGAAATTTGAAACAGGTGATTTCGTGCTTGTAGCGCGTGATCAAGTTCACGCCGGCGAGAAGCTGGCACTACGCTTGAGTGGTCAAAGCCGCATTGCGCGAGCGCTCTCAGATTATGTGTACCAAGTCGAAGAATTACGAAACTGCACATTGAAAGACATTCATGGAACCGGCCTTAAGTTCTATCACGACGCCTCACTCGATCAAGAGGCGACTACGTATCATGTACTGTCGTCAAAAACTGGTATGGTTGTTGCAAGGCTACTCAATTTGATAGAGACAAAGGACGCCCTATATATGAGGGTTCGTTGGAAGGGACTCGAGAAAGATGAGGACTCCTTGGAGTCTTTGCAAAAGATCTACAAAGTTGTGCTAGTCATGCTTCGTAGGCTATTGCAACGCAAAACTACTCCAACGGCTTTGGCTGAGAAAGCGAAACGGCTACTTGGCCTTTGAGAAACAGGAGTGCGGTGGCTATACCACCAAGATGTAGTTGATGAAAGAATCCACTACAGCGATGAGCTAGCAGCGCGCAGGACATATGCAGCCACTTCCGGCTTCATAGCACACTGCAGCTGAAGTGGAGGGAAATCATCCACTAGTGATGTTAGAGGGAAACACACAGGACCGCTGCGGCTAACACAGCTTGGAAATCATTAGATAGCGAGCTATAGACTGTGTTCCAATCGCAACTTCCTCACTCTCCACTGCACACCATTGTCTATTTAGTACAACAGCGTGCGTCTGTTTAGTAAACCTTGGCGGGCATCGAACTCGATCCCATTTTTCCTTCTTATCAGCCCTTACGACCGAAAGCGAGCAGAAATCCATTTGGTTCAACAACGCCGACCTCCAAGCCCCACTGATTTTCAGCCCTCCCAAGGATCGCAGTACCAAACCCTTATTTTCAATATACCCAGTACAAGGATTCGAAGGGTCGTTTTATTACGAATTGTGCAATGGGTGGGAGCCCTCTAAACATGCGTTCAAACCGTGGTTCAGAGTGTACAGTACCGGACAAATAACAAGGCATTTCCTACCAACTATAAACTACCTGGTATCACCGTCAGCAAGCAAGCTATACTGGATGCGATCATCAACGCGGCATGTCATTGAAGGAGAATGGCTCTAATTCTAAAACATCGGCCTGCTTAATGGCTGTCCTGAGGGTTGCATATTAGGGACCGTAGTTCATTCCCCATTACTGTGTCGATGTACTCTTTTGGAGTCGATTTTGGTTGTCTGGAAAACCATGGGATAGATCGGATATATCTTCCAAGAGTAAAACACCAAAACATTTTCCCTCCTTAATATACGCTTTGCTCTTTGCTTGCATCAGATGCAAGCCCTTCAGGTTCTGAACCAACACATTGCTGACTAGATTCTCTCTAATAGACCCTCGCATGTTCTTACGCCCCCGGTAAAGATTCCGGAAACGGCATTTGGATACACATTAATGGGAAATTGTGCCCATTTAGTTCAATAGGCACACGAGTGACATTACCCATTATCCTGAACACGTCTAGCATACACCGGGGGATAGCCGAACTGCACTTTTCAAACATTAAAGAACCAAATCGATTCTCCATTCGGAGGAAAAAAGAAAAAAAATCCTGGAAAAGAAACCTGAAGCTGAGTTAAAAGCTGGACGGGTTATCGCTTTGCCGGATAGAAATGAAAAAGGATAACGATTCAAGTTTCATTCCTGACATAAACAGGGGAATGATGAAGTAGTTTACTTCGTCGTCTGACACTTCTAGCGGGGGATCTAAGCGGAGTTGGAGAAAAGGAAAGGAGAAAACAGAAACGGGTCTGCCCATCCGTGACCCTGTGACTAAATCGACGGTCAAGCATAAACCGCTCACCTGCAGACGGCACGGCTATCACGGCATTTTCATGCTGTGTTCTTGCGTGCCACTAGTAAGTAATGGCGCCGGGATATCATTCCATACCAGCTGAGCAGGGGTAGACACACGTGTGGTTAGTTATTCGAGGATCCCCCTTGCACATTAGAGTGTGCACCTATTTTCCGACAAGACCGGGAAACTATTTAAAGATAAAACCAGGACAGTTCGAATATAAACGTATTCGAAAAAGCCGTTTACCACCACCTCTTGATTTACCCACGTTTATTTTCCGGTTTAGAGGGTATCTGTTTCCCGTCGGGTTTAAAAAATGGGCCCATTTGCAGTTTATCAAAGTTGCATTTTCGTTGAGTTTATTGTATGGGGCTTGATTTAGACTATATCTACAGTATATTCAATTCTTGAAATTTCAAAGCAAGCACCTTCAAGTAGGCAACCCTAACGACTCACTCGGAAAACTCAATAACGGCGCAACAATCAGTTTGAGCCTTCACCACCCAATATGAATCCCTTTCCAACTTCCCCAGCAGAAGACCTCGACCCGGGCGCAATCCTCCAAGCACATGCTGACATACATATGCACGGTGTCCAACACGCCCATGCCTCCCCTGCTGATGGCAGCACTCCATCACGGCATGTCATTCATGATTTTCCTCTCCGCCCAAGGAAAACCATGAGCTGCCTGGGTTACACGTTTCCCATGCCGTTGAGAAGAGCTCCTGTTCCAGGTCGCACGCAATCCGTCGGCACTATTTCAGAGCAGGTGAAAGATTCTGATACTGGGTCTGAACTAGCTGCATATCAAGTACCCACCTCACAAAATGACGAGTTAACCCAACCTAAGCAATGGAAGATTGTTGGACGAATGCTTCATGCAAGTGAATGCAATATGGAATGGTGCAGACGGTGCAGGCGGCACGGACCTGATCGAGAAGGGGAAGGATGGAATCCGGTAGTTGTGTTCCGATTCCACCCATCCTTCGGTCTGCCCGACACAGTTGTACCCATCGAGCTGGTGAAATTAAGTGGGGCCATGGAGTACATTCGGAGTCTTCGTTGGACACCGAGAAGGGATATTATATTTCTTCCTCGATACGTTTCGCCAACAGTTTGCAAAATTCTGCTGCAGGCAATGCAGTTCCGGTGCAGAATTGGATTAGGTCACGTAGGCATGGCTGACCTCATTGAAGCAATACTACTCGCGCACAGGTGGGGCATGATGGTTTTCTTCGAAGCATTGTGTGATTTTGTCGTGGTCAGAGGGCTCCCGCGTTCGGGTGCCCCTTTAAAGCAACTTTCCTGCGTACTTTCATGTCAAAACGTTCCAGAGAGAATGAAACGTCACTTCTGGGACAAAGTAGTACTCTTTTTCGATGATCTCTCCGAGGATGCGGGGTCAAACACCAGTCAAGAGGCCGGGTCTGCCTTGCAGGAAAGAACAGGACTCATATCTAAATTCCCGGACTTATGGAAGCTAGCATTGAGGGAAAATATGATAGGAATGTTGCTGCTTCAAATTATGTTCCAATCGAAGAAGAATATTGGCCATGAGCTGTGGGACGTTTTGTTAATGGAATTAGAACCGGAAGTTGCGAACGACGGGCTCCTTGTGAGATGGATAGAGTTAGTTCCCGACTACTATGGAATTGGGATCCACAATTGCTACGCCCTCCCGAGAAATTGTTCAAAGAGAGCTGTCCTTCTGTTTTTGAAAGCGAAGGAAAACAAGATTCAGGCTATTTCGATGACATAGCATTACGATCCGAAGCGTTGGAGCTTCTGAGCACCGGAGTTCCTACATTCATGCTTTTTTTGAAACATATAGGTATCTCTCTTTGTGATTAAGGACGTTCATATATCAATTAACTGCTCAAATAAACCTTTTCTGATGCTTCAGAGTTCTCCTGTACTGGAAATACGGTGAAAAGAGGTACGCGAAGGCATCGCACTTCACCTAGCAGCGCAGATCTCTGTTTGTCGTGCTAATCCGGGGGTAGCCGAAGTATCTGCGAACATAGCCAATCCTATCTCTCAAATCTAAACAGTCCTTTAGTTTGATGAACAAACTTTGAGGAAATACCACCCCAGGAAGAGAAGCTTTAACCCTGTTACTATTCGTAGCACCGCTATGCCAGACAAGCACAAAAGGTATCAAAGCGTTATATCTCCATCGCTCCATAGGACAATACTCCTTATCAATCCGTTTCCTACTCTTGCAAGATGCAATCCGGATTCATTCTTTGTTGGCACGTGCCTAAAAAAGGTGTAGTGGCTAGAGCCATGGTTCATTTCTCCAGCGCGAGACCCTTACTACTGCATGCCGCACTATCTCTCTCCTTTTCAGCCGCATGCCTGTTGTATGGCCTCCCCACATCTTTCTGGATAGAATAAAGTCCATTGCAATCCAATTGGCTCAACAACGCCGACCTCCAAGCCCCCCTGATTTCCAGACCTCCCAAGGATCGCAATACAAAACCCTTATTTTCAATATACCCAGTACAAGGATTCGAAGGGTCGTTTTATTACGAATAGTGCAATGGGTGGGAGCCCTCTAAACATGCGTCCAAACCGTGATTCACAGTGTACAGTACCGAACATGGTTCAGAGTGTTTAAGAAATATGTGGGGGAGATTGGACCCATCCATTGGCATCCGGGGATTCATTTGAGGCCAGGAAGTTTCGTTTCCGATAGCCGCCCAGAGAAAGTTCTTCTCACACTGGGGCGTGTTTTGGTACGAAAACGGTCCTTTCTGTAGGAGAGTGGTCCTCTCAACAAACTTCTGTCTTGTCCTTCTCCATGAGTTTTCAAAAACGACTCTTCCCACCAATTTTCTTATACGAGCACAATCCTGAAACAAATCTTCTCATGAATCCAAATTCACTGCACAACTCCATTTCTATTTTGTCTTTGAGAATTTTGGTCCTACTTTTTCAAAATAGGAATCCTTCGACTCGTGATCCACTTCGTTCTCCAAATTAAGTTCCGATATTTTATCAAGAAGATGTTTAGTTATTGTCCTAATCGCATGCAAATTCAAAGCTGCGGCATTGCCTCACATTTTTTATTTTGTTCAAGACCGTGAATTTTTTCGAAGACGTCGCCATATTTAGAATTCGAAATCGACGTCGTAGAGCAACCCATCACCATCAACTACCCCATCGGCGCACCCCCTTTTTTTCTGTCCTCAACATGACCAACCTCCGCCCGTACCTCACCAACGCCAAGTCATCCCGAGGCTGCCGTCCCCTCAACGCTCTGGCCCTGATGGCAAATGGTCCAACCGACTTTGATGACTACTGCAGAAGAATAGAACGGGACCGCGTTCGGGAGTGGGTCCACTCTAACTGCTTCTAGCAGGCAGAAGAGGCAGAGGAGGAGGAAAAGGAAGAGGAGGTAGAGGAAGAGAAAAACGAGGTAGAGGTAGTGGAAGAGGAAGAGGAGGAAGAGGAAGAGGAAGAGGAAGAGGAGGTATAGGAAGAGGAGGAACAGGAGGATGAAGAGGACGACTGGCTGGACCCGTGGGAGCCACTAGTGTACAACTGTAGGGGAGCTCCCATGGAGAACGAGGGGGACACAGAGTGAGTAATCGTTATCTCTGACTCTTCGGACGAAGATTAAGAGGAGAATGAAGAGAAGAATGAGGAGGATGGGGAGGAGGGAGACATGGAAATTGATGGAATAAAGGGGAGGGGGCCGGAAAGTATGAACCAGAAGTTCCCGACTCTGGAACCGGATGGGGGCATCTTCAGTGGTCTCGATATTTCTAAAGAAGCAATGGGGGATTCTAAGCCGTTCGTGGATATTTGTGGTGACTTCTTGGGTGGAATGGATATTTTGGAGGAACTGTTTGGAACTGATCTACAGGACTAAGATATTAAGGAGCAAATATATATATTTATGCTGATAGTATCTGCTGTTAGTCTTTGCCGCTCACACGATTCCATTAGATACATTTTATGGTACTTGGTATGTTTGTTTGAGGGTTTGCCAAGAAGTTTACGGTAAATAAGCTGAGTAAAATGCTTCCTCTTGTGGAGATCAAGCAAGTTTGCAGACAACTTCAAACCAAGCCCGAGTAGTAGGAACTTGAGAGTCAGCTTCAGACCCAAGAAACATTTCTAAAACGCTGGTCGCAGAGCATCAGTGGTAGACCCTGCTCCTTCTATACTGGCTTGTAGCCCTCTCAACTTTCGTCCTTACCTAATCATTTTTGTTCGTTCATCTATACCACGTGAGCACATTTTCGCTCGCAACACTTCCTTCTTGGATCAATTGTTTTTGAATATTTCTTCTCCTGACAATTTACCCCTAGCAACGTGACCTGCGTCCATCCAGAACTGTTGCGAGGGGTGATTGGAGCAAAATACCTGGGGTCGAAAGAGAGACTGTCGATATAGCTGCAATGTGAGATCCACAAAGCTACTGGTCCACCTTGTAGAACAAATAACAGTCACGGTCGAGTAGGAATAACATGAATTATCGAGCTAGCCCCGAGATCTATTCCAAAAACTGAAGTTCGAAGCTTTTTTGGCCTATCCTTGCAGCATTGAAGATTCATCAAACATTTCTCCATGACAATTACATCGGTATACACCAATACTGCGAAAAATGAAATGTTTTTCTATAACAAGGAAATGTGTCGCTATAAAAACAGTTCTCTCTGTAGGAGAGCGGTCAATTCCACAAACTTCTGTCTTCTTTATCGCTCTGATTTTTCAAAACAAATCTCCCCAACAATTTTCTTTTACGAACAAAAACCTGAAACAAAATTTCCCCTATGAACGCAGATTTACTTTACAGCTCCATTTCTATTTTATCTCTGAGGACTTTGGTCCTCGGTTTTCAAAAAAGAAACATTTCTACTCGTGATCCGCTTTGTGGTCCAGATTCAGCTCCGATATTTTATCAAGCATAATAGCGGATATTTGTGGAGGCTGCTGGTGTGGAATGAATATTTTGAAGGAATCGTTTGGCGCTGATCTCGAGGACTAAGATTGTAACGAAGACACCTAGATATTTATCCTGGCAGTTACTGCTGCTAGTCTTTCTCGTTCACAAGATTCCATTTGATGCATTCTGTGGTACTTGGTATGTTTGTTTGAGAATTTAGATTCAGATAAAAAGTCTATATAAGCTGAGAATACTGCTTCTTCTTGTGGAGGCCAAACAAGTTGGCGGACAACTTCATGTCAAGTCCCGAGTAGCAGGAAATTGAGAGTAAACTTCAGACCCAAGAATGATTTTTCTTATGACAGTAACAGGGCATCAGTGGTAGACCCTGCCCCTTCTATACTTGCTTGTAGCCCTCTCAACTGTCGTCCTTATCCACCCCATTTTGTCCGCTCAAATATACCGCGGTAGCACCTCTGTCGCTTACATCACGTCCTTCTTGGAATAACTTAGTATCTCTTCTCCCGAAGATTTACCCTTATCAAAATTCAAATTGCCAAATAGAAATCGACGATCTTTGAAAGGGCAGGAAACTGGGATGTTTTACTGATTATAGATGCAGAAAAGATATTTTCCAAAGATCAGGGGGCAGATTTGTGTATGAGAGACTAAAAATGACACAGAACCATGAAGTTTTGCTTGACAGGAGTGGTGTGAGAACTTTTAAAAAGGTAAGAATCTTCCAGTAATCATGTGGCAGGTTCGAAAAGCCCGTTTAGTGGGAAAAGATGCATCTGAGCGATCGTTGAGAGCAGTTCTGTCCTCGAAAAAAGATGACATGGGAAGTCTCCACTCCGTGCAATTCGTAAGCCGCACTTCAAACTCTCACGTTAAAAGATGCAGATAGAAGATACTCTGCCCTTGAAAGTTAAGAGGTGGTTGTCTTTTTATACAGTAATTAGCAAGTTGATTGTTTATTTCATTTAAGGAACCCATCGACTCCGAGTAATGGTTCTTCGTAGTATATCGTTAGAGTTACATGAAATCCAGTAATGAGAAAGTAAATGTTTATGGGTTATATCAAATATCTAATTCGATTCTATGGGTGTTTCAAAATACGTAAAATTGACATAGAGCGAAGAGAATGGGGCTCAGAAATCCGAATGCCTCTGCTCTGTGTGAAGAAAAGCTTTTCGGATCACTAAAGCCGGTCCAAAATGGGTAGCCCCATTGAAAGAGTTAATCAAAATCTTGAGGAGATTTAACGAGAAGCCAGGTCACTGAGATCTAGGTAAAACAAGGAAATCATTGCAGAACATGTTTGGTAGCCCAACATCCACAACAAGGCTGACGAGATCGTCAAAAGCTCTGGCGCTTCTCAAATGCTCAATACAATACGGGAGTATAAAACGGACACCAATCATCCCGATTTCAGGCATTTCTAAACCTTCTCAGTCGCCTTTTCTGGCCCATTCGAAAAGATCTCCTCTGAAAACAAAAATCTTTTCACAGGAGCTGAGCACCGTAATGGCCATTGGAAGTCGAAGCCGAGGAATTCACTGTCGATTTGGTCCTTAACTTTATGAAGTAAGAAATAAGTGAGAAATTAGGTGGTCCGAAAAGTATCATCTCGTATAATGTTCTTTCGTTCGCAGCAACGACTTCTCTGCACTTTTTGAGAAAATAAGGAACTCAGATGAAAACTGTTCTTCTCTACGCTCCAGTTTTAAATGCGAAATCTGAAAGAATGTTAGCAAAAATTAAATGTGCAGTACCAAAAACTATGATAAAGGAAGACATTGATTGGGAAATGATTTAACGAGCATATTATATGGGTATCGCCAAGGAAAGAGATAAATTATCGCTCTCCGTTGAAGCTCACATACGTAAAAAGTGAAATGCTCCTGGAAGAATATTTGATAGCAAATCTAGTCGGTGAAGAAACTAGAAAAGTTGAGTTATAAGCCACAGAAAATAGTATTTTACGCTAAACATTGTCAAAAGCAGAAACAGAAAGATCGACTCATCAAGCGCAAACCTTTCCAATCGGCTCCAACGTTCTTATTGTCCTAACAAATATCGCATAGCAGGATATGAAGTTTCTTTTATACCAATCAAAGTAAATCAACCCTTGCAGCATCACAGAGGAGAAAAACACACATGAAAAGCTCTGCTCAAGCTAAGGGAGGAAATCGACAAGGGCCGGCCATGCACATCGTGTCTTGCGTTACTACCAAAGCCCTAAAGAATTTCCTCTCACACAGTACCACATTTAACAGCGAAATGTACTCATTTATAACTATCAAATGATTTCTATGATAGGATAGAAAGCTTGTGAATCGATTCCCCCGTTCAAGCAAGGTGATTACGTACTCCATGTCAATACCTACTTTTACATTAACATCTTCCCATGTTACCGCACGTTGAGCGTCCCATTGCTTCTCGAAGAAGAGTTGCGACTAGTAATATATGTTCTTTTCTCGTTCCGAGACGGTAAGTCTGTGTAAGTTGGTACAAATATCTTGAAAATAATACATTATTATTCTGTCGGAAAATATGGCAACTTAGCTCCCAGGGACCTCTACGAAATCTACTTGAATGTTGTTCGTCCAGATTTTCCTCTCAAGAACGATCAGGATGTAT
The DNA here is from genome assembly GCA_002205965.3 of Kappaphycus alvarezii. NCBI lineage: Eukaryota > Rhodophyta > Florideophyceae > Gigartinales > Solieriaceae > Kappaphycus > Kappaphycus alvarezii. Next base: position 254,452 of record NADL03000848.1, read on the forward strand.
ACCTCTGAGGGTAAAACTTACCCTCATATATGGAGTATCAATTAGTGCCGCGTCATATACAGGAAACGCATCCTTAAACTCGCCAGGGCGGAAGTGCAAGTATAGGAAATCATCCTCTAGAGGCTGTGATGGTGACCTGAGGAGGACATTGAGGAGACCATAAAATGCAAGGACGAGGCTCTGGGGTCCCCCGAAAGACCCTGTGCAGGCGCGGTACACCGAAAGCGGTCGGAAAAGTCCATCGAAAGAAACCACCGCATCTTCATCTGTACCTATCTTTCTAAATCATCCATACTATACAGTCAGCAGAAGGTGAATAAACTACCGTATCATTCCCACTTTTGCAACTGTATGTCATGCGCGGGACATATCTCCTCTGCACCGTGCTCACATCGCATTTCGGGTACTTTGAGCCCTAAAACTCCGCGAGGCCTCTTGCCGTTGGAACGTGCTCCTTGGAGCCTACGTACTGGTCGTGGAAGCTTCAGTATCAGTAACCTAATTGTGCTGAGGTGGGAATGTTTCGGTTGATTTGCTGCGAGTGGAACAAAGGGAGAAATTCCCATGAGCCTGTGCAGTATAAGGGTCCTGTTAAGTACTTTTCGAGTCGACTGTGCTTGTGGCTCTTCTGCTGTCCTGGCTTAGACGCAGTGCAGTCTGCACTGCGAAAGTGATCCAGGAGGTGAGCAGTTGGACTGTACTGACATCTGGCGTTTCCTGTAGGGACAGCCGACAATAGCACAGGGTGACGGACGGTGTGCTTGATCATCGGTGTAACGAAAAAAGACGGCTCGGAAACGGATATGGGTCCACATAAGTAGAGGAATGGTTTTGGAGTTTTACTTTTGGGAGATGTATCCGACCTGATCTACATAAGCCCCACAGAGGCAGACCAAATTCCTCAGTCCAGTCATGTTCATACATCTATAGTTACCGTTGCACTCGTCGACTCGCCCTTCCAGTGTTTACGGCACTGTACTATGCTGTGCTGAACGGTAAAATATGCGCCCGTATCCCCCTAAACAAGACACTTGGACTAATGGACTAACGAGGGGGGGGTTGAGGTGTTTTACTGACTAGATAAGTATCCATCAGCGGGAAAATTTTCAGGTGTTTTTACTTTTGGAAGATATATCCGATCTATCCCAAAGTTTTCCAGACAAGCACAATCGACTCAAAAACGAGTGCCGACACAGTAATAGGGGAGGAACTATGCTACCTCAAGGGCCGCCATCAGGCCAGCCATCAAGCGGGCCGCATTGGCGATGACGGCTGCTGCAGCTTGCCTTTGCATCAAAACCCCGCGAACCTTTCCGTCCGTCTATGCGCCGTGTCACTGAAAATAAAGAGGTTTACACTTGGTCACATTCGTCTGTGACAGGCCTCACGACGCAGCCCGCTTCCTCTGTGAAAAGGAGGAACCACTTCCGGCATTCCTTTTCGTATGTAGAGAGAAGATGGATCATAAGCCTCTTTTCGTGATATAGTTCGCACACTCGGCATCGCGTTATTTGCGCAGCTTGTGAAAAGAAACAAATCATTCAGCATCAGAGTTTCTTCCATCCTCGTATTACTGAAACGGGATACCTTCTTAAGGGCCGGCGTTTATAAATGACAGTAAAAGCTCTCGTCTGGAACAAACTTTTTTCTACAAGTCTATAACAGCCACCATATCTTGTGAGATCAAACCGCGCCACACGTTCCCCCTATTGCCCGCTACTACAGGAGTTGGAATCGCCGCCCTCGTCGAACATCCGCTCTTCTACCAGGTTCCCAACTCATCTGGGCATTCGGAGTCCCCCGCGCTACGAATGGACATTTACTTACCCGCTGCATACGGGCTTCACAGTACCGATATCGCCGTCGACGTTACTGTTGCCCACTCCTCCCCATGCCGCCACATTTCGCCAAGTACGGTTACCGCAGGCGCTGCCGCAACACTCGCAGAGCGCGAGAAACATCGTCATTACGGCACTTACTGTAACCAAAACGATATCCTCCTCTCCCCCGTCGGGAATGATATCTATGGCGCCTTGGGCGACGACGGCAAGGGTTTTTTCCGCAGCCTTACTTCCTTCGCTGCTTCCCGTCGCGGTTCCTCCCCTCAACAGGAGCTCCGCGACTTCGCTACCCGTTTTGCATTTAGTCTCCAAATAATGCAGGCGCCGCAGGTCTCTACCCGCCGCCCGCATCCGTAGTTAGTTTATGAATACCCTCCGTACGCTTCTGTGCGACATTGAACAACCCATAAAGATTTACCACCACTATCTGCACTCAGTTATGTTATTAAACTTTTGGATTCGTTACGTAAGTCATTGGAAGCAAGGCAACTCCAGATATGACTGAACTCTCAACGCCTGTACATATGCGTAAAGATGAAGTCTGGTATGTTGAAAAATGAACAGTAGCATTTCACCGAAACAGTTGCTGGGGGAGAGCAAAACCGGTACTCAAGAGGTACCTCTTTATGAGTTTTTCCAGCCTTCCACATTTTTTAAATTCTGCTATGGCCTTTCCCGATAAATTGCCGATGACTGCACATTTGTGTGCCCATAGACAATTTTAATGGTTCCAATAGAGCTCTATGCAAAATAATTGGGATAGACAGATCCAAATAATAATAATAGTTCGAACTTGAATAAATAAATAAATGCCACATTTGGACTTAGAATGAATAATGAATAGAAAACCAAATTTAATAATATCTGATCGAGGGGAATATTTCGATAGCCCGAGGATGTAAAAATATTTCTAACAACCTAGACTACTTACACTCTACACCAGGGTGAACCTGCTACAAAAATCAGGTGAGCCGTTCAATAGTTTTGGTAGACATAATTTAGGCTCAGCAATAATTATTGCAGTATTTTCCAGGTAAGCAATCATCCAGATAATAATTTTTGGTAGCATAAATGTAATAATTATAGCCTGTACAATATAAAAACCCAGCTGTAGGACATAAAAATTATTTCAAACTGAATTCAGCATGAAATAATGCCACTGTAAAATAGATAAAATTATTCCTTGATGATTCATAATAAATATAAATTGTGGGCCTCAATAAAAATATTGCTCCACAATTCAGCATCACAGTAGGACACCGGAATAGAGATTAAAATATTTGGTCAATTTTCACACTACTTCCCCTTTGAAATATTGAACTAAATTTATCCTGTTGACTGAGATGAATCCCGAGATAAAATATTACTCATATCCATAGGTATACATCCATCAAATAAAAGGAGCTCGAGAATGTCAGATAAAGGACTGTCCATTTTTGTGAGCGGGTCCGAGGGACTAGTTGAACCAGGTATCCATAGCATTTTCTTGATTTTGTTCGTTTCGAAATTATATCGAATTAATTGAACATCCGCTCTAATAGATTTTTCTTCAGGCTCACGACAAGTAGATAAAGAGCTGAATAGATCTTTTGAATCAACACCAACATGAAGATGAATATTGATATTTAGAAGTGTACTGTATGCTGCAGCAATAATTTTTCCTTCCTCGATAGCTTCACCAGCAGCCAATATTTCACCAGATGCAATAGATTTAACAGGACGCCGAGATAGATGTGAATGCCAATAAATTGTATGAAATATTGAATTAAAATTTAAGGAGCCAATTAGCAACCCACCAATACATCCAAGTTGCGCATTTGTCGATCCGGCTGGTTTTCCTGCATCAGAAAAAACAACAACTGATAAATTGAAATTTCCAGAAACTTCCGGGCGCCGATACGTGCTTGTAGAACGAAAAGATTTTAAATTCCGAAGCATAGAAGATTGGATAGATAAATCACGAACCAATGGATTTGACCTTTTCTGTTGTAAATAACTTGCTGTAAAGGCAGAAACTGGAGATGCAACCATACCCAAATAGACAATTGATCCGTTTAACGAATTAAAAGCAAAGTTTTTAAATGAGTTCATTTCTTCATCAGGTTGTTTTCGACGATTTCTTGATATTGAATGGGGTTCCAGTCCATTTAGCTTTTCATCAGCTGAGACATTAATTTTATAGTCATCAAACTGCATGATTTTAACTCCATTGAAATAAAAAGATCCAGGACTATGTACGATTTTACCAAGCTTATATACTTTCCCAAGATCTTGGATAAATTGCTTCTTAATTTTTTTTGTCCAGTAATAAGTATATCATCGACCAATTTAACAACAAGCAGAATTAATGATCCTTTTAAACTCATGAAAAATAATTGGGGTATATAAACGACTGATTTCAATCCGAGGTCAAAGAAAGTATTATCAGAGTGTATTTGCCATTTTGTATTCGCGTTGACTAACCCATATGAAGCAGACAGTAATAACCAATAGAAGGATTTTTCGGAGCATTCCCGAGGAGGTCACATAAACATCTCGTAATGCTGATCCAGATTGTAAAAATGCAGACTTCACATCAACTTTTGATAAATTCCATTTAAAAATTGTAGCAATTGATAAGAGAATTCTAATCTCAATCGGAGAACAAGATTCCGAATCAGTTCTCAAATTATTTTTCTCCTTGTCCTCATTTCCATGCGGAGCAATTCGAGCCTTGCAATAATATTTTCCATCATCCAAAATTTTCATTTTGTATAAAACGTGACTGGATATTACATTCGAGTCGGGAGGAATTTTTGAAACATGAATTTTTGAACACGTAGTGAGAAAATTATTTTCTTCTGTATTGTACGCATTTGAAATAATATGAGATGGGAGTCCAGATGCTTGATGAAGTAAAAATTCTTTAGATCCAAAATTTTTATGATAAAAACTCAGATATTTTTGTTCAGATGATTTCAATTCCGTTCCAGGTAACAACTCAATTTCATGCGCATCAGTTCTATCGTTTTCATCAATAGGGATATGAATTAAATTTTCAGGGTGCAGGGAACTAAGTTCAGATTCAATCGGAACATGTTCGAGAGATGATATGTTTTTAGACTCTGATAAATTTCCATCACTTTCTGATTGATTATATTTTTCGACATCAGTATTCATATTTTGGTTAAAATCACCATCATCAGAAGGATCGTCAAAATTGTTTTCGCCCACATGCTTCACTTCGGTAATATTTGTTTCATCAGAAATATCTTCCACAGAATATTCAATAGACTGATTTAATAAATCATTTGCCTTTTGAATTTGGTATGCTAGTTTATTAGATGAAACGGAATGTCGGACATCTTCAATTGCAGCATGTATAAATTTTCCATTGGATCCAGGTACTGTGACGATAAGAGATTTTTTGTCGAATTTCAATACTGGTTTGGGCGATGACCAAGATCCTTTTTTCTGATTTGGTAGATGAATAAAAGTTTCCACAATATCGCCAACATTAATTGGAATATCGGTCACAGACTTTGATTTTAGAATAAGATTTAGTTTCCTCTTGGCTATTAGCTCATTATGAGCTTCTCTTAAATCATTTGGTAGACTTCGAGGACCAGAATTATCGATGGGTCGAGTGTGACCAGTGGCAAGCTCGTATGAAGAAACAACATCATTTCCATATAAATCATTCGATATTTGAAACATTCGAGCAATACGAACCGTATTACTTGCAGAAGAATCGGATATTTTTAACGGATATAAATGTCTCTCAATATTTTATGTTTTGACTCAATATAATTTTTTTATGGCGGCGGGAACCAATAGGACAAAACGGAATTCCTCTTTCCTCAAGATAGCTTCTAAAATTATCATTGTCAAACGCCTGGTCTCCCATTAAATTGTTAGGGTCCCAAAATGGTGTTAATCAGAGAGTCTCAATATAATCAATGCAATTTTCCATCCTTAAAGAGGGCACTATTGAACCAGTTGAATACCTGGTAACTGATTCCATAATGTGAAAAATATGCAAGTTTTCCACAAAAAATGATCCACACAAACCAATTCATTAAATCCGCGAGATATGGAGCTTAAAGATACTGCACGAGGATGAGATGGTTTTTTTGTGACATCACAAAATTTGCAGGAGTCAATTATGCTTGATAAATATTTTTTGCATTCATCGTCCCATATAAAATTTCTTTGTAACAATAGTTTTATACCATCATAATTTGAGTGACCACATACATGTTTGTGAACCTTATTATATATTTTCTTCTTTTCAGCACAAGATATATTTTTTGATGTATTGATATTGTTGGAACAAATTGCTGATAGAAATGAGTTTTCAATAGGTTCGGATGATTGTATAAATATCTTTCCGGGTACATAACAATGATGACCATGATCCACCAATGTTATAGAATCGATTGAGTTATTTGCGGACTCGAACTCGATGCGATTGTCCGTCATATGAATAATATTTGATTTTCTTGTGATATTTCTTCCAAACAACCCATTGCGATGATCCACTGATTATTAGATGCATTATTTAACCTGATTTCCATTGTCTGAAATAGCTGATAAAAATATTGAACCGATCAGTTTTCTTTTTTCGCTTGAGTGGTCGCCATTTCCATATTGCCAAAAGGGCGTACCCTTGATACATTCAGGAAGTTCATCAAGAATTCCATTCCATTCCGGTAAAATAAATTTCGAAAGTGTTCGTAATTCAACAATACCCATTCCACTGTACGGTGCTCCATCATCGAGTAACGGACCTGGGTATAACGTATTTGACGGAGAATCAAGCACCATTTTTACCATATGAAATGTTACAGAAACAGAATCATTTTTGTCTTTGATATTTGCTGCATTTCCCATTCTAGATGATGAACCTTTATGATAATTTTTAGCACTCTTGCATTTATCTTTTTCATAGACCCAATGGCCAATTTCTCCACATCGGTCACAAGTTGATTTTGCCTGGAGCGCAGCAAAGTCTTCAGGAGATAATCTTTGCTTATTATTTTTCTTGAAATTTTTCTTTTCTCCGTATGAAATATTTGATTGACTTGAAGAGATATGTTTTTGAGCATTTCCATATATTTGATTTGTATTTTTTGGTTTATCACATGCACGAATAATAGATGATATTTCTGAATATTTGATTAACTCTAGGATTTTTCCTTTTTCCAAATCGCCTTCTTCATGCTTCGGAGAAGCAGCAGCCAAAATAGATACTCGCTGGTTTGAATCAATTTTGGAATTAGCCAGGAGCAAAAATGATACCAGTGCTTCAGGTAATTTCGGAGTACCAGTAGATGAATGAAATCGGGCAATTTGAGCATCAAACCGTGATTCAAAATTTTTGAAAGACTCACTATCACCACGAGTAGTGTGTAATAGATCTAAGAATTTTTGAAATGTATCTGATATAGATGATAGAGGATCCACCTTATGAATAGCGTTAGCAATCGCTAATGCACCATTTTCAGACTGAATTTATGTGTCTGGAATTTTCTTACAAATATCAAGAGCTCGTCCAAATAATTGTGATTGTAAGACAAGACCTTGTACTGCCTTAGGAACCTTATTAGAATTTGATGCTGGTAATAAATCATGAACAGATTTCCATTTTTGAAGAGCATCAAAATATTTCTCTTGAGGTCCTTTACCATCCGTCCAAGGAGCTGTGCGAAGATCCCATGAAAATTTCGGCCTTGAAAGAATTTCGGGGCAATCTGGGCCCATAACTGCAAAATAATTGGGATAGATAGATCCAAATAATAATAAATAGTTCGAACTTGAATAAATAAATAAATGCCACAATTGGACTTAGAATGAATAATGAATAGAAAACCAAATTTAATAATATCTGATCGAGGGGAATATTTCGATAGCCCGAGGATGTAAAAATATTTCTAACAACCTAGACTACTTATACTCTACACCAGGGTGAACCTGCTACAAAAATCAGGTGAGCCGTTCAATAGTTTTGGTAGACATAATTTAGGCTCAGCAATAATTATTGCAGTATTTTCCAGGTAAGCAATCATCCAGATAATAATTTTTTGGTAGCATAAATGTAATAATTATAGCCTGTACAATATAAAAACCCAGCTGTAGGACATAAAAATTATTTCACACTGAATTCAGCATGAAATAATGCCACTGTAAAATAGATAAAATTATTCCTTGATGATTCATAATAAATATAAATTGTGGGCCTCAATAAAAATATTGCTCCACAATTCAGCATCACAGTAGGACACCGGGATAGAGATTAAAATATTTGGTCAATTTTCACACTCTACGCGTCTTTCTTATCATAGTTTCAAATTAATCCGCTTCCATCTCAGGAAGTAACGGGTTTCAATCTCTAATGGGTTTCAATAAAATTTGATTAGGTTACGGCCAAAACATCTGTCACAATAAAAGATCCCTCTCTGTCCCCCGTTTCCAAAGGGGGATTGCGGAGGTTCATTTACTGCAAGGAACGTCGCTGTGAGGTCATTGGAGACGCACGGAAAGGTTCGGGGGTTTTGATGCAAAGGTTTGCTGCAGCAGCCGTCATTGCCAATGCGGCCTGCTTGATGGCTGTCCTGAGGGTTGCATATTAGGGACCGTAGTTCATTCCCCATTACTGTGTCGGTGTACTCTTTTGGAGTCGATTTTGGTTGTCTGGAAAACCATGGGATAGATCGGATATATCTTCCAAGAGTAAAACACCAAAACATTTTCCCTCCTTAATATACGCTTTGCTCTTTGCTTGCATCAGATGCAAGCCCTTCAGGTTCTGAACCAACACATTTCTGACTAGATTCTCTCTAATAGACCCTCGCATGTTCTTACGCCCCCGGTAAAGATTCCGGAAACGGCATTTGGATACACATTAATGGGAAATTGTGCCCATTTAGTTCAATAGGCACACGAGTGACATTACCCATTATCCTGAACACGTCTAGCATACACCGGGGGATAGCCGAACTGCACTTTTCAAACATTAAAGAACCAAATCGATTCTCCATTCGGAGGAAAAAAGAAAAAAATCCTGGAAAAGAAACCTGAAGCTGAGTTAAAAGCTGGACGGGTTATCGCTTTGCCGGATAGAAATGAAAAAGGATAACGATTCAAGTTTCATTCCTGACATAAACAGGGGAATGATGAAGTAGTTTACTTCGTCGTCTGACACTTCTAGCGGGGGGATCTAAGCGGAGTTGGAGAAAAGGAAAGGAGAAAACAGAAACGGGTCTGCCCATCCGTGACCCTGTGACTAAATCGACGGTCAAGCATAAACCGCTCACCTGCAGACGGCACGGCTATCACGGCATTTTCATGCTGTTTTCTTGCGTGCCACTAGTAAGTAATGGCGCCGGGATATCATTCCATACCAGCTGAGCAGGGGTAGACACACGTGTGGTTAGTTATTCGAGGATCCCCCTTGCACATTAGAGTGTGCACCTATTTTCCGACAAGACCGGGAAACTATTTAAAGATAAAACCAGGACAGTTCGAATATAAACGTATTCGAAAAAGCCGTTTACCACCACCTCTTGATTTACCCACGTTTATTTTCCGGTTTAGAGGGTATCTGTTTCCCGTCGGGTTTAAAAAATGGGCCCATTTGCAGTTTATCAAAGTTGCATTTTCGTTGAGTTTATTGTATGGGGCTTGATTTAGACTATATCTACAGTATATTCAATTCTTGAAATTTCAAAGCAAGCACCTTCAAGTAGGCAACCCTAACGACTCACTCGGAAAACTCAATAACGGCGCAACAATCAGTTTGAGCCTTCACCACCCAATATGAATCCCTTTCCAACTTCCCCAGCAGAAGACCTCGACCCGGGCGCAATCCTCCAAGCACATGCTGACATACATATGCACGGTGTCCAACACGCCCATGCCTCCCCTGCTGATGGCAGCACTCCATCACGGCATGTCATTCATGATTTTCCTCTCCGCCCAAGGAAAACCATGAGCTGCCTGGGTTACACGTTTCCCATGCCGTTGAGAAGAGCTCCTGTTCCAGGTCGCACGCAATCCGTCGGCACTATTTCAGAGCAGGTGAAAGATTCTGATACTGGGTCTGAACTAGCTGCATATCAAGTACCCACCTCACAAAATGACGAGTTAACCCAACCTAAGCAATGGAAGATTGTTGGACGAATGCTTCATGCAAGTGAATGCAATATGGAATGGTGCAGACGGTGCAGGCGGCACGGACCTGATCGAGAAGGGGAAGGATGGAATCCGGTAGTTGTGTTCCGATTCCACCCATCCTTCGGTTTGCCCGACACAGTGGTACCCATCGAGCTGGTGAAATTAAGTGGGGCCATGGAGTACATTCGGAGTCTTCGTTGGACACCGAGAAGGGATATTATATTTCTTCCTCGATACGTTTCGCCAACAGTTTGCAAAATTCTGCTGCAGGCAATGCAGTTCCGGTGCAGAATTGGATTAGGTCACGTAGGCATGGCTGACCTCATTGAAGCAATACTACTCGCGCACAGGTGGGGCATGATGGTTTTCTTCGAAGCATTGTGTGATTTTGTCGTGGTCAGAGGGCTCCCGCGTTCGGGTGCCCCTTTAAAGCAACTTTCCTGCGTACTTTCATGTCAAAACGTTCCAGAGAGAATGAAACGTCACTTCTGGGACAAAGTAGTACTCTTTTTCGATGATCTCTCCGAGGATGCGGGGTCAAACACCAGTCAAGAGGCCGGGTCTGCCTTGCAGGAAAGAACAGGACTCATATCTAAATTCCCGGACTTATGGAAGCTAGCATTGAGGGAAAATATGATAGGAATGTTGCTGCTTCAAATTATGTTCCAATCGAAGAAGAATATTGGCCATGAGCTGTGGGACGTTTTGTTAATGGAATTAGAACCGGAAGTTGCGAACGACGGGCTCCTTGTGAGATGGATAGAGTTAGTTCCCGACTACTATGGAATTGGGATCCACAATTGCTACGCCCTCCCGAGAAATTGTTCAAAGAGAGCTGTCCTTCTGTTTTTGAAAGCGAAGGAAAACAAGATTCAGGCTATTTCGATGACATAGCATTACGATCCGAAGCGTTGGAGCTTCTGAGCACCGGAGTTCCTACATTCATGCTTTTTTTGAAACATATAGGTATCTCTCTTTGTGATTAAGGACGTTCATATATCAATTAACTGCTCAAATAAACCTTTTCTGATGCTTCAGAGTTCTCCTGTACTGGAAATACGGTGAAAAGAGGTACGCGAAGGCATCGCACTTCACCTAGCAGCGCAGATCTCTGTTTGTCGTGCTAATCCGGGGGTAGCCGAAGTATCTGCGAACATAGCCAATCCTATCTCTCAAATCTAAACAGTCCTTTAGTTTGATGAACAAACTTTGAGGAAATACCACCCCAGGAAGAGAAGCTTTAACCCTGTTACTATTCGTAGCACCGCTATGCCAGACAAGCACAAAAGGTATCAAAGCGTTATATCTCCATCGCTCCATAGGACAATACTCCTTATCAATCCGTTTCCTACTCTTGCAAGATGCAATCCGGATTCATTCTTTGTTGGCACGTGCCTAAAAAAGGTGTAGTGGCTAGAGCCATGGTTCATTTCTCCAGCGCGAGACCCTTACTACTGCATGCCGCACTATCTCTCTCCTTTTCAGCCGCATGCCTGTTGTATGGCCTCCCCACATCTTTCTGGATAGAATAAAGTCCATTGCAATCCAATTGGCTCAACAACGCCGACCTCCAAGCCCCCCTGATTTCCAGACCTCCCAAGGATCGCAATACAAAACCCTTATTTTCAATATACCCAGTACAAGGATTCGAAGGGTCGTTTTATTACGAATAGTGCAATGGGTGGGAGCCCTCTAAACATGCGTCCAAACCGTGATTCACAGTGTACAGTACCGAACATGGTTCAGAGTGTTTAAGAAATATGTGGGGGAGATTGGACCCATCCATTGGCATCCGGGGATTCATTTGAGGCCAGGAAGTTTCGTTTCCGATAGCCGCCCAGAGAAAGTTCTTCTCACACTGGGGCGTGTTTTGGTACGAAAACGGTCCTTTCTGTAGGAGAGTGGTCCTCTCAACAAACTTCTGTCTTGTCCTTCTCCATGAGTTTTCAAAAACGACTCTTCCCACCAATTTTCTTATACGAGCACAATCCTGAAACAAATCTTCTCATGAATCCAAATTCACTGCACAACTCCATTTCTATTTTGTCTTTGAGAATTTTGGTCCTACTTTTTCAAAATAGGAATCCTTCGACTCGTGATCCACTTCGTTCTCCAAATTAAGTTCCGATATTTTATCAAGAAGATGTTTAGTTATTGTCCTAATCGCATGCAAATTCAAAGCTGCGGCATTGCCTCACATTTTTTATTTTGTTCAAGACCGTGAATTTTTTCGAAGACGTCGCCATATTTAGAATTCGAAATCGACGTCGTAGAGCAACCCATCACCATCAACTACCCCATCGGCGCACCCCCTTTTTTTCTGTCCTCAACAGGACCAACCTCCGCCCGTACCTCACCAACGCCAAGTCATCCCGAGGCTGCCGTCCCCTCAACGCTCTGGCCCTGATGGCAAATGGTCCAACCGACTTTGATGACTACTGCAGAAGAATAGAACGGGACCGCGTTCGGGAGTGGGTCCACTCTAACTGCTTCTAGCAGGCAGAAGAGCAGAGGAGGAGGAAAAGGAAGAGGAGGTAGAGGAAGAGAAAAACGAGGTAGAGGTAGAGGAAGAGGAAGAGGAGGAAGAGGAAGAGGAAGAGGAAGAGGAAGGTATAGGAAGAGGAGGAACAGGAGGATGAAGAGGACGACTGGCTGGACCCGTGGGAGCCACTAGTGTACAACTGTAGGGGAGCTCCCATGGAGAACGAGGGGGACACAGAGTGAGTAATCGTTATCTCTGACTCTTCGGACGAAGATTAAGAGGAGAATGAAGAGAAGAATGAGGAGGATGGGGAGGAGGGAGACATGGAAATTGATGGAATAAAGGGGAGGGGGCCGGAAAGTATGAACCAGAAGTTCCCGACTCTGGAACCGGATGGGGGCATCTTCAGTGGTCTCGATATTTCTAAAGAAGCAATGGGGATTCTAAGCCGTTCGTGGATATTTGTGGTGACTTCTTGGGTGGAATGGATATTTTGGAGGAACTGTTTGGAACTGATCTACAGGACTAAGATATTAAGGAGCAAATATATATATTTATGCTGATAGTATCTGCTGTTAGTCTTTGCCGCTCACACGATTCCATTAGATACATTTTATGGTACTTGGTATGTTTGTTTGAGGGTTAGCCAAGAAGTCTACGGTAATAAGCTGAGTAAACTGCTTCCTCTTGTGGAGATCAAGCAAGTTTGCAGACAACTTCAAACCAAGCCCGAGCAGTAGGAACTTGAGAGTCAGCTTCAGACCCAAGAAACATTTTAAAACGCTGGTCACAGAGCATCAGTGGTAGACCCTGCCCTTCTATACTGGCTTGTAGCCCTCTCAACTTTCGTCCTTACCTAATCATTTTTGTTCGTTCATCTATACCACGTGAGCACATTTTCGCTCGCAACACTTCCTTCTTGGATCAATTGTTTTTGAATATTTCTTCTCCTGACGATTTACTCCTAGCAACGTGACCTGCGTCCATCCAGAACTGTTGCGAGGGGTGTGTGGGGTGTTGAGCGCACAAAAGGTAATCGATGGTTGAACTGTTGGTTGATGCTTCCGGTAAACAGGCCGGAACATCAGACCAGGTTTATATAGAAAAAGTACTCAACACCAGCAGAGATAAATTGTAACTAAACGGTACTGAATTCAAAGGTATTCTAGAAAAAGCGACCCAGAGGTATCAAACTACAAGGTTCTGAAGGTCCATCAGTATAACAGACAGCAACAAACATCATGGCAAAGTCCCATTGGTCCAATTGGCAAGTAGGCATAAAGTGGTTGCTGATTGGTGGGTGCGAAATGTTTCGAGAACCACACGAGATAGCCATGATGGATCCATGTCATTGGCTAGGACAAAGAGGTATGATATTATGCTTTTACACTGGTGCGTGAGTACAGTGCACAAGTTGCAATGATGTCTTCTTACAGTGTAAATCCTTGGTACAGGTTACCGGAGGGATACTGTCAGGGTATTTGGTGATTTACGGGCATAATCGCAACATCACTCCCCCCTACGAAGAAGAATCGCCCCGATTCTTGTATTCGTATAGCAGATCTTGACAATTTTTCAGTTCATTTTCTGATAGCCATGAGTTCTCGTGATCTGCATATCCTTTCCATTTAATGAGATATTTTGTTTTTCCGTATTGTTTCTTGTGACTGAGAATTGATTCGACTTCGTATTCTTTATGTCCATCTTGAACCTGTATAGGCGGTGGCGGCGGAATTTGGCGATAGAATTCATCTTCAAAGTACGGCTTAAGGAGACTAGCATGGAAAGCATTGTGAATTCCCCTGTCGATCATTGGCTGGGAAAGATTTAAACGGTACGTAACTCCGTTTATATCCTCAGATATTTGAAATGGACCACAAAACTTTGGGTTCAGTTTTCGAGATCCTGCACCATCTTCAAAAGCTAGGTTTTTTGTGGACAACCAGACTTTGTCACCAACTTTATAAGAAGAAGGTCTTCTACTTCTGTTGACATACAAGGCAGTGGATTCATTTGATTTTTTGATTTGTTCTTGGGCTTTTTTCAGTGATTCTTGCATGTTTTTAGGAACTGTGCCGCAGCAGGGTTGTCTGCGGAGAGTATGTCCAAAGGGACAGTTCTAGGGTGGATTCCATAATTGAGGAAGAACGGAGAGAATGTTGTAGTGGCATTAATAGATGAGTTGTAAGCAACTTCGAAGTCTACCAAGTATTTGTCCCAATCTGTCTTGTCGAAGCTAACAAAAGAACGAATCATTTCTTCGATCTTTCTGTTCATAATCTCAGATTGTCCATCTGTTTGTGGGTGTATGCTGAAGAAGGGGATATCTTGGTACCCAGAAGGTGGAACAGACTCTTCCAAAACTTGCTCATAAAAATGCATCCCTATCACAAATGATATTCGTCGGAATTCCGTGGTTTCTGTAGACATGATCCTTGAACAGCCTGCAGTTGAAGGAGCATCTATTTTGGGCTTGGTTGGTATAATTCTGATCATCTTTGATAATCTGTCAACGACAGTTAAGATGCCATTGTTTCCTTCCGTTGACCTTGGAAGGGGTGTAATAAAGTCCATCGTTATGTGAGTCCATTTGGTTTTCGGTGGATCAAGAGGTTGTAAAAGACCTGCGGGTTTCTGATTGGATGGTTTGTCTCTTTGGCAGTGGCAAGAACGAACGTATCGAAGTACATCTGTACGAAGGTTTTTCCAGTAAAACTTCGGTGATATTCTATTGATTGTTTTTGAAATTCCCAAATGTCCAGTATTTGGAGTAGAATGGTAGTCATGTAATAGCTTGACTTTAAATTTTCCTTCTGGTACGCAAATCTTTCCGTTCCTTAGTAAAAGCAACCCTTTCTTTTCGAAAGGTGCCTTTGGATCTTTGTATTGGGTTTTCAGGTTTTCATCTAGCCTGTAATCTTTGGCCAGATCTTCTAGCTCAGAATCCGCAAAATAAGGTACGGATATATTGTTCGATTCTAGGTATGTCTTTGTTATCACTTCCTTGAGTAGTTCTCTGTTTCGATGTTTAGGTGAGGGATAATTCTGAGGTTGTCTTGACAGGGCATCGGCAACGATGTTTGCTTTCCCGGAGATGGGTATAATTTTGAAATCAAAGTTCGCTAATCTTTCCAACCACCTAACCTGTCTTTGGGACAGATTTCCTGGGTCTCGAGGTATCTTAAAGGGTAGTGATCAGAATGAACTGTGAAAAAGTTTCCGTGTAGGTATGCTCTCCACCATTTCAAGCACTCTACAATGGCCAAGAGCTCCTCTCATGAGCGGCATAATTTTGCTCAGCATCATTCAAAGTCCTAGACGCAAAGGCAACTGGTCTTCTGGATTTTGGATCCCCCTGTTCCAACACAGCTCCAATTGCGTACTGAGAGGCATCTGTAGTGACATATATTGGAAGTTCAGAGTCAAAAGTTCGAAGGACTGGGGCACTGCATAACGATTTCTTCAAGGTCTGGAATGATTTGTCCTGAGTAGCTGTCCACAGAAATGAAACGTTCTTCGTCAGCTCTGTAAGAGGTTTAGCAACCAATGAGCATCCTCTTATGAATCTTCTGTAATAGTTGACGAGTCCTAAGAATGACTGAAGTTGTTGCTTGTTCTTTGGTGAGGGCCATTCCATGACTGCCTTTATCTTGTTGGGATCCACAGCAATTCCCTCTTGACAGATTACATGTCCAAGATACTCGACTTCTTTAACACCGAAGACACATTTTGACAATTTTGCGAACAGATTCTCCTTCCTCAGAATCTCTAGTACTACATCAATGTGTTCTAAATGTTCTTTCCATGTCTTACTGAAGATGAGAATGTCATCTAAATAAACGATAACGAATACATCCAGGACATCTTTGAATATGTCGTTCATGAGATTCATAAAAGTTGCTGGTGCGTTGGTCAATCCAAAAGGTAGTACGAGAAATTCAAAATGTCCGTATCTGGTTCGAAACGCTGTGAGAGGGATTGAAGATTCCTCCAGTCTGATCTGATGGTAACCCATCCTCAGATCTATTTTCGAGAAGTACCTGGCTCCCTTAAGTCGATCAAAGATATCATCGATGCGCGGCAGGGGGTAGCTGTTTTTTACAGTAAGCCGATTAAGTGCTCTGTAATCCACACACATACGCAAACCGCTGTCCTTTTTCGTTACAAAGAGTATTGGCGCTCCCCAGGGGCTTTTGCTTGGTCTAATGAATTCACTCTCTAGTAGATCATCTAGTTGTTTACGAAGCTCCATCATTTCTTTTCCTGAAAGTCTGTAGAGACCCTTTTTCTGTGGCTTAGCATCTTTTTCCAATTCGATCTTGAAATCATACTTTCGCTTCGGAGGAAGGCCCTTCGGAAGTTTTTCCGGGAAAACGTCTGTATACTTTTTCAGTACACCTTGAATATCTTCTGGGTAAGAATCTGGAACATTTGGATTTGAGTCTAGTGGTCGAATTAGAACAGCATAAGTGCTACATTTTTTCTCCAAATCAGTAAGTACTGAGTTTGCAGAAACGAAAGGGTGCTTTGTCATTTCATTGGCAGTGACGGAGTACTTTTCACCCTTGTAGTTGAAAGAAACTTGATTGCTTGAAGAGTCGATAATTGCTCTATGGGCTCCACACCATTCCTTTCCTAGGATTGCATCATATCTCTTGAGGGGGCTCACGGCGAAGTACAGTGGTTCTGTGTAGTTCTTTATTTGGACGATTGCCGGACCGGCTGTTTCTCAACTTCTGGTTAGCACCGTTCGCCATTTCGGCAAGCTCTGCTGATTCTCTTGTTTTAATCTTATGGTAATCGCAGAACAATTCACTGAGGAAATTGATCTCACCACCTGGGTCGATGAGAATTTTTGCTGGTCCATTGGAAATGACTCCTTTAACAATAAGAAGTCCTCTATGATTTCGTTGGAAAGTTGGGGTTGGTGTTCCCCTAAATGCTTCCTGGGATCTTATTGTTGAAACAATAAGATTTCTGTCATCCAGAACTGATTGAGGACCTTCAGTCAGTTCCTTCGGGCTTTTGGGCAGTTTTTTGCAATGTGCCCTCTCTGTCTGCATCTCAAGCAGAGGCCTTCACGTATGCATCTCTCACGTTCTGCTTGATCCAATTTCGGTAAGTTAACATTTGAGGACTGTATACCCGGTTTCATTTCCACGTTCCCAATTTCCATGGCACAGGAGCACTATTTCCAGTACTTGAACTTCCGTTCAGCGATTTTGTACTCGATTTGTTGTTACCTAACGGCCCTGAACGCCTGTAAGCAGCTTCGATTCTTTCCGCATCTGCCATTAAATCAGAAAGCTTAGAGTATTCTTTCGTGCATAAGGCTTTCCAAATGTACGGTTTCAGGCCGCTTGAATAGCGATCAATCTGATCTTTGACTCCTATGTCTGGTATATCCAACAATATTTTGTTAAAATCTTCACTGAACGCAGTAACTTCTTTAACTTGTTTCCAGCGAGCCAGCTTGTCTCGGGCGATTTTTTCCTTGTTTAACGTCTCGAAGCGATTGAGAAGGGCAGTCTTCAGTTCCTTCCATGTTTGAATCTCCTGCCCCGCGGCGCTCTTGGAATGGACCATCCACCACTCATGGGCATTTCCAGAGAGATAGCTTAGTGCAATGTTCATGTAGCTTGCCCATCTGCTTCACCAAGATAATTCTGCATCTGCACGCACCAGCTCCCGACGGACCCTTTTCCGCTGAATGATCCCGGCTTGTTCTTCTTAGGGGCGTCCTTGGTTTCGTTTTGACCATTTGAGCTACCGCATTGATCCTGACGAGAGAAAGCTCATTCTCGAGAGCTCCCACCTTGCGAGCAGCGTTATTGAGCTGGTTCTGTTGTGCGGAGATCTGGTTATGAGCCTCTGACAGCTGGCGTTGAAGTTCGCTTACAGCTTGTGCCAGAGACTCTACAGTAATGCCCGAAGTTTCCATTGTCTTTCCTATTGGTCGAAAGAGTCACACGTGTAGTTTTGGGTTTTTTTTCTTTAAATAGAATTTTTTCAAATTGGCCAGTAAGAATCGGTATGCACTGTGGCCGAGTTGGCTAGACCAGCGAAAGACCAGTGAGAGGTCTCGAGTTCGAATCCCAGTCGATAACTTGGGAAAGTTGATTTTCTCTGACGTAAGGGTTTGACGTCAGTCACGTCGGGTGTGCTATAGTAGCCCTCCTTCCGATGCTTTACAAACGGTTGTTTTCCTGTCTAGAACCTGGCGGCGATACGGACTTACAAGTCCTACTGCAAGGAACTGGGGAAAGCGAGTTTCGTAAGGTAGCCACAGCGGGAGGGTGAACACAGCACAAACGAAGTCGGTTGAGAAAGCAACTTTTGTTTTTTTTTTCCTATTCGACAAGGATAGGTTTATTCAAATACAAGCTACTCAGACTTACGAGCAGTCTCGCGGTGACGACGGCCAAGACGGTGGCGCTCAAGGTCTGCCTTGCTCGGAACTTCTATTTTGCAAATATTGCATGTGTGCCTTGTCTTGTCAGCGCGGTGCTGATGCTTGCGGGAACGGAGATGCTCGAAGTACTGCACGCGGCCTGTGCAGGTGACTTGACAGTGACGGCAGTGGAAAGGAGACGATCGAGGGTTCTTGGTCATTCGAGGCCTCCTGACAGACTTCCGGATACGATGGTTGGCTGTCCTTTGGATAACGATAGAGGCGGCGTCAGGAAGAACAGGTAGGCCCTTCTTCGAAATCGTAGGCCTGGTGGTCGGTTTGGCCTTCCTTGATTTGACGGGCCTTGAGCGGGGATCTCGGGAAGCGCTGGTATCGGTGGAAGGGCCGACGGAAGTGCGAAAGCGGGAGGCGCGGGTTCTCGGTTCTTCGATTTCGATCCTAGTCGGTGTCCTTGGTTCTTGACCGTAACAAACTTACTTACTTCTCGACAATTTTCCTCGAAAATCCTGTAAGTCCTTCTCGTGTACTCGTCAGGCGACGAGGGGCGGTCCCTGGAAGTCTTGTTTTTCGGCACTGAGCGTTATTCAAAAAGAATCAGAGTAAAAAACAAAATGTTAGTCTCTGCTTGCAATCGGGCAGAACGTCAAATCTAATAGAGATTTTAACTTACTGTCGGATTGGAAGAACTCGCAGTACTGACAAACGAATATGCGATGCTACCAAATGTGGGGTGTTGAGCGCACAAAAGGTAATCGATGGTTGAACTGTTGGTTGATGCTTCCGGTAAACAGGCCGGAACATCAGACCAGGGTTTATATAGAAAAAGTACTCAACACCAGCAGAGATAAATTGTAACTAAACGGTACTGAATTCAAAGGTATTCTAGAAAAAGCGACCCAGAGGTATCAAACTACAAGGTTCTGAAGGTCCATCAGTATAACAGACAGCAACAAACATCATGGCAAAGTCCCATTGGTCCAATTGGCAAGTAGGCATAAAGTGGTTGCTGATTGGTGGGTGCGAAATGTTTCGAGAACCACCGAGATAGCCATGATGGATCCATGTCATTGGCTAGGACAAAGAGGTATGATATTATGCTTTTACACTGGTGCGTGAGTACAGTGCACAAGTTGCAATGATGTCTTCTTACAGTGTAAATCCTTGGTACAGGTTACCGGAGGGATACTGTCAGGGTATTTGGTGATTTACGGGCATAATCGCAACAGGGTGATTGGAGCAAAATACCTGGGGTCGAAGAGAGACTGTCGATATAGCTGCAATGTGAGATCCACAAAGCTACTGGTCCACCTTGTAGAACAAATAACAGTCCACGGTCGAGTAGGAATAACATGAATTATCGAGCTAGCCCCGAGATCTATTCCACAAACTGAGTTCGAAGCTTTTTTGGCCTATCCTTGCAGCATTGAAGATTCATCAAACATTTCTCCATGACAATTACATCGGTATACACCAATACTGCG
>NADL03000849.1:0-193881 GCA_002205965.3 Kappaphycus alvarezii
AGAGTATAATTTAAGCTTCCATTTCCAATGACTTCTCAGGAGACATAACGGCAGTCTCGTTCATGTTATGGCATACACCATGTTATAGTTCTTAAGGAAAATCTCTTCAAGTACTTCGAGACAGTATGTCCGTAGCAGTTATCATAGACTTGAAGAAGCCAATCCACTCGCCCATTGTGAGAGGTCCGGCTCGATTTCGAGAATCTCTCTTCATGCTGCGATACCGAACGATTTCGATTTGTTGTAGGTATTTATCAGCCAGCTCGAGACAGTTTGAGGCGCACGCAATTTGCGTCGAACTTCTGGATCAATACGTCCCACTGAACTCGACGGTTGAGGGTAGGCTCAGATGCCCGTTTTCCCGGGAAGTTCTTTCGTTTGGCCTTTGCGGGACCTGTTCGCGCTGCGTCTTGACCTCATACTGCGATGGGAATCGCAGAAGTCCCTTTTAAGCCAGCCTTTCGCTACTCCGAGTCTTTCTAACACTTAAATGAGTATTTTCTCGGTGCCTGCGGGCGTTGAAGCAGAATCATAATTGCAGCATCGTCTTCGGTTCGGTCTGCAACCTCTTCATCAGCTTCCTCACGTGCTGGCATATGCATCTTCACTTCTCCACGTTCCGAACATCAAGACACTTCTCGTCCGTGCTTCCAACGCTATCATCAGATATTTGAAAATCTTTTCCCTCCCCAAACTTCTTTTGACGTAAGATGTACCACCTTTGCGACCGAGGCGCGTTTTCCCTTACTTTCAAAATAGGTTCCACCACCTCGAGCTTTGGATTGGTATCCACGGTGTTTGGGGGATCGGAGCAACAATGACGTGGGACTACTCCCCTTTGGTATGTATTCGGAGATCGTTCGGTGATTTCGTCAGCAGCCTCTTGAGATTCCCCTCAACAATTACGTCAGATACGTCATGACTTTCGACTCGCATTTTCTTTTTGGGGGATGTTGCTTCATCTGGCTTCTTTGTGCCCTTCCCAATTTCATGCCACGAGCTGGTGAGGAAAGACGAGACGGATGGAGTCGAATAGATTTTTGCTGGTGCAAGATCTTCACAAGCAAATTCGACCGAACCCACACCCTGCAACACCTCGCGAAATTTAGAATGAGCTTGTTCCAAATCTTGATCAAATGGGCAGTGGAAGAAATCGAAGTCACAAAAAGCGCCCAAAACATTTTCTGTGCATCTGATAGACTGTTGTTTTCGGCTTTCCATCTCGGTAGTATATCCAGCATAGCGATCGTAATGCTCTGGATACCCTTTCAAGAACTCCCGCGCGCTTAAGGACCATTTTTCTTGTGAACCTGCCGGTAGACAACAACAATAGCGGCGAACACAAATCCTTGCATAGCCACATCAAACGGAATGAGAATACAAAGAAGCTGCGTGAAGAGATGAGCAAAGTGCGCTCTTTCTTCCCCTTCGCATCATCGTCAATCTGATGGTACCAGCGAAAAAGCATGCAAAGAGTCCATAGCATTCTGTTCCCTGTCCATGATGTTAGATAGCGAGAAGAGGCCCAAAGAGCGCCAACGCTGGATCACTCTCTGTGAAAGGGATAATGCAGGCATTCAAATGCTTCAGAACGGATACCTGTTTCTTCGACAACCTCATCGCAGAATGTAATTCGTGCTTGGACTTCTGCCTCTCATACAGATCAACTCGTCGAGAAAGCACGGAACTGACGATTTTGCAATGCGAGATCGTTGTAAGACATCACTAAGGCCTGGCTTGTAGGTATATTGAGGAAACATCAAAGTACAAGTACGTTTCCAGTATGTCATCCCGATCGGAGAAGGCCTGAACAATGCTCCTGTGTCGGTGACGGCCATCATAAAATGAATTCTTCAGATCCGACTCGGCGTCCGCTTGTGAGGTGCATAGATCTATGGATGGAAGTGCTTCTAATTCCCTGGCGCTCAAGTTCCAAACCATTCCCTTCATAGAGCCGGGCGCGACATCGTTGAAGTGAGCTCTATGCGAAGTCTTGATTCCCATGATAAATGTTCCTCTCTTCGCTTGGTCAAAACCAAAACTTTTCATGTCCTCCGCAATAACTTCGACAGTGGCATTATCGACAGGACGAAGAGCCTTCTCTGACATCGCATCGGAGATGATGTTGAGCTGCTTGATGCTAAAACAGGCACGGAACATTTGCGCCATTTGGAAGAGAGATGTTTAGAGAGGTATGCAACGAGTTAAGTTAGTAGAGAAATATAATCTGTTGATTCTGATATAGGTGCGGGTGGAGATGCAGGGTAGATGTGGATATGTTTGGAGAGGGAGAAGGAAGAGACGGAAGAAAAACGTTGGACTTTAAGTACCCAAATTAATTGCAAGCGCAGAATCAAATCAAAGCAAATAGTAACTGACTATTGATTTTACAGTTGTAATTCTAAAAATTGTGATATACACGTGGCAACTGAAATCAAGAATGAAACCCAAATTGAAAACCCCTAAATCCAAGAACTATATACGCAGCCTGCTCTGAACTCTCTCCATTGCAACCCGCCAGCTCCTGGTCGTTTTTTTTAGACGTTATGGACATGTTTTTGGAAGTAGAACCGAACATTACACACTACTACGAATACCCCGCCGTATATGATGGACGTTATGGTCATTTTTATGTAAACA
Source organism: Kappaphycus alvarezii (assembly GCA_002205965.3). NCBI lineage: Eukaryota > Rhodophyta > Florideophyceae > Gigartinales > Solieriaceae > Kappaphycus > Kappaphycus alvarezii. The sequence continues at coordinate 2,641 of NADL03000849.1, forward strand.
GAACCGGGAAAGACTTTGTATTTCACAGAAAGTCGTTGTTGTCCAAAACCTCTTATGCATGGTGAAATCATGTCAGATAGAAATATGTCCGGATGATCTTCGCTGCCATTTATTTCAAAACACAATATACAGAAATGACGGCTCGCTCCAAATTCTCTCATTCCGAACTGAAATTTCAAGGCCATGCAAGGTAGACTTTATGATCATTGTTTTGCAAGTAAGACCAGTAATGGCAAACTACAATCTCTCTGTTGTAATAAATACGCTAAAACCCTGCCGTTTGTGATAGATTTCATGATCATTTTTATAGAAATAGAGCCTAAAATGACGCTCAAGTTCTATGAGCCTTGTAGAGGTCAAAAATCTCTTTACCATTGCTACATCATGTCAGTTAGAAACAAGTGCGGATGGCCCTCAATGTCATTTATCCATAAGTCCTATGTTTCTTAAGCAGTCCGTATGAACGTAAATGGCAAAATTCCTCCTTCCAACATGACTCTCACTCCTAGATCGCGTAAGACTTTGATATTCATCAGAACGATAAAAGCTCTCCATCCATGCTCGAAAGGCTCACACTGGGCGTCCCTTAAAAATTCATTTTGAGGACAATCGCTCCAACGGATTTCAAGGCATATATTCCCACCCCACCATTAGCCTGAACCTCACATTATGAGCACCATGCAAATACTTACTAAGGTGATCTGCTGTATTCATCAGGTTGCAACTGAAAACACACGCATCAACTAAATTGAATAAAGACCATAAGGTATTTGTACGTCACGTTTCTCATTTAGGAAGCATTGAACCAGGCAATGACTTGATTAAAGACAAATACATTCTCCAAATCCTTACATCCCGGACAGCATCATACTTTTCCTACTCTTGTGATATAAGCAATCCAACGGATTTCAAGTGATATTTATCCCCAAATGGATCTAGTAAACACAAAAGGGTCGCTCTGTGTCATTTTTTATCGACACCAATCACCGGAGCATTACATTCCACGCACCGAAAACAAGGCATACTAATACCAACTGCTCCATTTATCAGGATTTAGGAATTATTTCTCTACCAAATGGATTCAAGGATTCAATAAAGGCAAGACGGTATTCAGTTTTTACTTTTCTCAGTTAGGAAGCAATTTATAAACAAATGCTTTGAGTGCGTCACCTATGTAAATTCAGCAGATCCTCGTGTTCAGGAAACCTTACCCAATTTCTTACTACTAACGATTCCTTGCGGAGTTTTTCGGATAAAAGCGAATTTGTATCCAGCTCACTTTACAAGGTCCCAAGAACACACTAAGAGCACATTGGATCACTTGTTCGCAAACAGAGCCGTCATCAATTCCGCTTAAAGAGCAAGTTTTTTGCATTGGCCACTTTTATGCAGAGTTTGACTTGCAGCGTATCCAACATAAACCTTACTAATATCAACTGTTCGTTTCATCGATTTTCACTGCAATCCCAAAAAATGGATATAGTAGGGAAAATCAGGTAGCCCCGACCCATATCACTGCGTAGGCCATGATCGCAGCACACAAATATAATATAGACGCTGAATACCACTATCAAGGGACCACTTCAGCACAAGATTAATGCTTTAATTGAACAAACACTCCACAAAATCGAGTTTACCGTCAAAACCGCCTTAAAACATGGCAACACCAAGAGTCTGCATGACGCTATCTTTGCACACTTTTTCATAAAAGTGTTGTAATACACTGCCTACTTCATCCATTTCTTAAATAATAACGGGTTAATATAGGTCTGTGATCCATTTCCTAGACAAAACGATACAACCGCATCAAAAATAGCCAAAATCGACATTTTCGAAAAATTGTCATAACTCAAAATATTTTTACTTCTATGCCTTCAACTGTTGTCAGAAAGACAATGAAGCACTCCTGAACACTGTCGAGGACCATACAAGCCTTATTGGAACATATAAATAACATGTGCAACAAATCCCTCGGCCACCCAAATCCCCACCAGGCCGGTAACTAAAAACCCCTAAATCCCTAAATCCCCTAAAACCCCTAAAAAAACCCCTAAAAAACCCTAATCCCCTAATCCCTAAAACCTTCATTATGTTTTCCAAGGACCGAATGACCACCACAATGGCACTTCTTCAGGACAATAGATCTCAACGCCTCGAAGACCCCAATTGATGTCGACCTCCGGCCATCGAACACCCATGCCATGACCTTTCGGAAAACTGTCGGAGATGATGGACGGGTCACGGTGAGAAATTCCTTGAGAACCTCCGTATCCTCGCCGGTGACGTCGAGAATTTTATAACGAGGGAATCTCTGCATGATTTTGCTAAACTCCAATTTGAGAAATGCGTGAAGGTCACTTTCTAAACCCTCGGAGCTCAACGACTGAATTTTAAGCGATGTTTGGATCTCAGGAATATTAGCGTAAACCAAAAAGTGGCAGATGCATGTCGAAGCAATATTCGACAAAGACCCATCGAACTCTGGCGAGACAACGATCGTCTGAGAGTATAATTTAAGCTTTCCATTTCCAAATGACTTCTCAGGAGACATAACGGCAGTCTCGTTCATTGTTATGGCATACACCATGTTATAGTTCTTAAGGAAAATCTCTTCAAGTACTTCGGAGACAGTATGTCCGTAGCAGTTATCATAGGACTTGAAGAAGCCAATCCACTTCGCTCCATTGTGGAGAGGTTCCGGCTCGATTTCGAGAATTCTCTCTTCATGCTGCGATACCTGAACGATTTCGATTTGTTGTAGGTATTTATCAGCCAGCTCGAGACAGTTTGAGGCGCACGCAATTTTGCGTCGAACTTCTGGATCAATACGTCCACATGAACTCGACGGTTGAGGGGTAGGCTCAGATGCCCGTTTTCCCGGGAAGTTCTTTCGTTTGGCCTTTTGCGAGGGGACCTGTTCGCGCTGCGTCTTGACCTCATTACTGCGATGGGAATCGCAGAAGTCCCTTTTAGAGCGCAGCCTTTCGCTACTCCGAGTCTTTCTAACACTTAAATGAGTATTTTCTCGGTGCCTGCGGGCGCTTGAAGGCAGAATCATAATTGCAGCATCGTCTTCGGTTCGGTCTGCAACCTCTTCATCAGCTTCCTCACGTGCTGGCATATGCATCTTCACTTTCTCCACGTTCCGAACATCAAGACACTTCTCGTCCGTGCTTCCAACGCTATCATCAGATATTTGAAGAATCTTTTCCCTCCCCATAACTTCTTTTGACGTAAGATGTACCACCTTTGCGACCGAGGCGCGTTTTCCCTTACTTTCAAAATAGGTTCCACCACCTCGAGCTTTGGATTGGTATCCACGGTTTTTGGGGGATCGGAGCAACAATGACGTTGGGACTACTCCCCTTTGGTATGTATTCGGAGATCGTTTCGGTGATTTCGTCAGCAGCCTCTTGAGATTTCCCCTCAACAATTACGTCAGATACGTCATGACTTTCGACTCGCATTTTCTTTTTGGAGGGGATGTTGCTTCATCTGGCTTCTTTGTGCCCTTCCCAATTTTCATGCCACGAGCTGGTGAGGAAAGACGAGACTGGATGGAGTCGAATAGATGTTTTGCTGGTGCAAGATCTTCACAAGCAAATTCGACCGAACCCACACCCTGCAACACCTCGCGAAATTTAGAATGAGCTTGTTCCAAATCTTGATCAAATGGGGCAGTGGAAGAAATCGAAGTCACAAAAAGCGCCCAAAACATTTTCTGTGCATCTGATAGACTGTTGTTTTCGGCTTTCCATCTCGGTAGTATATCCAGCATAGCGATCGTAATGCTGCTGGATACCCTTTCAAGAACTCCCGCGGCGCTTAAGGAGCCATTTTTCTTGTGAACCTGCCGGTAGACAACAACAATAGCGGCGAACACAAATCCTTGCATAGCCAACATCAAACGGGAATGAGAATACAAAGAAGCTGCGTGAAGAGATGAGCAAAGTGCGCTCTTTCTTCCCCTTCGCATCATCGTCAATCTGATGGTACCAGGCGAAAAAGCATGCAAAAGAGTCCATAGCATTCTGTTTCCCCTGTCCATGATGTTAGATAGCGAGAAGAGGCCCAAAGAGCGCCAACGCTGGATCACTCTCTGTGAAAGGGGAGTAATGCAGGCATTCAAATGCTTCAGAACGGATACCTGTTTCTTCGACAACCTCATCGCAGAATGTAATTCGTGCTTGGACTTCTGGCCTCTCATACAGATCAACTCGTCGAGAAAGCACGGAACTGACGATTTTGCAATGCGAGATGCGTTGTAAGACATCACTAAGGCCTGGCTTGTAGGTATATTGAGGAAAACATCAAAGTACAAGTACGTTTCCAGTATGTCATCCCGATCGGAGAAGGCCTGAACAATGCTCCTGTGTCGGTGACGGCCATCAATAAAAATGAATTCTTTCAGATCCGACTCGGCGTCCGCTTGTGAGGTGCATAGATCTATGGATGGAAGTGCTTCTAATTCCCTGGCGCTCAAGTTCCAAACCATTCCCTTCATAGAGCCGGGCGCGACATCGTTGAAGTGAGCTCTATGCGAAGTCTTGATTCCCATGATAAATGTTCCTCTCTTCGCTTGGTCAAAACCAAAACTTTTCATGTCCTCCGCAATAACTTCGACAGTGGCATTATCGACAGGACGAAGAGCCTTCTCTGACATCGCATCGGAGATGATGTTGAGCTGCTTGATGCTAAAACAGGCACGGAACATTTGCGCCATTTGGAAGAGAGATGTTTAGAGAGGTATGCAACGAGTTAAGTTAGTAGAGAAATATAATCTGTTGATTCTGATATAGGTGCGGGTGGAGATGCAGGGTAGATGTGGATATGTTTGGAGAGGGAGAAGGAAGAGACGGAAGAAAAACGTTGGACTTTAAGTACCCAAATTAATTGCAAGCGCAGAATCAAATCAAAGCAAATAGTAACTGACTATTGATTTTACAGTTGTAATTCTAAAAATTGTGATATACACGTGGCAACTGAAATCAAGAATGAAACCCAAATTGAAAACCCCTAAATCCAAGAACTATATACGCAGCCTGCTCTGAACTCTCTCCATTGCAACCCGCCAGCTCCTGGTCGTTTTTTTTAGACGTTATGGACATGTTTTTGGAAGTAGAACCGAACATTACACACTACTACGAATACCCCGCCGTATATGATGGACGTTATGGTCATTTTTATGTAAACAGAACCGGGAAAGACTTTGTATTTCACAGAAAGTCGTTGTTGTCCAAAACCTCTTATGCATGGTGAAATCATGTCAGATAGAAATATGTCCGGATGATCTTCGCTGCCATTTATTTCAAAACACAATATACAGAAATGACGGCTCGCTCCAAATTCTCTCATTCCGAACTGAAATTTCAAGGCCATGCAAGGTAGACTTTATGATCATTGTTTTGCAAGTAAGACCAGTAATGGCAAACTACAATCTCTCTGTTGTAATAAATACGCTAAAACCCTGCCGTTTGTGATAGATTTCATGATCATTTTTATAGAAATAGAGCCTAAAATGACGCTCAAGTTCTATGAGCCTTGTAGAGGTCAAAAATCTCTTTACCATTGCTACATCATGTCAGTTAGAAACAAGTGCGGATGGCCCTCAATGTCATTTATCCATAAGTCCTATGTTTCTTAAGCAGTCCGTATGAACGTAAATGGCAAAATTCCTCCTTCCAACATGACTCTCACTCCTAGATCGCGTAAGACTTTGATATTCATCAGAACGATAAAAGCTCTCCATCCATGCTCGAAAGGCTCACACTGGGCGTCCCTTAAAAATTCATTTTGAGGACAATCGCTCCAACGGATTTCAAGGCATATATTCCCACCCCACCATTAGCCTGAACCTCACATTATGAGCACCATGCAAATACTTACTAAGGTGATCTGCTGTATTCATCAGGTTGCAACTGAAAACACACGCATCAACTAAATTGAATAAAGACCATAAGGTATTTGTACGTCACGTTTCTCATTTAGGAAGCATTGAACCAGCAATGACTTGATTAAAGACAAATACATTCTCCAAATCCTTACATCCCGGACAGCATCATACTTTTCCTACTCTTGTGATATAAGCAATCCAACGGATTTCAAGTGATATTTATCCCCAAATGGATCTAGTAAACACAAAAGGTCGCTCTGTGTCATTTTTTATCGACACCAATCACCGGAGCATTACATTCCACGCACCGAAAACAAGGCATACTAATACCAACTGCTCCATTTATCAGGATTTAGGAATTATTTCTCTACCAAATGGATTCAAGGATTCAATAAAGGCAAGACGGTATTCAGTTTTTACTTTTCTCAGTTAGGAAGCAATTTATAAACAAATGCTTTGAGTGCGTCACCTATGTAAATTCAGCAGATCCTCGTGTTCAGGAAACCTTACCCAATTTCTTACTACTAACGATTCCTTGCGGAGTTTTTCGGATAAAAGCGAATTTGTATCCAGCTCACTTTACAAGGTCCCAAGAACACACTAAGAGCACATTGGATCACTTGTTCGCAAACAGAGCCGTCATCAATTCCGCTTAAAGAGCAAGTTTTTTGCATTGGCCACTTTTATGCAGAGTTTGACTTGCAGCGTATCCAACATAAACCTTACTAATATCAACTGTTCGTTTCATCGATTTTCACTGCAATCCCAAAAAATGGATATAGTAGGGAAAATCAGGTAGCCCCGACCCATATCACTGCGTAGGCCATGATCGCAGCACACAAATATAATATAGACGCTGAATACCACTATCAAGGGACCACTTCAGCACAAGATTAATGCTTTAATTGAACAAACACTCCACAAAATCGAGTTTACCGTCAAAACCGCCTTAAAACATGGCAACACCAGAGTCTGCATGACGCTATCTTTGCACACTTTTTCATAAAAGTGTTGTAATACACTGCCTACTTCATCCATTTCTTAAATAATAACGGGTTAATATAGGTCTGTGATCCATTTCCTAGACAAAACGATACAACCGCATCAAAAATAGCCAAAATCGACATTTTCGAAAAATTGTCATAACTCAAAATATTTTTACTTCTATGCCTTCAACTGTTGTCAGAAAGACAATGAAGCACTCCTGAACACTGTCGAGGACCATACAAGCCTTATTGGAACATATAAATAACATGTGCAACAAATCCCCTCGGCCACCCAAATCCCCACCAGGCCGGTAACTAAAAAACCCCTAAATCCCCTAAATCCCCTAAAACCCCTAAAAAAACCCCTAAAAAACCCCTAATCCCCTAATCCCCTAAAACCTTCATTATGTTTTCCAAGGACCGAATGACCACCACAATGGCACTTCTTCAGGACAATAGATCTCAACGCCTCGAAGACCCCAATTGATGTCGACCTCCGGCCATCGAACACCCATGCCATGACCTTTCGGAAAACTGTCGGAGATGATGGACGGGTCACGGTGAGAAATTCCTTGAGAACCTCCGTATCCTCGCCGGTGACGTCGAGAATTTTATAACGAGGGAATCTCTGCATGATTTTGCTAAACTCCAATTTGAGAAATGCGTGAAGGTCACTTTCTAAACCCTCGGAGCTCAACGACTGAATTTTAAGCGATGTTTGGATCTCAGGAATATTAGCGTAAACCAAAAAGTGGCAGATGCATGTCGAAGCAATATTCGACAAAGACCCATCGAACTCTGGCGAGACAACGATCGTCTGAGAGTATAATTTAAGCTTTCCATTTCCAAATGACTTCTCAGGAGACATAACGGCAGTCTCGTTCATTGTTATGGCATACACCATGTTATAGTTCTTAAGGAAAATCTCTTCAAGTACTTCGGAGACAGTATGTCCGTAGCAGTTATCATAGGACTTGAAGAAGCCAATCCACTTCGCTCCATTGTGGAGAGGTTCCGGCTCGATTTCGAGAATTCTCTCTTCATGCTGCGATACCTGAACGATTTCGATTTGTTGTAGGTATTTATCAGCCAGCTCGAGACAGTTTGAGGCGCACGCAATTTTGCGTCGAACTTCTGGATCAATACGTCCACATGAACTCGACGGTTGAGGGGTAGGCTCAGATGCCCGTTTTCCCGGGAAGTTCTTTCGTTTGGCCTTTTGCGAGGGGACCTGTTCGCGCTGCGTCTTGACCTCATTACTGCGATGGGAATCGCAGAAGTCCCTTTTAGAGCGCAGCCTTTCGCTACTCCGAGTCTTTCTAACACTTAAATGAGTATTTTCTCGGTGCCTGCGGGCGCTTGAAGGCAGAATCATAATTGCAGCATCGTCTTCGGTTCGGTCTGCAACCTCTTCATCAGCTTCCTCACGTGCTGGCATATGCATCTTCACTTTCTCCACGTTCCGAACATCAAGACACTTCTCGTCCGTGCTTCCAACGCTATCATCAGATATTTGAAGAATCTTTTCCCTCCCCATAACTTCTTTTGACGTAAGATGTACCACCTTTGCGACCGAGGCGCGTTTTTCCCTTACTTTCAAAATAGGTTCCACCACCTCGAGCTTTGGATTGGTATCCACGGTATTTTGGGGGATCGGAGCAACAATGACGTTGGGACTACTCCCCTTTGGTATGTATTCGGAGATCGTTTCGGTGATTTCGTCAGCAGCCTCTTGAGATTTCCCCTCAACAATTACGTCAGATACGTCATGACTTTCGACTCGCATTTTCTTTTTTGGAGGGGATGTTGCTTCATCTGGCTTCTTTGTGCCCTTCCCAATTTTCATGCCACGAGCTGGTGAGGAAAGACGAGACTGGATGGAGTCGAATAGATGTTTTGCTGGTGCAAGATCTTCACAAGCAAATTCGACCGAACCCACACCCTGCAACACCTCGCGAAATTTAGAATGAGCTTGTTCCAAATCTTGATCAAATGGGGCAGTGGAAGAAATCGAAGTCACAAAAAGCGCCCAAAACATTTTCTGTGCATCTGATAGACTGTTGTTTTCGGCTTTCCATCTCGGTAGTATATCCAGCATAGCGATCGTAATGCTGCTGGATACCCTTTCAAGAACTCCCGCGGCGCTTAAGGAGCCATTTTTCTTGTGAACCTGCCGGTAGACAACAACAATAGCGGCGAACACAAATCCTTGCATAGCCAACATCAAACGGGAATGAGAATACAAAGAAGCTGCGTGAAGAGATGAGCAAAGTGCGCTCTTTCTTCCCCTTCGCATCATCGTCAATCTGATGGTACCAGGCGAAAAAGCATGCAAAAGAGTCCATAGCATTCTGTTTCCCCTGTCCATGATGTTAGATAGCGAGAAGAGGCCCAAAGAGCGCCAACGCTGGATCACTCTCTGTGAAAGGGGAGTAATGCAGGCATTCAAATGCTTCAGAACGGATACCTGTTTCTTCGACAACCTCATCGCAGAATGTAATTCGTGCTTGGACTTCTGGCCTCTCATACAGATCAACTCGTCGAGAAAGCACGGAACTGACGATTTTGCAATGCGAGATGCGTTGTAAGACATCACTAAGGCCTGGCTTGTAGGTATATTGAGGAAAACATCAAAGTACAAGTACGTTTCCAGTATGTCATCCCGATCGGAGAAGGCCTGAACAATGCTCCTGTGTCGGTGACGGCCATCAATAAAAATGAATTCTTTCAGATCCGACTCGGCGTCCGCTTGTGAGGTGCATAGATCTATGGATGGAAGTGCTTCTAATTCCCTGGCGCTCAAGTTCCAAACCATTCCCTTCATAGAGCCGGGCGCGACATCGTTGAAGTGAGCTCTATGCGAAGTCTTGATTCCCATGATAAATGTTCCTCTCTTCGCTTGGTCAAAACCAAAACTTTTCATGTCCTCCGCAATAACTTCGACAGTGGCATTATCGACAGGACGAAGAGCCTTCTCTGACATCGCATCGGAGATGATGTTGAGCTGCTTGATGCTAAAACAGGCACGGAACATTTGCGCCATTTGGAAGAGAGATGTTTAGAGAGGTATGCAACGAGTTAAGTTAGTAGAGAAATATAATCTGTTGATTCTGATATAGGTGCGGGTGGAGATGCAGGGTAGATGTGGATATGTTTGGAGAGGGAGAAGGAAGAGACGGAAGAAAAACGTTGGACTTTAAGTACCCAAATTAATTGCAAGCGCAGAATCAAATCAAAGCAAATAGTAACTGACTATTGATTTTACAGTTGTAATTCTAAAAATTGTGATATACACGTGGCAACTGAAATCAAGAATGAAACCCAAATTGAAAACCCCTAAATCCAAGAACTATATACGCAGCCTGCTCTGAACTCTCTCCATTGCAACCCGCCAGCTCCTGGTCGTTTTTTTAGACGTTATGAACATGTTTTTGGAAGTAGAACCGAAAATTACACACTACTACGAATCCCCTGCCGTATATGATGGACGTTATGGTCATTTTTATGTAAACAGAACCGGGAAAGACTTTGTATTTCACAGAAAGTCGTTGTTGTCCAAAACCTCTTATGCATGGTGAAATCATGTCAGATAGAAATATGTCCGGATGATCTTCGCTGCCATTTATTTCAAAACACAATATACAGAAATGACGGCTCGCTCCAAATTCTCTCATTCCGAACTGAAATTTCAAGGCCATGCAAGGTAGACTTTATGATCATTGTTTTGCAAGTAAGACCAGTAATGGCAAACTACAATCTCTCTGTTGTAATAAATACGCTAAAACCCTGCCGTTTGTGATAGATTTCATGATCATTTTTATAGAAATAGAGCCTAAAATGACGCTCAAGTTCTATGAGCCTTGTAGAGGTCAAAAATCTCTTTACCATTGCTACATCATGTCAGTTAGAAACAAGTGCGGATGGCCCTCAATGTCATTTATCCATAAGTCCTATGTTTCTTAAGCAGTCCGTATGAACGTAAATGGCAAAATTCCTCCTTCCAACATGACTCTCACTCCTAGATCGCGTAAGACTTTGATATTCATCAGAACGATAAAAGCTCTCCATCCATGCTCGAAAGGCTCACACTGGGCGTCCCTTAAAAATTCATTTTGAGGACAATCGCTCCAACGGATTTCAAGGCATATATTCCCACCCCACCATTAGCCTGAACCTCACATTATGAGCACCATGCAAATACTTACTAAGGTGATCTGCTGTATTCATCAGGTTGCAACTGAAAACACACGCATCAACTAAATTGAATAAAGACCATAAGGTATTTGTACGTCACGTTTCTCATTTAGGAAGCATTGAACCAGCAATGACTTGATTAAAGACAAATACATTCTCCAAATCCTTACATCCCGGACAGCATCATACTTTTCCTACTCTTGTGATATAAGCAATCCAACGGATTTCAAGTGATATTTATCCCCAAATGGATCTAGTAAACACAAAAGGTCGCTCTGTGTCATTTTTTATCGACACCAATCACCGGAGCATTACATTCCACGCACCGAAAACAAGGCATACTAATACCAACTGCTCCATTTATCAGGATTTAGGAATTATTTCTCTACCAAATGGATTCAAGGATTCAATAAAGGCAAGACGGTATTCAGTTTTTACTTTTCTCAGTTAGGAAGCAATTTATAAACAAATGCTTTGAGTGCGTCACCTATGTAAATTCAGCAGATCCTCGTGTTCAGGAAACCTTACCCAATTTCTTACTACTAACGATTCCTTGCGGAGTTTTTCGGATAAAAGCGAATTTGTATCCAGCTCACTTTACAAGGTCCCAAGAACACACTAAGAGCACATTGGATCACTTGTTCGCAAACAGAGCCGTCATCAATTCCGCTTAAAGAGCAAGTTTTTTGCATTGGCCACTTTTATGCAGAGTTTGACTTGCAGCGTATCCAACATAAACCTTACTAATATCAACTGTTCGTTTCATCGATTTTCACTGCAATCCCAAAAAATGGATATAGTAGGGAAAATCAGGTAGCCCCGACCCATATCACTGCGTAGGCCATGATCGCAGCACACAAATATAATATAGACGCTGAATACCACTATCAAGGGACCACTTCAGCACAAGATTAATGCTTTAATTGAACAAACACTCCACAAAATCGAGTTTACCGTCAAAACCGCCTTAAAACATGGCAACACCAAGAGTCTGCATGACGCTATCTTTGCACACTTTTTCATAAAAGTGTTGTAATACACTGCCTACTTCATCCATTTCTTAAATAATAACGGGTTAATATAGGTCTGTGATCCATTTCCTAGACAAAACGATACAACCGCATCAAAAATAGCCAAAATCGACATTTTCGAAAAATTGTCATAACTCAAAATATTTTTACTTCTATGCCTTCAACTGTTGTCAGAAAGACAATGAAGCACTCCTGAACACTGTCGAGGACCATACAAGCCTTATTGGAACATATAAATAACATGTGCAACAAATCCCCTCGGCCACCCAAATCCCCACCAGGCCGGTAACTAATCCCCTAAAACCCCTAATCCCCTAAAACCCTAAAAAAACCCTAAAACCCTAAATCCCAGACAAATTGTTTTGTTTATTCACTAAGCTGATCCGACAGTTCGGCCTATATTTTCATTTCGCGTCTTATCCATACTTTCCCGTTCCTTGTATCCTCGTTTTTCCCCCACCTCAACTTCACTATTCTTTAAATTGTTTTTCAATTTCTATCTGCTGTTCAACAATATCCTAGAGCCTGCCACGCGGATATGGTGGGACAAGCATTGAACTTTTGCACAACGTAATAGGCTGACTTACAGGCCTTGCACGTTCGCACAGCCAAATTCTCACTGCGGACTTACCCCTTATGTACCTGGACTTACCCCCGATGTACCTGGACTTACCCCCGATGAAGGCAATTATTATGCCCAAATGGGACCTCCTGACCACCTCCAATCAGCATTCGCCCCTTCTTTCGCGGTCCCGGACCCGTCCAATCAGCATTCCCCCTCACGCCTCGCCATTTTTTGCCCGATCATAAGTGTGGCCCGGTACAACCGCGTGCAAACGCAGGCGTATCATAACATTTTTTGACGAAATTGATCCACAAATATTATTGGACGGGGGCAATGCTTACGGAAATCCCTGCCCCCAAATTGCAGGAAATATTTGTACAGTAACGAAAAAAGGTTAAAATTCAGTAGAATCCGGGCATATTTTGCTGAGCGCCAATGAAACGTCCCCCCTCTGTATGTGCTCTTTTGATTAATCTTTCTGATGTCGGACTTACCCCCGGCCTCAGAATAGCTATAGTGCGCTTTCCTTCAAAAGAATTTCATGAAATAAAAATTAAACATATGACAACAGCAAATATTTGACTTGACCATAATACATGCATAAACTTCAATGAGCGGTAGAAAATATCGCTTGGTTCATTTGGGATATCATGCTTCGTTCGCTTTCACTGTGAACTGTAGATACTTTGTGATTAATTATCGATACGAAATTACTGCCTCGAAATCTTAGGAGAACAATTACCAAAATTAATCAAAGATTTTATGTTTTACGGAACATGAAAACATTACATTGGAAGCAAGTGAGACCGTTCCGATCTGTATGTTTATATTTGATTTTTTCCGGCATCTGACTCACTTTCGCCCTATAAGGTCTTACATATATTTTTAATTATGCGTAAATATTTGGAGCATCACGTATCCATATGTATCTAAGAATGGAAATACTTTCAGACATTTAAAATTCTATTTAGAACGAAACAGATTGATACCTGCCGTCCTCATCATTACATGACTATTGGAGGCCATTAGAATTTTCATACTTTTGCTACATCTAAAAGCGGTAAGGCCTCCTTGCTTAATAAAGAATATCTTTTTGACAGGAACTTCAAAATTGAACAAAACGTTGTTGCAGACCTCTTTTCCAGTGTTATGAGTTGGTGTAGTTGCAATTTTACTTACGGATAAAATTTGCAATATCAATATACTAGCGTCAAATACGTAAATGTTTTTTATCGTACTGGCCTGAAAAACACAACTGGTACCGGTTCCGCACATATTTTTAGTATTGCCAATTTTTTCTGCTATGCCTATGATTTCTGCAATATGGTATTTGTACATACGCAGCTAACGCACATACATGTATATCTAATATGAATTATTAGAAACCTCTACTTGAAAATTTTGAGGTCCTTGCTTTTCACACGCTTATTGAAAATATATGGACTTTGGAATACTTGTGAGCTAAAAGGGTCACAAAGAGTGTCTTTCGGAACAATTAAATTGTCAAAAAAGAGAACTTTCATTGTGGAAGGAGTTTAGAAGCTTTCCATCTTTGTGAATTTATTACATGGGCAAATTTGTAGAATACCGTTCCGTTGCAATTGAAGTCTTAGGAGATCAAGCCCTGAACGATCCATAAAGAACCTACAAGATCTGGGAAAATTTTGAAGTCGCAGTGGGCCAAATTCAGATTTACACTTCTTAATCTGCTGCTCTCTGTCTTGGGGAAATAAATCCAGTTCCAGTACAATAGCTGCAGAACAGGCACATCTTTTGATCTCCCCAATATTTTCAGGGGAACAGAAATCACGACAGAGGATCAATTGAGGCATAGACATTCTTGACGTAACCTGTACAGGGCTCAAAGAAACATTATTAGGGGCTATGTGCGATAGACAAACGGTGAGTAGTGTAAAGTAAATGATAAATAAAGACATTCTGTTGTTAGCGATTCCTTTTGACAGCTCAAAAATTAGCTCAAATAAATGATTGTCTGTGCAAAAGTTGTTCCAGGACAGATTTCTGTAATTTATGGCTTAATTTCCAAATTTGTAGGCCAGGTGATTCTGTCGTCTGTATAGTGAGCAATTCAAAATCTTTCTATTTATAGTTGCTGAGGGAACCGACAATAAGTTTACACTAGTTAATAAACCTTAAAATGTTATTGTGGTACCTTCCAGGCATTTCTTCGTCCTTCAGCTTACAATTTGGAGAGGAATGTAGGAGAAAAATATGTCTGTAAAATAGTTAGAATTAATAAACATAAAATTTTCTCTTTGACTAAAATATGATTTTCAAATAAAATAAGAGGTAATTAGGTGACATTAGTCTAACTTCGAAACGAAGCAGAAATTCTTGAAGGATCATATTTATGAAAAGAAATAATTTCATTTCAGTAGGGGAAGAAAGTAAAAACATTTGTGAAAGTGGAAGGGAAGAGGAAAATTTTCAATAAATTTAGCTTTTCCATTTTCCGGCATCATGCAGCGTTTCATGTACTTAACGAGTATTTAAGCATTATTAGGCAGGTGATTTGATGAATTCCAATGTTTAAAGTAAATATTTATTCTAACATGTGGTATTAATGGGATTAATCTAGTCAAAAAATATTTGAAGTATGGAAAACCTGACAAGTAATAGCATCGAGTTTTCAACAGTGATATTTTATTCCTGTTCAAATGCGAATAAAACGTAGTAACATTCAGCTTCTGTGTCTGTTCTTTCTGATATCGTCTCGCATTTTGAGCGCCAAATCTTTTCTCAAATTTTCATGAGCTCAAGTGTGTATTTTGATATCATCAGGCATACATCCTACTATTTGGAAAACAATATTAATAAATTATAGGCAATGATTCTCACTTTTTTAAATCACAGTAGCCAACAAAAGATTCAACCCTCCATTGGAACAGTACTAGAGGACAGATCATATGTGTAACGCTAAACCTTAGCAGTTCTTAGTACTTTTATAATTTGATACCTTCAGTCAAACAAATTGTTGAGAATTGCAAAAATCTTTGTTTATGGTTATAAATCGGAAAAGAAAAGCTGACGCCTATAGCAAAAATACATTATGATAAATTTGCTATTCTGATGAAAATGATTTCGATTATTTGCTTCATAAAAAGCGATAATTTACTACGATGATTGTATATAACGAGATTTTGCAACGAATGCCGGACTTCTATACGCAAGGTTGATATTTTTCCCGCCTAGATAGGTATAGCCTCAAATTTAAAGAAAATGGTCGAATGTTTCATTTTAAAGTTATTAAGCTGGTACCTTTTGCCCAAATTAAACATCAGAGAATAACAGAAGGCAGTAATAGGTGTTGATTTAAGCAAACCTGCATTATCTGCTGGCTATTTAACAACAGCTTACATAACCTAGTTCTGCCATATGTATTGTTGCCACCTGAGCCCATTCAACTATTTTGGAATATGTGATGGATACGAAAAATAAGTTTCGGCTCCAGAAGTTCAAATTATAAGCGTAGAAGTTGTCTGAGCATATTATTTTGCAGTAATCAAAATATTTACAACTATTAAACGCCAATATCAGATTGGTCAACGAAGAACTATCTTTTCGCGTCAAAAAACATCATTAAATCACAATCTACTGAAATTACAGAAGCTTTTCAAAAACTGTAGTCAACACAAAACATTCAATTTCAAAAGAAAAAAAATAAATTATATCCAGGACTGTAAAAGAGGATAATAAAGTTCCGATTCCGAACAGAGACTTAGTTACTTGTCTTTAAAAGCAACTGGACGATTGTCACAGTAAATTTGTAGAGCTACGTGTGTAAAAAACTTGGAGATAAAACATGTTAGGATAATCCCACAAGATAATATTAGATCTCTACTTTTTGACTGCAGAATTCACCTAAAATATATACAAAAATTATTGGGGGGAATTTGATAACTATGTAAGAACGAACACTGATGAAATTGAAAGTATCCTAAAGTGGATCTTCATGAGCCAAGAATTAAAATACCGTCTATACTGTAACGCAAAAACAGGTTTATAGTTAAATCATTTTTTGCAAAAAAATCCCAGCTACATTCCTTGGTGCATGAATTGTGATAGGGCAAAAATAGCGCGACCGGAAAAGATAGCCACCAACTACCCGAGATGAGAGTCGTTGCAAGCGACTTCCGCAGGAGTACTGAGACCTCAAGGACAGAGAGCATTAGTAGAGCATTGCAGCGTGTTGTAGGGCCTGATACAGCATCAGAGATGAACTTAGATGTCAATGGTGGAAGAATTACAAATAATAATAGGACTGGTGATGTCAACGGTGAGGCAGCTCTTTTAAATGGTAATGATAGGGATTAACAAGCTCAAATACAGGTAAGAGATACGAGGTCGGAAATTGTGAGCGTTGCAATCACTATAGCTCGGCCTAAAAGCAACTCTGCACGTCAATCTAGTGTTTTTGCAGCGCGTAGGTCAAAGCAGAGGACATACGTGCTTGTAAGTGAAGAACGAAGGCCGACGCAAAAGAGGAAAGGGTAGTACACGAAGTTTGTAGCATAGGCTTTGTTTTTTAAAGCATGTGACGCTGTTAATCGATAAATCTACCAAGAGGAAATTTTTGGCCCATTTAAGTCCATGCTAGAACCTCCAAATTGGTAAGCTTTGTGCGCCCACAGTTTTCCACCCCAAGCTCTCAAAATTGGTGGAAACAGCTCGAGGACGTCAGCTGACTAATCAAATCTGATCTAATATTCACTTCCGCAAAAAAAAATCGGCCCATCCGCCTTTTTCGCCTCCCGCGCAGCCACCAAGAGGTGTTGCAATGTTGTTCTGCCCGCTGCTATCAGGATCTTCCCAACATACAAAGACGCTTGGGACGCCCACCGAAATTGTTCACTTTACTGTCTTCAGTCAAAGATTATACCACTTATTGCCTTTTGCTCACTTAAAACTACATCGCAAAAGAAACTGACAGACGCAATCCCTGCACCAGTGAAAGAAAGGACTCCCCCGGTGATCAAAGAAAGCAGGCATTCCGCGCCTCGATGACCCTCCCAGGCGCCAAGGAATGGGGTGTACTGCGCTCCATGACCCGACCTCAAGATCAATATTGACCCCCCTTGAATTTGCGGTGTGGTTCCCACACTTCTCTGTAGTCCCGCTGTTCCCTTCGGATGAGCCGTGCCCGAGACGAAACGGCACCGAAACTCTCGACTGTTTTGGGGGTCACCTCCTTCACTGCAGACACAGTGAGCACAGAGCTCGACGATATAACCATAAATGGGCCCTATTTACGCAATACGTGCAGAAACCGGCCCGCCACCCCGCCATTGAACCGCTGGACGGGGTCCATCGCAAGATGCCAAACATCCTGGCAATGGGAAGCAGTGTAGGTACGTATTCCTTTGACGTGACGTTCGTCAACCCGCTGGCACCCTCCCACAGGGGGTCTCAAACGTTTAATCGACTCAACTCCCTCAATGTGGTCGTCTCTCTGAAGCACAGAAGATATGAATATTTTATGGCAACCTCCTTGAGAAGTAAGCTCGTGCATATCCCTATATCTAATCTCAGAGGTTGGCACCCAGATGATTACAGGGTGCTAGGTAACGTCACGCGGAAAGTTGCCGTTAGGGCAATGGAGACATATGGTAAGGTCCGAGCGGTAGTTACTCAGCGGCAAGCTGCCGCGTTTGTAATGCCCAACGCAGCTTGTCTACTGCGCGGCCTTGACTAGGCCTTTCGGAATATTTAAGAGGTTCTAATGGTCACCCTGCAGGATATTCCAGGCCACATCCGACCATATCTTTCAAATATTAAACCACCCTACATTTCCTTCCCTGATTAAAGATTCGCTGAAATTTTTCGAACTAGTGAAAGGTCGAAAGTACTGAGAAATATATTGGTCATGAAATTCTGGCATTAGGTAAAAATAAATAGTCAAACGGAGTGGAATAAACACTACACTGTCTGCAGTGTATTACTAAGTTGATCTCAGACCAAATGTGAGGCTGTTGCTATTTTTCAGCCACGGCACACTCCCGCTTAGTGCCTTTACTTTAACAACAATAGAATACGTATATATAGAGGATTTGGGTCACCTCTACAATGAACAAAATGCATAAAATATTTCATGTCGAGAATTGCTTGCGGCCGCGAAGAGTACTTTGAAAATATTACATGCAAAAGAACGTATGAAGCCACTTATTATTTCTTGGAAAATTACAAGTCATGCATAGAACATTTCCGTATATGACAAATATGACTTGATCACTCGCAATAGAAAATCGATTTGGTTCGTTAATGTTCGAAAAGTACGGTTCAGCTATCCCCCTGTATATGCTAGAGGTGTTAAGAATAATGGGTAATGTCACTCGTGTGCCTAAATGGCTGGCTCAAAGCCTGTCAGCAGTATGATGTATTGGACATCACTGCTGCCGACGCATGCCTCTGGGTTAAAACCGCTCGAGCTGTCCAACATGTCTCCATTGCCCTAACAGCAATTTTCCGCGCCATGTCGGTTAGCACTGCGAAGGTGTCTGGATGCAAGCCCTCGAGGGTGGATATAAAGATAGGCATGAGCCTGCTTCTGGCGGCGCTCGCTAGAGAAGATTCATATCTTCAATACTTTGCAGCCTCTGCGTCACCCATTCTGATTAGAAAAGAACTAATATCTGTGTTGCTCATGTAGTGCAATGGCACGGTAATTGATTTCATGGTTCTAATAACCTAATTTTGTACTCGTTTTTCGAGCTTCATGTTGGAAGCATGTGCCCCACTTTGTGTTAGCACTCTAACAGTGACTTTTTACAATCGACTGACCCAACTGGACCCAGGAGTGGTCCAGTAACTGACCCTAATATTTATTTATGGCTACCTAGCTAGCACAGTGACAAGGGTTCTAACTATTGAGCTCGCCTAACGGGCTAACTTCTAACTTGGTATTTATTTTTTGGCCTGAGTGCCACTGCTAGTAAACCCGGTACCGGAGGTACCGTCTTCTTCACCATTGTTCGGTTAAGGCTCTAGTTGTTGTTCCTACAACGTCACGCCCCTTTTCGCTAAGGCTCCCGTGCTTACAGCCATAGTAGCAGCTATTCTCTTCGGCCCTCGCCCGCCATCTTGGATTCTTAGCCTTTTTTGTTCATCATTTTTGTACCGTTTTTGGTGAGTATTGTCCCCATAGGGAGGACGTGTATCCCTTGTGCCCCTTGTTGGGAGGATGAGTATCCCACTGTCCTGTTGCGTCGAGGACGATTATCGGTGTCTATTACCTTCTGTTTCTTTCCGCGCATAAGGCGCACCCTCTTTCGTCTGCTGACATACTTTCTTCCCCTTGCTTCCGATAAGCCTCTACCACCCTGAGTTCTAATAACTCTTGAGCTACTACCCTGCAGAGGGATTAAAGAGAAAGCGATGTCGAACACTGAGTAGTCATTGCCTTACGCAATAGGGAGCGTAACCTTTCTAGGTCGAGTTCGGTGCATTGCACTACAGCTTACAATACACATCGTTACTCCACATCTGTTTCAATTTGTTGTAACGACGTGGGATAACATGGGGCTTCGACGCTTCTGCGTATCCATAAATAATGCTAAGATCCCACTTTCTCAACTTGACATGACAGATCGCGCCAGAAACGGCTGAGAAAAAAGTGCAAATACGTTTTAAGATGTTATTTAAACAACCTCATTGAGTGCATGCGTCAACTACCTAAACAATTTATGCGTTGCACAACACTCTATTTTTTTATTTAATACTGTGATGGGTCCGAGTTTCTACCCTGCAACGTGCCTTTTGAGGTGATCCGGACCAAAGGTTGGTTAAGTCACATTGCTTTGTCTTCATAGGCGCTCAAGGTTGCTACCACCTGAAATAATCTCCTGGATGAAGCAGCTTGACATGAGTGTTCTCCTTGGGGAAAAGGACTGCCAACAACAACGCCCTGGTTGGCAAGTTTCAAGCGGACCTCCGCAGCGAAATAAAGATTACCTTATCTGTCATTCCTTTTACAGAGAGGGGCATACGTCCCCAGAGTTCGACCTCAAATTGAGGGACCTACGAACGGTCATGAAAAACTCCGAGATTCTCTCGGATCGTAAACGCGCACGCGTTCCCGCAAAGTCTTACGAGAGCTTTCGACTTATTTTTGGGCTGGGAAGGCCGACCTCGGCACCGGAAGGTTCTTCGGAGGCCACATCACCAGTGGCACCGCCACTTGCACCCTCTATTTTGGGGGCGTTTCCAGAAGTCTGAGGCGTAGGGGCGTCGCCATTATCTGCGGGGGCCGGCGGGATGGCGAGGTCCGGGAAGAAGGTAGTCGAGAGCTTGGTGAGAAGAGCGAACTCTTGTCTCATCATAGTTTCGACGGCCGGGAAGCCGGCGTCTTTCTTCATGGACGCCGCGAAGCGACAGATGGCGGCGTCGTCGTCGAGGTCGAGTGGGCTGATGCAGGAGCGGAAGCCCATGGCCAGTTTTAGGAACGAAGTGGCGAAGGTTTCCGGGTGGAGGGTGGGGGATGGAGCGTTGTTACGCATGATGATTGTATTCAAGGTGTGTGTGTAGTTAAAATGGTGTGGAATGTACAAGTGTTGGGAGACTTGGGTATTCGCTTTCAAACCGTAATGCAGGATTTTCTTTACGAATAACCGAGCATTTCTACCAACGAAAAAACAAATGGTGGCCCGGTCAACAAGCAAGCTACGATAGAAGAAGATTTACTTCATTGAGTATCTATCGTGTACACTGCAAGACTGACTACACGGCTAAGAACTAACCGGATGTCCCACGCCAGGCACGTGCAGGGGGGCTCGCGATAGAATCGCCATTGCAACAGAATACCACAGCGTGCAACTTATGCGCTGATAAATACGTCTGCGTATCACCCTTACGCGTGGCGCGGGGAGAAGAGGTGTTCGAGAAGGTGTTCGAGGAACAAAATAGAGGCGGGGGATGGGGCACCCCAGGAGTCGAAAGCCAGGGGCTGAAACTTGAAGTTCGGTTCCTGGAGGGTGTTGTGCGAAGGGGGCGGGATCCGGCGTACCAGGTGCGCTCCAGGTCTTTGACTTTGTCTCGGTGGGCAATGTCGGCGGCGCCGCCGGCCATTTGTGTGGCCCTTGTGCGCACGCCTTGTTTGAACGACGAGACAACGGTTAGGTCGCAGGCTATGGGGTGGACCTGTTGGCCTGTGGGCAGGGGGGGGGTTGTATGAGAATATCCGCAGGGCGGATATTCGTTCCCTGGACAAGGATCGGGACTTCGTACTGGCAGTCCAGGCCCGCAGCGCGAGCAAGATGGTAGGCGAAAACGTTGCGCAGCGAGTTGTGGCGGTGCGGGCGGCCGAAGCCGGCAGGGCAAAGGTCCGCCGCGTGGTCCCCGAGTGCGTCCATAGTTTGGTTACAATGGGCGCGTGTGAGCAGGCGAGAGTCATCATGTACGGGGAGACCGAGATGCCGGCGGATCATGGTCTGCCAGTGGGCCGAGGACATTACCGTAGCGGTTGTGGGATGAGCGATGGGAAAAGCGGCGGCGGGGCTGTTCCGGAACGCCAGGCCACGAATCCGGTGTCGAACTTCTTGAGTGCTGTGCTGAGCCGGGTTGGGGTGTGTCACCCATGAGTCGTCGCGCCAGTGGACCCTTGCCTGTGCCCCCTGCTGCACACCATTTAGGAAGGTTTGGAGTTTAGATGGTTTGGCAGCAAGCAGGCATGGGCCAAATGGGCTATTGTCGACGGAGTGCGGACTCCCGGGGATACATCGCAGGGAGTCACGGATTCGCGGCAAGGCTTGTCGGACCAGGAACGCCTTGTCATCCCGGGATCGGTGACCGGAGAGGGCGGCAGAACGTTGCGTGGTGCACGATGCCGATCTCTCACGTGCCGGAACCGCGTTGATGATACTAGCTGGGACTGAGCCGTGAAGGAACGGGGAGATGAGGGTAAACCCCTGGCCTCCCTGGCGAATCGGTAGCGTGACTTGGTCTCATGCAGTGTCTGTCAGGGATATCTCGTATAGCTCCGAGTAAGACGACCTCTGCAGGGCGTCAAAGGCTTGTGCAGCGGGTGCCGAGTGTTGTGGGTCGGCGATCCGGAACGCGTGGGTGACGAGGCATGCCGACGTGCACAGCCTGTGCATGTGGAAACGGGCGCGGATGTCACCAATGTGAGCCAGCAGTCGGAGGATGGAAGTGATCGCTAACAGGACGTGTCCATGAAGGAAAATGACCCTAATCGCACATCACTGGTTTACGGCTCTGCCGGCTGTAGATCGTGTCAGTTCCTTGATCTTGGGGAACGCATCGGGATGCCACCCTCCAAGCGTGGAGATAGGAACCGGGACGATCCTGTTTCTACCAGGTAATCCAGCTATGAGCCTTTGCTGTCTCCGTAGCCTGAGTACCTAGGCTTCGATCAGGCTCATGAGGCGGTGAAAGGTTTTCATTCTTGGATGAGAAGGGCCAGTGGCTTGATGAAAGAAACATCAACGTAGTCGCTGCCGCTGGCTGCGCACGTCACCGTCACATCCGGCCTCATCTTGTGTTCCCTGTGCGACCGGGACTCGATGGCCGTGTGCCTTGCCCCAAGGCTGAGATCGTTACACACTCGACCCCCGGGAGTAGGGTCCGTTCCAAACAAGGGCCTGGCAAAAGTATCCGAACTATACAGTACAGTACGTACTTTATCACTTTAATTTCTATGTATACATTTATTTTAAAATTTAGGGGTTTTAGGGGTTTTAAGTGTATACAGTATGTTTACAGAAGGAACATGAAAGGAACGGTCAGCGACCAAATAGAGGCGAGATAGCGGGGTACAAGTGTTGGGCAGGCATAGCGGACTGCGAGGTGGTAGGCTGCGCAGCCGCAAAATTAGTGGAGTGGGCGGAGATAAGGGAGGCAGACTCGCACAAAGAAGGGAATCAAGCTGGTTGTCAAAGTCATGTTCGCTAGCATAAAGTATGTGACTCAATCGTTTACTCGAATCCAAACCCAACCCTCAATCTCTAACCAATCAGATAGCACGGGGAGTGGGTTGAATGGACTCCATACCTTCAAATTGAGGGTTAAGAGCTTAGAATTCGCCTTTGCTGTTTTTCATTGAAGTAAAGTTTCTCTAACCTCCATCGCGATTGCGGAGAAACTCTACTTTACTGTACCTAGGACAAAAAAGTAGAGATCTGCTATGGAACCATAGTGGATAATTTGTATTAGAGTGAGTAATGTACAGGACAGTACAGTACAGTAGTTGCGGTTCTGTAGAACGGATGGATACCGAGGAAAAGGGGGAAAATCGGGATTTTTTACATAATGACTGAAAAATAGGTTAGCTGGGGTGGTTTACTTTTGACAGATTGGCAAAAGTGGACGAGGTGAAATCTGTTGTGCAAGCGCACTGCGTAACCTTGTCATCCAGGGCTATTCGGCATCAAATTTCTGATAGATTCCAAAACCCATATGGGCCAGAATGACATATGTTGATCCTTAAATTAGGAAAAAACAGAGAGACCAGGTAGCGAGATTTTTTGTGGGGAAGTGATTGATGTGAGGTGTAAAAGTAGTCAGTTTCTCTTTGATAATAGGAGCCGGTAATTTTGTGATAGGATGGATATTTGAACGACAGTCAAAAAGACCTCTCAGGTGTGATCCATCAAAGTTTAGGTCTCCATGAGTAGATATAATTTTGCTGTGTCTATGGTAGTAGTGTTTTGACGCTTTCAGCAGATTCGGTGGCTGACATCAGCTTTACAACGCAATGGTGTATGGGACGCCAGTTAGCAGTAATTGTTGACATGAGTTTGTGTAGTGATGGGCTCGTATAGCACTAGTGCACCGCAAAAGTATGCATTATTGATGGATGCTATGACCATAGTTTGGTTTACCTATGTACAGTATTATACAGGAAATATCTGATGCAATGATTGATTGTGGACCTAGATTGCTTATGTAGTGTATAGATTTTTGTTTTACATATGTTACGTAATTTTAATGTTACTTGATCGCCACTGGATGAATTGCACACTCGGCTCTTCACTCTGGAGAGAAATGTCAACTTTGCCTTGTATTAAGCAAGTCGCCTTATTGTACTGTACTGTACATATCCTCCCGTGAGCTGGGTATGCAGAAACATTACAATACAATGGTCATAAAGCGTTCTTCAACCAGTTAGCTTTTTCATGTTGTCTCTAGAGGTGACAGGACTTTACTGCCCATGAGGTACGTACGGTACTTTGATACTGACTGTACTGTAGAGCTTTGATACAGTACAGTACTGTGCAGAGTGAGGGTAACAATGATTATTTCAGATACAGTATTTGCCAATGCCTGCTGCTATAAACCTTCGCAATGGTGACATCGGTTGATTGCTACAGTTTATATTCAAAGCTCATGGTCATACACTCAATCTTCTCCTACGCACTGTACCAAATATGGCATTTGTAGTGCAGCGGGTATTTCTGTGGTGCACTGGCTGGTCCGACTACCTGCAACATAGCCCGCTAGGCGCCTTTTAGTAAGGAGAATAAATAATTGTTCACCACACCTACAGAGCTAACTTGAGCTGAGAAGTAACTGTACATATTTGCCACATCGCTATGTTGGACTGGACGTACTGTCTCCGAATTCTGTTTTACACGGGGAGAGAGATACTTGTGCACGGACTGACCGCCTATTCAGCAAAGAGCTGACTGGATGGACGAAATCGGTCGCATGCAGAGGGCAGTACCACTCGTAGAAAAACGATTAGTTTCGCGGAAAATGCACTAAAGTTGCCAGGCTATGCCCCTCATGAGACCAGCTTGAGAGGGAATATTGAGGATTTCACACCTCATTCGAATCTGTTGAACGATGGTGGTCAACTTGGTGGTAACCATCTGCGCGGTTCATTTAAAACACGTAGCCTCGCAGAGTCTCGCATCAACAATCACATAAAGAGGTTTTGTCATACCATATCTTCCTTTGAAATCGCACGGTTTTCATCAGCTTTGCACATTAGCCAACTACTGAATACATTAAACTTCTTTCTTTCTTCCACATTGTATCGTACTATTGTGCTGCAATTTTTTCCCTGTGTCGAGATATCGGTATCGTTTCATCACGTCTTTGCCATCATCCATTCTTACGACAGGCCCAGTAACAAAGTACTCGAATGCATATTCCCAAGTTACTACTGCCTCCCGACTCCTTACACTGCGGGCTTTCTTCAGAGGCGCTACCTTTCCCAATCAGAGATCGTTGTACCCCCAAGATTCCCGTCCGTTTTTGACTGATGTATACGGATTGTGCCCCCGCAGCAGATAATGGAGGCGGTATGTTGCTGGGTTACGCTCTTAATGCAACCTATAACAGTCTCAGGTTTGTTCCGACGCTACCATATTCGCCTCTCGCTCTGGATCTAAGCGCACTTACCCACTCCTTACGCTCCGCTCCCTCCCGCTGCTCAAGTCAGTGATTTTTGCGTTCTTGGACACGGCTTTGCAATCCGCACCCCTATAGAGGTTTCTACATTCGTTGCTCTCAACCGAAGAGTCACTCGTGCATCCGTCATCTTGACCAATTCTGTTCTAGTCCACTTCTCTGGCCCAGCCGCACCTTCCGTCCCCATTCTCCGAACCGGTAGCTACTCAACAAAGGTGAAACCCGTCTGGACCTCGGAACTCCGTTTACAATCCATCGCGGGCCGCGAGATCCGACCCTGCCTCTCCACTCAACCATGAGCGTCACGCGTCTCAAAAATGGTCGCATCAACATTTGTCCTATTCTCTTTGTCGCCGTCCCCGTACTCATGCTCCTTTCGACCCTTTTCTCCCGATCTAGCCCGACTACCATTCAACTTGATACCTCTACGGAGCGCATAGTTTATCCTCCCTCACCAAACCTCTTCGACTCTGCGCGTACTCATCCGGAGACCTGCTCGCAGTGGATTGCAGCCCAAAAATCATCCGGTTCCTACCTCGATGCGTTCATTATTGGCGCCCAGAAGTCGGGCACCACAGAGCTTTCACGCCGTCTTGGTGAGCTAGGCGTCCGTAACAATTCTCCTCTCATGTTGAAAGAATGGCATTTTTTCTACAAACTCGATGAACATGGCCAGCTGCAGTCACACAAGACTCCAAACCAGACCTTCGTCCCGTTCTACTCTGGCGATCTCCGCGATCTTCGTCTTCGTCACTACATTTCCGGTTTCCCCGAGTATGAGTCAAGAGACCCGGACCAGTTGCCTGTAATTGATGAGTCTCCTATTCAAGACCGCATTATAACTTACGATGCTACCGTGGAATACCTCATCTCCGAGCGCAATGCGCGGCTCGCCCAGCTTGTCGCCCCCCATGCCCGCATTCTTCTGCTCATGCGCAACCCAATCGAACGCGCGGTCAGCCAATACAACATGGTTGTCCGTGTCGCCAACTCTGCCCGTGATGCCATTCGTCAGCCAAACCCCGCTGAATTCCACTACTTCATCGAGACCGAAATTCACGCCCTGCTGGAGTGCGGCTATGATCCCGAGCTCGCCCATTATGACGGAGATACGACCGAACTTCAGGACTGCGTCGTCCAAACCGCCGGTCACCCACGCCTGCACATCTTCCGCGGCTTGTATGCCTTGCACATCGAGACTTGGCTCCGTTACTTTCCCGCGCATCGCTTTCACTTCATTCGGTTTTCTGACATCCTATCGAATCCGGAGCAGCATTTGCGAGATGTCACTCGCTTTCTGTGCGTACGCGACTTTCCGGAGAATCTCATTTCGGAGTATCGCCAAACAGGGCGAAATGTCAGCTTTGGGCAGGCTACCACCCTGTACGGAGCCGAGGGCGTGCAAGATGATTTTGGAGGAGAGGGTCAAACCAAATACATGGTTGATATTTGGGACAAAACTAGGCGCATGATGGAGGGTATATTCCGGGGAAATAATCAGAAGTTGGAGTGGTTGTTGGGCGTGAAGTGCTGCTGACCTGAGCGCAAACTCCTGAATCTACCGCATCAGGTACTAGATTAGGACATTTGCTGCTTCGGGCCCCCTGACAGCTGATTGTGGTGCTTTGGCAGAAGTCATTTCGATTCACTTGGAATCCTCCGCAGCTTCCTAGATGCAGCAATTATCATTCTTTTTCGACGAGCCTGAGTAAAGGGTTGAGTGGGAGCTCAAGGGTACATCTGACTCCTGCGCGAATTCCATCAGAAGTTTTCAACTCGTTACTGAAAGTAGCGAATTGACAAATGAAACTGGTTCCTCATCTTGGCCCCGTCTACCCGACTGCCTTCTAAAATTCTGCATCTTTGTGCAAAGTGTTAGTAACAATCCGTGCGCCAGACTCAGGGCTCTTTGAGAGTCGACTTATCCTGCTGCGTCCACGCGGGTCTCTGAGCCGCTGGCCACACTCAAATAGAGCGGCGACCACATCTACGCACGTCACTGAATCAGGACGAAGCGAGGGCTGCATGACGATGGTGCCACTGTATTTTGGGTCTGCAACTTCCAACGCTTTCTACTCTGTCGCACTTCCTCAGGTCGTGAAAGGCACCGCCGGAAGCAATCCGTCCTCACGCAAGGACGCACTGCAGCGATGAATTCTTGCAACGCAGTATGGCTTGGGGCCAGCTTCCCACCAGTCTAGAACGGTCGCCTGCCTGACTCTGTCTCGAATACAGGCCTGCACCTTCCCGTTTCTGGAACAGGCAAGTGGGGATTATTTACTACGGGAGACATGCGAGCTGAGTTCCCGAGCTGAATGCACGGCACTAAACAACATTTTTTCCCATGCAACAGAAAGAGTCGTCCTCTACCGCTAACGCTCAAGCAGGATGATGTGTGGACCCTGTAAAGACAAACCAGCAGCTATCGCCCTGCTTGTAATAACTTCACCCAGGCGCCTAGTCAAAGCCTGCCCATAAACACCTTTCAGGGAAATAACCGTTTTCCACCCGTAATCAGTAAAGAACTCAACATCCTCCCCCTCATAGACACGACAAGCTGCAGACGCTTAGGTCAGAGGAAATTTGTAATTTCAGTTGAAAACAAAAAGGATCATCTCAAGGCAAACTGACTTCAAGGTTTGGGTGCGTCGAAGTCTGGAGAGAAAGACACTCTTTCGGAAGAACTGCAGTTGCAACCGGTCTTGCGAGTGAGTACTTCTATCTGCGGTACTGGAAGTTCTCTTGCTGCGCTGGCTGCAGTAAGGTAGGACTGCAAGAGATTATCCTTGGAAAAAATGACCTCACTTCAGAAGAGGGGAAAAGAGAGGGGGTTCGTTTAATGTCACAGATATAATCGCTGAAACCCAATCACAATTCGTATCTGCGCGTTACATTGGCTGCACCAGCAGATGACATAAGTTTGGCAAATAACCGCACTTTCCAAATACAGAGGGGGAATGCGGGGTGCATTAGTGTTTGAAAGATATGGTCGGTTGTGGCACGGAATTTCCTAGAGGGTGACCAGCAGTACCCCTTAATTTTCCCAAGAAAGCTGGCTCAAGGCCGCCCAGCAGACTGCGTTATACATTACGGCCGCGGCTGCGTGCCTTTGGGTAAGTACCGTTCGGACCTTGCCATAGGTCTCCATCGCCCGGCCACGTTCCGCGCGACATCGGTTGGCAGCCTATAGGCGTCTGAGTGCCAACCTCCGAGAGTGGATGTAGGGATAGGCATGAGCCTACCTCTCATGCGTGAGGTTGCGATTAAAGATTCATATCTTCTATGCTTCGCAGAGACGGATCGCACTAGAGGAGGTGAGTGGATTAAATATTTATCTACCTTAACTTTTTCCCTTGTTGGAAACCATTAATCAATCATTGAAATTTAAGTAAACGTTTTGAATAGTATTCTCAACAGGGGGGGAATTGAGTTTACTTGAATGAGTTGGTATACTTAATTTTCCGGCTAAGAGCAATCGCAATGTAGGACTACTGTAAGGAGGGTAACCACTTACTGTACAGTATACGGTATACCCGCAGAACGGAGGTTCTCTGGAATACACTGTATACACAATTTCAAGTTGCGGCCTGTGTCGCTCAAAACTCCTTCCAACAAACAACTGGCGTTATTCTGGACGAGTCTCGCCGCGTGACGAGCGAACAATGTTCGCTGCGCATCAGCAATCGGAATGGCTGCCCGTGCGGCAATACCAGTCGCAACCCGGTTGGCGAAGTCCCGAGCGGAAGGGTGCCAGCCCCCCAACGTGGAGAGTGGAAGCGCAATGAAGCGATGCCCAGGACCCTTGGAACGTATTAACTCGGCAAAGCGAGTGTCCTTGCCCAGGCGAGCATGGTTAAGGGGCTTGAGTTGGTTTACTGTGAGTAATGGAAAGGTTGGGAGTCCTCTGTACTTGTAATGTAATTCTCAATAGTAGCATCCCTGTAAGTTTAATGCGAAAAGTAAATCAATTCAAGACAAAATTTCATTCCTACTTCCATGTGTTGTCACAAGCATCGATCTCATACTACTTCCATATGTTGTCACAAGCACCGATCTCATCCACCTCACCCGAAACTAGCTAGACATCACAACTTTCTCCTGTCGAAAAAAGAAATTCGAGACATATGCATCCCTGACCAGGACAAATAATTCCGGATTTTGTTGTCGAAACTCAGGCATAGAAACAGAAAGAAATGTCGTGGTTTCAACATGTGGCTGCGCGTCCCTCATGATATTTATTTGGTAGTCTTGAGTCAAGCTGCAAACCGTTCGCTTTGCTGGAGTAGGCATCGCTTAAGCCCCTGCCGGAATGTGTCTGTTTCGGTAGTCTAGCCCCTTTTTGCATAGTATTATACTAATGCCATTAAGTATCATAGTGCAGGTATGTGAACACACTACAAGATTTTCCCTCTCCGTTTAGGAGGCCCAATAAAACCTTTAAATAAGGGTCCCAATTTCCCTACCACATTAACCGTCCCTCCACGGTGATTTAATCCGGTTGGTGACGTATTCATCAAAAAAACGTTGCTAGAACCAAAATGAACGCCAACATTCCCGTCTGCGGGCTTTCACACTCTGATAGACTACGCCGTAATCTCCACAACTGCCTTTTCGAGCTCTGCATAAGTGCCTATATGTGTGGGGTTATGCGAATACCATCTTTGTAGACCGAGCTGTGTCCGCTCTGCAAATTTCTTTGATGTAAATTGCCCTGGGCGATGTATTTGGATATGAGACCTCTTTGTGTTCAGTCGTAGCCATGGAAAACCAACACTTTGAAAATGGATTTTAATATAGGCTTTGGAATGTCTGGCGTTTGTACGGAGAGAGCAATGGTAACGATTATACGGGATACTGCCAGAAAACATTACGTTTGGTATTTTGTAGTTCGGAATCTGTCAGTGGCACATGCTGCAGTCTTCGTCACTTAGACCATGTTTGCGGGCATTAGATAATTCGCTCTTCCTCTTGTGTCTTCAAAAATGAAGCCGATCGTGCCATTAGAGCATCGTGAACGGACATGGGCCGCCTTACCGCATGGTTCCTCAGTTTTTTATGCAATACGACTGATAAATCGCTCAGAAGACGCCAAGCGCAGGGGTTTAAAAAGCCGAGCATCCTTTTCAAACTAGAAACTACCTAACAGTTTCCTTTCCAGATATAGCCCATTTGAGTGTTTCTAGTATTCGAAAATTCTCAAGTGCTGCAGACCGAGCATCACCCCCTACTTTCTTCAACTACTAAAATTACAGCGCTACACCTCTTTCCAGAAGACGAGCAGGTAAACCGTTGCATTCTATTTCGCTATGCCGCCTTCTCATCCTGCGCGGAAGCGGCACATATACCATTACTGCCAAAGAATCCCTCAATGAAGAACTCTCAAAAAGATTTAAAGATGGGTCGCAAGCGAAAGGTGGGAAGTGAGGAAAGTGGCGGGTCGCAGGGCACATAACTAAAGCACCGTCTTTCTGAGTTTCATTCCCTCCGTACACGTGTCTCATCATCCGTCCTCCGGTACACGGCTGTTATGACGAATCATCGCAAAATACGTATCACTGGCGACAGCTCTCAGTAATACTGCCTGCGGCTGGGCCAGATAGACTCTGTCCTACTTAACAACTTCACATGAAAAGGTCACTATCGCGCGATTTTTGTGTCGCGCGACGGTCAGAGTCGCTAGTTGATTGGCCCGGTGTGCTCGTACATTGTACAGTAGTAGTGTATACTGTACTTGCACTGTACTGTACACGAGTAGAAACCCCGCATCGGCCGCCTCTACAATATATACAGTATAATCATCTTTACTTCATGTATTGTAAGAGGCGTTCAAGCCTACCTGACAGTGTAAGCTAAGAGAGTTCAAGTTCGCCGCTGCCCAGCTTGGGAGTACGCGCTAGTATCGATGTTGCAAAGGTAGACCATATGGTATTAATATTATTACATTACGTATCTATAATGGTCGAAGGGATTCGTTGCCTCAAGTGGTCAAGGGCCGCCGCTGGTTTACAGAACAGTAGTCGCGATATCAATTTCGCATATGAATTTCTCATGGGTCTCAACCACCCCAGAGGTTGACTTACAATGTTCAGCCATTGTCCAGAATAGTCTGTCTAGCAGAACCCGATGTCCTGTGTAGTGCGGACTTGTCTTCAAACAATAAAACGTCATTCTTCTTTGACTTACAAGGCGCGGCGAAGGACTCGAAAGCGAGCGGAACAAAGTGAAAACCGAGCTTTGGAAAGGTAGCGTCCGTGGTCACGGTAGTAATGTGTACAGTGGAGCATCCGGGGAGTATTGCATGTACTGCACCGCCGGAGCAGGGAACATACGTCCGTAACAGATGTAGCAGCTGCAGAATCTCATCGGATGTGGTCGACCTTTTGACTGCATTCCAGGATTATATGGACCATCGCAAAACGGGGACGGACGCAATTCATGAGGCAACACAAGAACGAATTACCCTTGCGGATTCCAGGACGCAGGCGTTTCCCGCCTCTATGGCCCTCCTGGATGCCAAAGAATGGGTGTATTGTCTCCCGTGCCCTAGCCTCAAGACAGATATTGAACCACGCGCTTTTTCCGTGTTGTCGCAGTATTTTTGCCTACCCCCACTGTTCGCCGGTAACTCACCGTGTCCCGGAAGCAATTATCCTGAAACAATGAACGTGTTCGGAAACCATCTCATGCAATGATCACACGGGCAGGAGCGATTTTCCCGAAATGACAATCAGGTGACCATCCTGTCTTCGGACCTAGCAATAGCAGCCCGACAACCTGTCACGGAATCCCGACTGCACGGACAACACCGTAAATGTTCGGACATTCGAGCAATGGGATCTAGAGGAGGGACTGATTTCTTCCGTGTCTTCTTTCCTCGCCCCCTCTCTCCCACAGAAGAGTTCGCCGTTTCAACCCACTGACCCCCCGAGCGCAGCAAGCGCTGCAAAGCGCCGGAGATACCAATAGTTAATCGCGACTTCTGTAAGATCTAGGGTCGTCCAATTCCTATTTCCAGACTCGGGGGCTGGCAACCAGGCGCATATGCCGTGGTAACAAACGATTCTTGGAACGCAGCTGTTAGACCCATGGAACTGTTCGGAAAGGTTTGTTCGGTCCTAATACAACGGCACTCTGCAGCGGCTGTAACAGCAAACGCTGCGCGCCTTATGGCGGGTCCTACTCCGGTCTTTTGAGGGACACTGTGAGCGTCCCTTGTCGCTTTCTATCAGTAGGCCCCCGCCTTAGACACCACGACGCCGGATGACAGCCACGATATCTTCCAATACTAACCCACCCAAAATTTTCTCTGTTGTTGTTCGCTATCTTTATTCCATTTCTCTACTACACGGTGGTGTGGCAGAAAAAGTGCATCTTCCGGGGTGAATTTAGAAGCTCATTGTAACTACACCAGTTGCCAGTTTTATTGCTGTGCATTTATTTTTCTACACTGAAGATTTCTTTTGGCTTTACTTCTGAACAATGACATCCATATCTCGACACACGACCAAACAACAACACCACGAATGCACACACGAAGTAATTAAAGGGGCTCCAATGGTCGGCCACCAGACTCGAACCCAGACCTTATTCTCAGAAGAAGTTTAATGCATTCAGTATCTACTGGGGACTGCACCTCCAAACTACTGTATACGGCTAACATCTAACCGGATGTAACTCGTCGTCCATGCGAATCGGGGCTCGGGACAGGATAGTTTGGGCAATGGATGACCAGAGGGTGGAACTCAGTCGCTGGTAGATACTGCGGCGGATAACGCCAAGTGTCGATTGACACACCGCGGAATTAACTCCTCGATAAATGCAATTGTAACAGGGGAAGGTGCACCTAGGGAATCAAACGCCAGAGGTCGAAACGTATTCGGCACATGAGGCGCAGAAGATGGGCCCATGAGGGAGCGGGGAGGCGTCGGGCGAGGTTGCGTTCCAGAATTGTGACCTTGTCGCGGGCCGCCACTTCAACAGCGCCACCGGCAACCTGGGTCGCCTTGGTGCGAACTGCGGTCTTGAACGGTGAGACGGCTGTGATGTCACACGCAACGGGGCGCAACATTGTGCCTTCCGGAGTTGGGGAGGGTTGCAGGGTCAGACATTTCTCAGAAATGTATTTATGTCTTACCACCTGGGGGATAATCATTTGACCCTCAGCACGCCGCGGAGCCTGCAGCGGGGTTTGACTCCCTACAGATATCCGCCTACGGCGCGCTGCATAATGCCCCCCTCACCGACGACGCCTGGGAACAAGCATGTCTCCCCCTCCGTTTAGGGGGGCACGGGTCCTCCAGGATTGGCCCCGCACTGCACGCGGCTGTCGCCGCCAGCATTCTGGACGCTGGCCTCGCCCGCTTACGCACAGCCGACTACGCTACACCCCGCTCTGTCGCCGTACTTGGGAAACAGGCACGTGGTGAACGATAATTCCTCGTCAACCAGGTACGCCGGCCCCTGCGCAATTTCGTACGCCAGATCCAAGGGGATCCGTTTGCCACCGACCTAGGTGTCTTTGACCCCGCCTCCCTTGCCGCCATGCTCGTCAACCTGCAATCTCATCTAAATCGGGCGCAGCAAGAGGCCAGGGCAAAGGGGTTTTGGGAGGACGACCTATGGAAGAGAGTGCGTTGTCCTAGCTGCCACTCCGAGATCTCCACACGTCGCCGGATTCAAGGCTTGGCCTTCCGTCACACCGGTGCTGCGGCGTTCCTCTATGCCCATTCCAACGCTGCGACGAAGGTCTCATCAGCGCACTGGAGCATCATGCTGCGCAGGCACCTCGGTCTCCCAGTCTACACAGACCCGGTGCCATTGAAATGCCACCACTGCCAGCAGGACATGGATGTCCACGGTGAACATGTCGCCGACCTCTGCATCTCAGAATTTGGACGCATTCACCGTCACAACTCCGTTCGCAATGTGTTCGAGTGGCAAGTCTTCCGCGCAGCCGGCCTTGACTACGAGTTTGAAGTAGAGAATCTTCTCCACGGGACGGACTACAGGCCCGCTGACATTCTCCTCGTGCAACCCCCCCGTGACACTGAAGCTGGCTTACCAGACCGACCAATCGCATGCGACGTCGCCGTTACGTCACCGTTCAAGCAGACTTCAATCACCATAGCGACGCAAGTCGCCGGTGGGGCTGCCGCCCTCACTCGCCAACGCAATGTCCAGGACCTACAGCACAAGCTGTCAAGGCGTCTGGTCCCTCCCTCCCTGCCTTCCCGCGACCCAGGTTTCCGATTCCAGCCTCTGGGTTTCGACTCCCTCGGTGCCCCTTCTCCAGATACCATATATATAAGAACGGGATGCACTTGTTAGCAGTGATAGCTGAGAGTAGTACCTTTATATGAACAGGAACAAGATTGATATCAGAACAAAAACGTTGGTACCCAGTATCTGTCTGAACAACCAAACTAAATGTCGATGCTTATATAGACTGTATGTGGACAGGAAATATTGCATGTCTTGTAGCAAACCACTAAGATATTTCATCATTGTGAATACTATTTCATCAGAAGCAATATGATTTCATTACGACCAAGAGCGGTCGTAATATTATATTCTCTTCTCCTTTTCTTTCTTTGATATTATCCAGTAGACTGTTTTGAATCTCTACTCAAGGATTCTTCAAGGTCGATAGATAATGCACCGGAGTACATTGTTAACTATAGCATTTCTGTGGTTGGACTGTTTTGTTTCGTCAAGGCATCAGCAATGTTAACCTTTCCAGGGATCCACATCATATAAGTATCCTTTTCTGTCTCGAACTCATATCTTATAACACTGACATCTGCCCGAATAGATCTATCAGTGGAGTTTCGGCATGTTGATAAAATGTCATACAAATCTTTTGAATCCACAATGATTATCAGATTGACTTCCATTCCGAGCAAGGTTTGATATGCTTTAGCTAACACTTTTCCTTCATCGATTGCCTCACCAGAGGCTAATATTTCAGCAGCACCGATCGACTTGACCGGTCTTCTCGATTTGTGCGATGACCATGACAAAGTGTGAAAAACAGAACCTTTCTTAAGATCTCCAATCAACAAACCTCCAAAAAATCCAAGTTGACCATAGTCTTCTTTTCGACTAGCATCAGAAAAAATAACAATCGAGAAGGAATACTCTTGCATGTCGGTTGGTCGTGTGTATCGAATAGTGTTCCCAAGTTTATGCAGATGCTTGATTGCATTGATTTGGGAAATGATGTCGTGAACTTTGCAACCAGGGACCTTCTGCTGTAATAAACTGGCATAAAATGCGCAGAAAGGAGAAGCGGCTATTCCAAGCCATCCAATTGAACTACACAGTGATCGATAGGATCCCATTTCAATTTCATTAAGCAACTCATCACATTGTTTTCTTCTGTATCTTGTGATGGGGTGACCTTGTAACTTTTCCAATTTATCATCAGCATGAATAGAGATCGTGTAGTCGGAATCTTGTGATATTTGTAACCCATAATACAAAAAGGAACCAGGTCCATAGACTACGATACCAAGCTTGTACTGATCCTGTATTTTTGCAATGGTGTTCTGGACAACATCTCGTGGACCAGCAAATAGTACATCATCTGCAATCTTAACAGCAACTAAGAATAACGATCCAGTGCTGTCACACTTGTAAAAAAGCTGCGGAACGTATACAAGTTGTGTGAATCCAAGCGAAAACAAGAAGAAATCATCACTTTTTTCTTGCCACTTTGCATTTGCGTTGACAAGACCGTAAGACGCCGTGAGCAATAACCACAAAAAACCTTTGTCAGCACTCTCTTTTGGTGGAACAACATAAACATCCCTTTTCGCCTTTCCGGTTTGTAAGAATGCGCTTTCGAAATCAATTTTTGCCAAACACCAGTGGAACAGTGTCGCAAGAGACAGTAATATCCGTATGCCAGTCGGTGGACACGTTGATGAATCCTTCTTCAACTGAGCTTTCTCTCTATCTTTGTTACCGCGTGGTGCAATCCTGGCTTTCATCTTATGGGAGCTGTCATCATTTGCCTTGAATTTGTAGATGACATGACTTGTGACAATTTTTGCCTTTTTGGGTACTTGGGACAGAGGAACGAGTTTAACATTTTTCTTGAACACAGCTTCTTCTCGAGAATAGGCATTCACCAGTGGAAACGTAGGTAAACCTTGAGCTTGAAACATCATGAAGTCTTTGTAACCGAAAACCTTCATAAAGGACTGCAGAAACTCTTGCTCTGAGCTCTCGAGCGCAACATTGCACAGTTGGAGTGAACATGATGACAAGGTTTCAGAATTACTAAAGCGCCATGTTTCACAAGTCAAATTTAGACACTCTTCATCGCCGTCATTGTAGTGTATATCATACTTATTGTCATCGTCATTAATTGCTGCCACAGTTCCAGTGTAAAATTGATCGTCAAGAGGCCAGTACACGTCAATACTGTCACCAAGGCCAGGCGCTGAAGATAAAGATTGATCATTTTCAATATCAAAGCTGGCATTCTCCGCCTGAACTGGATATTGTGGTGCTAGAACAGAATCTTGATCTTTCGTGTCAATATTATCCGAACAAATTTCATTGATAGCATAATCCAAACTTGTTGCCATCTGATCCATAGCTTCCTGTACAAAGGCTTCCAGTGTATCTTCTCGAAGAGCAGGGCGAACTTCTTCTATTGCAGCTCGAACTTCATGGCCGTTTTTGCCAGGAACAGAAATTGTTCCCGAATCTTTGTCGTAACTTAATACAGCTTTAGGAGATGACCACTTTCCACGTTTTTCATGCTGGTTTTTGATATAAACTTGAACCACATCACCAACACTGAAGTGAATATCAGAAATGGCCTTTGATTTAAGGATTTTAGTTAATTTCCGTTTTGCAATCAGTTTTTCATGCGCTTGAAGGACTTCTTGTGGGACAACAGCTGGATAGGAAGTGGATGTGAGGGGTCTCGTGTAGCCTTTAGCTAATTCATGAGCCGAACATACATCATTTCCATAAAGATCGTCAGAAATTCTCATAGCTTGCTGTACCAACAATCTTTCATCTTCCGGTGAAGGTTCGTCAGAGCTTGCTTTCAAACGTAGAAAAATGTCACGAATGATCTGATGTTTTGACTCAACTACATTCTTGTTGTGTCGTCTCGGAGGTAATGGTCTGCATTCTATATCATGACTCTCCAGGTTCTTAATAAAAACAGAATTATGAAAAGCGGGATCATAGAGTACGACCCTAGGTTCCCAAAACGATGAAACCAAAAGACTCTCAAATATCGGAATAGCTGTACTCATGCTCATGTCTGGCACTACGTCACCAACAGAGTACCGAGCAACTGAATCCATGATATGAAATACACGATTATTCTCCAAATGGTAATGATCCACACAAACGACATCATTAAAATTTCGACTTAAAGAGCTCAATGACACCTTTCTAGTTTTTTGTGGCTGAGATGTGGTAAGGAAGTCAGGGCACGAGTCAAGAGTCCGCGATACATATTTCTTAACCTTATTATTCCATAACTGATTTCTCTCAAGTAACAATTTGATATCTGAGTAACTGGAATGAGCACACAAATGTTTGTGTACTTTGTCAATAACCTTTTTAACCTCAGTCCATGGTCTGTTAATAAACTTTTCAGTGATTTGTGCAGTTGCACAAAAGAGCTTGGTAGAGACATGCTTTGAGCAATCAATATTTTCTGGAACAAACATTTCATATGGGATATAACTATGAGAATCGCGATCACAAAGCTGTAGAGTATCATGAGTATGGAGTAACACCAGTTTGTTACCACCTATGTGTTGAATGTTGCACAGTTTGGTTACATTGCGGCCAATTAACCATTGAGAAGAAACATCAATTATTAGATGACGAACTGAAATAACATTACCATCATCAGTCTTAAGACGAATCATAACTGATCCAAGAATTTTCCTTGAGTCACTGGAATGGTTTCCATTACCATATTGCCAAGAATCGTAGCCCTTGAGAATATCAGGGATATCCTCAAGCATACCATTCCAGTCGGATAGCAGGATAGGTTGCAGCGCGGTATATTCAGACATTCCCATGCCACTATACGGTGCTCCGTCATCTAAAAGTGGCCCAATAAAATCAGAGCCGAACGAGACATCATTATTCGAATTGTTATGGATATGCACCATGTTGAATGTAACCGTTTTTTTCGGCTTATCAGAAGAGCTTTTTGTTTGATCAGGAGCCGTATCATAACTTTTGACTCCAGGCTTTAACTGGCCGTCTGGAAAATGATTGGCTTTCCAATGACCGTACTTGTAACACATGCGGCACTTACTCTTGCGCTTTAGATCGGCAAGTTGTTCGGGTGCAAGTCTTTGCGGATCCCGACTTTGTTAATTCTTTTGGAACCCTCTTGGGGTCACAGAATTAGCGGATAGTGAACTGGATCCATTAGTGTTATTTGTCTTGATAGAGCCGTGATCGAATTGCCGAAGAACAGAGGCAATTTTTTCATAAGTAGCTTCATTGATAAACTGATCTTTTGTAGCTGCAGAAGTAAGAGTACTGCGAGTAGAAACAGCTGCTAGAACGGAAACGCGCTGTCCATTTTCAACAGAAGAGTTGGCAAGTAACATCAATGCTCTCAAAGCTTCCGGTAACTGGACAGAGCCTGATGAAGCATTGAACTTGGATACTTGTGCATCAAAACGTGACTCGAAGTTTTTAAAGCTCTCTGTTGTTCCAAGCCTTGCATTCAGCAGAGTCATGAAATTTTGATAGGCGTCACTGACGACAGATAGGGCATCACGTTTGTATAAAGCATCAACAATAAGCTTTGAACCATTGGCTGACTGAACGTCGCTGTCAGGAATCGCCATACAAAAGTCACGAGCCCTCCCATATAACTGAGATTGGAGCATTATGCCGCGGAGGTCTGTCGGTATCTTATTTGAATTGGAGTCTGGCAGCTTGTCATGAAATTTGTTCCAAAGAGTAACTGACTTGGAATATTCTTCCTGACTTCCCTTACCATCTGTCCACGGGACATTTTTGATATCCCACGAGAACTTGGGACGAGACGGTAAGCCGCGAGATGAGGAACCTTGATCTGGGCCCATAACTATATAAGAACAGGATGCACTTGTTAGCAGTGGTAGCTGAGAGTAGTACCTTTATATGAACAGGAAAAAGATTGATATCAGAACAAAAACGTTGGTACCCAGTATTTGTCTGAACAAACAAACTAAATGTCGATGCTTATATAGACTGTATGTGGACAGGAAATATTGCATGTCTTGTAGCAAACGACCACTAAGATATTTCATCATTGTGAATACTATTTCATCAGAAGCAATATGATTTCATTACGACTAAGAGCGGTCGTTACATTATATTCCATAGGTCATGTCTCCAGATACCGCATTATTCATCGAAGAGTTTGTACCGCATGTATCCACGAAATGCCACACCTCGGACGCTACGACTCGCACACGCATCTTCCAGCGTATCAATTGCACATTGTGGTCGTCGGTGGGTATGGCCATCATATCGCACGCCCCACCGCACGTGACCGATGTGTTCCATCCAGTTAGCTCTTAACTGAATAGTCGGTCAGTCGGTGTACACTCAAGAAAAGTAATGAGTAAAGATTCTCTCACCTCATTACCTAAGACGATTGCCTTGGGGAGTGCATTTCCGAGTGCACGGCGACTTCGGGAGCGCGTGCGCCCGGGGTGCATGTTGAGGATATTTCAATTAAGAGCATCCAGGTGGAATCTTGTGAAGGGAAGCCTCCCCGTTTTGGACCCCCCCATTTTGTGCCAAGTGTCGCGAGGTGATTGATTAGAGACACAAACATGTTAACATCTCTATTGGGGGGCCGGGGGGAGAGAAATACGTAGACATGCCGAACATATAGCGGCCTACAGAATGAGCTCCTCAAGTACCGCCGTCGCTCGACCTGAGAAGTTTCGAGGCGTTCGGCTTTGCTCACTACTATCCAATTAAATCTTCAAAAGTATACAATAGTGTACACAACGCGTTTTTATTTGACATTGAGCCCCAGGTCATCGTTTTATTTACTTGGATGTTCTAGATAGTATTATTCCACAGTTAAAACTCTAGTTTGCAGTAATTTCTACTGAGTTAACAAGTATATAACTGCTCAAGTAGAACTACAGTACTGTTTATAAAAAGGGAAGGTCAATTAGATTCCAACACGAGGGATTCTTGTGGGGATCCAGGTACAATCCATTGATTCTTTGCCCCCAACTTCCAGAAATACTCTTACATCGTCTCCATTGTTATAGCTGTGATTAGTGCTGGTATACGGCGAAAAATAGTCAACAATAACGATCAAACTTTATTGGGAATATGATTTCTGTAAAGCTATATATGTGGCTAATCAGATTGATGAGGCTCCAACTAGTGCTGCATGATGGGTGCTTAAGTAGGGAACTCAACGACGCGGTGGATCCCGCAAACTAACCCCTAACCACTTCATTACATTCTAAAATTAATGAGAAATGAGCGGAAGTGCTTACAAATATCAAATTTTAACCTAAAACTCGACTGAATAATGTTTCACACAAATATGTCATAAATTAGTATGACTATATAACAAAAATGAATAACATTACACACGGTTTCACCATTGTCCATCACCACACAGAAATAAGTGAGGAGCTGCTATCCACTTCATCACGACCTACTCAACATCAACTACTCCCTTAGCAGCACCTGGCTGCATCCCTGTATGTTTCATCTGTACTGTAAGCAGCATAGTATACACTGATTACGAATCTTTGTACACTGAAGTATCGCAGACACATACCCTAGTGTCTACTCAATAACGGGGTAAATATTTGGGTAATTTACTGATTAAAGATGAAGGACGGATATTTTCCGGGATTAGGGAATATGCCTCTTTACTGTATTGTCTGAGTAAGCTAGTCTCCTTAATTTATGACCTACAAATATGACCGGCTAATTTTGTAAGAACGAAAAAATTAAATCCAAACAAAATTTTACCGCTTTTCAGCTTTACATTTTCAATCAGGTTCCGGCTACTTTTCCAAGGTTTTAATGAAGATCTTTCTCACATTTCATGGATAGAACCACCATTTCGGTCCCATAATGTCACTTGATTTTCTCTCAGAATGATAAAATCAAACTAAAGATGCCTGGCCTGTGGAAGTAGGGCCCCTACCAAAGCACTTTCATTGAAATCTAAATTCAAAGATAGGAGGCTGTGTAGATCTATTTGAAAAACAGAGTTGATGTCGGGAACAGTCGTAGAAAAAGAGATACTCACGAAAGGTGTACGATTTCAGAGAATGATCTTCAGTAACTGCGAATAACAGTATAGTTATAATAATTTTGAAATAAGCTTATATAGTTCGAAAGAAGGAGAAGCTCCTTCTCTATAGGGAGCAGCCGAGTTGGTGCCCAACTCAGTCAGATTTGGAGTGACGTAATATGAAAGGCAGATCTAAGAAAGTACTTCAATGGAGACTGATGCTCACGCGGAACCTTGTAACAGCAGAAGCCGAGATAAAAGTCAGAATAAAAGCCCTTTCCAAAAGAGAGAAGCTCATTTTGAAGGTATAAGGACAGAAAAATGAGAACCTGATGGATTAAATGCAGTTTTTTATAGTAGAGGGAGGACTTAGAAGAAGAAAATATTAAATTTCAATGGAATTATGGTATTAATATATTGAAAAGTGTATAGAGGTAAAAATGAGATTATTTTTTCATGATTCCAAAGATGTGAAACCGTGTAAATAATGTACGTGGATATTTGCAATTCCATTACTGTCAACAACTGCATGCCCTACAACCTTCGCCTTGGAAAGTACTGATTTGATACCTTGCACAGGTGAAATTTTGCAATTTTTATTGATCCTATTCTCATGAAGTTTCGGGTTTGATGATCGAATTGAAATTTTGCGTAGTTATTATCTTTCGAAGTACATGCAGAGTCCAAAATTTGGAAATTACATGCCACTTGCGGGGTTCGAAATTCACCGCTGATAAACTTATTTCTGTCAAAATGTTAATTTCTTACAGAAGAAGAAAAATATAGTCCTGAAAGGCGTTAGAGTCTAATCAGCCACTTTGTTGAACCTATCAATTAGCATGGAAAAGTTCATGTCAATCTGGTAGATTGAATTTATGTTAATGAAAGCATCTCAAATTCAAGAATCTTGAAAATGGATGTCAGTTTCTGACGACTGCGTGTCGAAAAAGTGGAATGATTTCCAACAGCAAGAATTTTGAGTCGTCTAAAGATAATGAAGGATCTAATACGTTATTTTAAAAGGAAAAAGCTCAATGATGGAGTAAGTTGGAAACATAATTCCGATCAGAAATATTTATATGTGATTATTCTTTCTTAGAATACGTTCAGGATGCCAAGGACTTCTTGGAGGGATTAATTTACATGAAAGTTAACAAAAATTCAAATTGTGAGTTTCTGAAGGCACATAATTCAAGTCAGGAACTTGCTAATCGAAGTGAGCACATATAATTGATAACTACCACAGATTTTAGTAAGAAAATTACAGCTTTCATGTGGGTTGATCGAGAAAGTGAACAATTCGTCAGCGCGTGTTGAACAAAAAATTCTGGCACTCCGATTTATCGCGATAAAGGGAGAGTCATTGTAGGCCTAAAAAATCTTTTAAGTTCGCAAATAGATATTACAAAGGGAGTCGAAAAGTATTATCTAAACTATGCTCAGGTTAACCGCGACGACCGTTGTCGTCATAATGAACTGAATCCGGAGAGGAAATTCTAGTTTAAGGAGTGGTAGATGAGTGTAAACACAAAATGCTTGCAACTCGCTGTATAGAAGCCTTGAAATTAGGGATAT
The DNA here is from genome assembly GCA_002205965.3 of Kappaphycus alvarezii. Classification (NCBI taxonomy): domain Eukaryota; phylum Rhodophyta; class Florideophyceae; order Gigartinales; family Solieriaceae; genus Kappaphycus; species Kappaphycus alvarezii. The sequence goes on from NADL03000849.1 coordinate 46,538, forward strand.
CGTGAATCAATTTAACCAAATTGATTAGACAGTAAATTAGCAGAGGGAGTCATTCACAATAACTTGGATGAAAGGAGAACCAGGGCTCCTCGGACTTCCGATGATGGGCGATAGGAAGATGAAAGTTTCAGTAATCTTGGAATTCATCTTGCTAAAAATAAAATTAAAAGCCTCGTGACCGGTAAGAGGACAATTTTTGCTTAATCATGATGCAAATTTTGTATACAAAAAAAAAGTACATGGATGTACTGGGTTCCTTCGCTCATTTAAGGAGGAAGTAATTATTGGTCATGGAGATAGTGGAGGCGAATGATTTCAGAAGCACTATCGTCTCGTGCATGATATTTAGAATTTTAGATGAACTATCTGTAATGGTTAAAGCCATTTTGAACCTCCTTTAAGCATTTATTGAAATGAAAAATTTCTACTTATAATGCATGACAATGAGCTTTTAATGTATTAAAGTAAGCGTTTAACAAAAATTGGGTACATATAGCAGAGAAAGTTTCTGCTATACCACTTAAAAAATCTTATCTGCGCAATTTGACATGTAAGATTTACTTGATGCTATGGCGGAATAGATCTGAACCACCCCAGCAAGGGCTTAGCAGTTGAGCACTCCAGAAAAGTGTAGGATAAGTGGCTTAACTAAAGACTGGCAAAAAATCTCGTACGAAGAACGCAAGACAAATGTTGAAACAACAACATTTCTTTCCATGTTCATTTGCGTGAAAACGTTTGGCAACAAAATCTGAAATAATTGTCTTTTCCAGTTTGAGGATTCATAAGCTTCTAATTTCTCTATTCGAAGGGGGAAAATTGTGATTTCTAGCAGATAAATTCCCGTCTACTGCGCCTCACAAGTCATGTCTAAATGCATGCTACCGAATGTATTTAGTTATAGCAATAGTATAACTGAAAATCCTGCACTGGATTCTTGATATTCATACAGTAGAGGTATTTACAGAAATCAAATTTGCAACGCATCATATTCTTCAAAAATTTTAAAATGACAATTTAATTTTAACCTTTTTTAGTATCTCGAGTATCACTTGTTCATGGTTCACTCACACTTTGCGGCCGATTTCGACTCTCCGTATCTGTAATTATACAGGAAAATCAATTATAGTTACCTAACTGGCCAATCAAAAACCTAAGCTCGCCTCCCGATCAGTTCCGGCGAAAATTTTCCCTCCCAATTCGGCGCCATTTTTGTGGGGTGCTAAGCGCACACGAGAAGATCAAGGTAGAACTGTGGTTGAAACTTTGGTTGAGGCTGGCTGGGTTAAGCCGGCCGCTCCAAACCAGGCTTTGTATAGAACTTAAGATAGCTACAAACTAAAGGAAAATGCAGTCTAACAGTAGCGAATTCAAAAGGTGTTCCCGTAAAACAGACCTGACAGTATCGTAAGTAGCGCTTCCAGAATTGTAGTCAGCACGAGTGACATACTCTGACAAGATGTAAGAAGTACATTGGTGCAGGTGGCACGGGATGGCAAGGCGACTTTTGATTGGTAAAGCAATGATATAATATCCCAGTGTTCAACTCGCCCGTAACTATTCCAAGTGTACCAGTGGGGTCGAACGCTATGTTCAGAACTGCAAGGAAAGTGTAATGATAGCAAAGTGCCTAGTAGCCCTGGTTCCAAGGTTACCAGTGGTTTGAATCTACAGTACAATAGATGCCGTGAATTCGTGTAAAGCTGTAAGGTCTGTGAAGTGAAATACAGCAATTTTCACGGTATCTCTGTTTTAAGTATGATTGATTCTGTCCATGGTAGAGAGCGTACTTCCAGATATACTTCTCCGTGAACAGCAGTCATCCTACACACGCCGTGCTCCGCGGACCTGCATGCCCTATTTGATCAAGCTCACTCGCCCTTTCAAGTCTTTGTTGGCCGCATGTCCGACATCTTAGATCCTACTTCCATTCTGTCAATCGGCCGCATAGTACTCGCTGCATCCCCTCAATTCCTGAACTCGATGGAAAACAATGTTCAAGCCGAAACTGTTTCTATTTTATTCTGTAAGTTTATGATTTAACCATTGGATGAGTAGGGGATTTGAAGACATTTTCGACCTCATCGCTAATGGCCTTGGCAATAACTTCGAAAAGGGGCAGGCCTACATGAAAATTTTTGAGTGTTATACTATAAGTAATCATGTGTTATCTCATTTCTACTGGAACAGTTAGATAATTGTAGTACTGGAACAGTTAGATAAGTGTAGTGCAAAGCAAGGGAAAAACTTTGAAAAGATATCAACAAGAAATGCCTAAGGCAATGAGCGGGAAATGGTCGTGGACCGTGCAACTACAGGGCGTCCGAGTGACTCTCTTTCTCTTTAAGCCCTGTGACCGGAAGCAGCTCCGGGTCTTTGGAGACTTGTGGTAGAGGCTTGATAAGCTAGAAAGTGTACTAGAAGTATTTAGAGCCAATTTCAAGTGTTGTGGGGACTGTCCGAAGGACTAAAATGAAGCGGTGGAGCCGTAGACAACATGACAAAGTGGCAGGAGCCGAGCATGCAGCGGCAGGCGAGGTCCTGCGGGAGGATTTTGATCCTCCCTCAGGGGACGGTGATAAGCCCGCGGGGCGTCCATACGAGTCCTCTACGGGGAATGGGCGCCGCGCCAACACGGTTATAGATAAACGTGCTCTCTCTCCCAGGCCGCACGGCCAAAATAATGACAGTAAACGCAACACGCGCGACGGAAAGGGAAGAAGGGGCGAGGCCTCGGTGGTGATCAATCGAAGAAGCTAAAAAACGGTGCTCAAAGGGGGTAAACAGGCAATAGCCAGAAACTAGGGGGCCGCCTTCGAGTGAGTAGTGCAACGCGCGGTGCGCATTTCTTGTCGTGTAGGAACGGAATACCGTCAGACAATGAGAAACCCAACACACACACACCAAGACCTACAGGGTGTTCGCTGTCACTATTTCTCTTTAATCACCCTGCGATGCAGTAGCACAGCTCGCCGACGGCGAGGAGAAACGGGGTTGGAAGAGCGGGTGTAATTCCTTGGACGGCTGGACGGTATACTTGTCCACCGGGTTGTAAGGCCGGGCCATAGTCCGCGGAATGCTAGAAACTTGGTATGGGTCGATTCCAAAGAACCGTAGACACCAGGGGTGTAATACTGGACAAAGAAGATGTAGTATTGGCATTCCAAAACGGAAGGTTCACGGAAGCAGGTCCAGAGTTTGTGGAGGTAATATATCATTACTCTATAGGAAGATATGGAATGGTAGCTGCTGGAGACTTGTCGCAAACGTATCTGAATATTATCCGTCCAATATACGTATTTCTCAAGAACAACCAAGATGTGCGACTGAGAGGTTACGCCTTACCACCGGATATGGAATACAGACTGGTCCCGTATCCTCTATGGGAACCTTACGTTTCTCCGCCACAAATTGGGAACGTTGGAGGCGGCGAGGATCCTCCTGAAGCAGTGATGATGACCAGAGGAGGACCTTCAGGAGACAACAACCCGCCCAGAAGAGGTTCCGGTCGTCCCCCGAGAGGACCTCGTGCAGGTCCCAGTACGTCAGGAGCTGGTCGCGGCCATTCATCGGGACCGTCCACCACAACTTCATCTCTAGCTCTGCTTCACAACCATGCACAGCATACAGTCGGAAGAAGAAGATTATCTTTTTGGCTGCGCAATATCTCCGAGGATGCGAACGATGCGCAGGTCATTTCTTATTTCATGATAAGCATCTGTTTATGTTTTAGGGCGCTACATGGACCGCACTTATCTTACGAAGATTCGTTCTTGATGATGCGCGTCTTCTTTTCTTATCGGCATCCATTCCTCCGGCATCTTCCAGAAGAGTTTGCATATCACATATATTTTTTCACTCTTGGAAGATTCGGAAGAGTCACGGAAGAAGAATGTATTCAACCCATCCTCGATATTATCAAACCAATATATGAGGCTATGCTACAAAGTGAGGTACCAGTAATGCGAACCTACTTTTTAGAGCATCATATTGGTAATCGGTTGCATCCGTACCCGTTTGAAATACCATACATTTTATCAATAAGACAGCGAACACTAACCGAAGCAGAAGAAGAGCAGTGACGAGTCGGGACGTTCGTCTTGAGCGAGAGGGCGTGATGTGCGCAAATTCGCACACGAAAAAAAAACTAGATGAGGACCATGATTGTATACAGTATCGGAATTGGGAAGATATTTTTACAGTTTTTGAATTTGCAAGATATTTTTAATTTGGGTGAGTGTGGCAAATTCGTCGGTTGATTTTTTCATTTTAGGACACGCTGTCATAGTAGATGTCAGTACAGTTCCAGGTTGTGGGTGATACTACAAGTAGCTCTGAAAGGTCTATATAATGGCCACATCAATTCTCACCCCTGGCCGATGGGTGGCTGGCATGGGTATGGCACCTACATATTTACCTTGAGGAAATATCTTCTAATAGTCTCTCTGGTTCACACGATTACCGTGAATACATTTTATGGTTATTAGTATGTTTGTTTGAGACTTTTGCGGTAGCCAAATGTCTATATAAGCCGAGTAAACTGCTTCCTTTAGTGGAGGTGAAGCAAGTTGGTAGACAACTTCAAGCCAAGTCCTGAGTAGTAGGAAGTTGAGAGTCAACTTCAGACCCAAGAAAACTTTTTCTTACGCTAGTCGCAGAGCGTCGGTGGTAGACCCTGCCCCTTTTATACTTGCTTTTAGCTTTCTCAACTCTCTTCTATATACACTCCCTTTTGTTCGTTCAACAATACCACGGTAGCACTTTTGTCGCTCGCAACACCTTCTTCTCAGGGTAATTGGTTCTGAAGATCTCTTCCCCCGCCGATTTACCCCTATCAGTGACCATCTCCTCCACTGCTTGCACGGCCCCCACAGGAACATTCGTCACGCCCGGCAAGTGAATTCGGCTAGGGACCTGTCCAAAGCCGCCCATCATCCCGTCGTAGAGCCAAGAGAAAGCCTCCACTGCACGAGGCCAGATATCCGGGTACACCGGTGGATAGCCGACCTGCACCATTCAAATATTAAAGAACCAAATTGATTAAAAGATAACCGTAAAGACGATGTTTCTCGCGCTCTAAATCTGGAGCAGTCCCTTTCACAACCTCCCACAGAGCCATCTCGGTACCCGGGCCGCTCCTGAAGTCTGGTGAACCATGGTTTGCCTCCGATTCGATATATACGGGTCTGCCAGTCCCGGTGCCGATCGAGGTCTGTCTAGAATTGCTGAGTACATCGCTCAACGGAAAGGCAGTAGCCCTGGCTTCGAGCGCGATCGCTTGTTCACGATTATCAGCTCGCTCATACAACAACGTACTTCTGTCGCGATCAGCCGACGACAACTCAACCGTTCCTGGCTCGGATATATTTTTCCCCTTTTGAGGGCCGCTGGCCCCCCCTTTCCGGCTTGGTAAAGTCTTCTTCTTCTTTATCCTTTTGTTCATCACTTTAAATGCTCATTAGTGACTCGTCAATACCTTGGCAGTCGCTATAGGCATCCAGCGTGGCAGTACAGGAGAAACATCTACGGCGGTGGGAACAAGCACTCAGAGGCGCCGGGTATTAGGATAGAAACTAATGGGAAAGACGCCGGGAAAGAACCAGAAGGGCTTGCATGCCGCGCAGGGAAAAGGTGAAGCGAGTAACGAAATCGTGAAACTCTTGATGTGGAAGGGGATTACGGCGTCTACCGGCGTGGGCGGCAGGGCGGCGGAAGAACTGAAAGGCTTCGGGCTCGAGGGCACCGTAGATGTCGATGCCTGTAGGAATAAGCAGGATATCGTAGGAACGGTAAGCTTCCGCGTAGTGCGAATGTTTGGAACGTTCGGCGAGAGCTGCGTGGAAGAGCAATTTGGTTTCGGGCATGGTATGTCGGAAGTAACAGCGGAAACCGACAGTGATATCGCAGCCACACGGAGAACTACCTGGCTTCGATGTGCCTCTGCAGTCCGGGAGATGGCGTACAGTACACCCACTTTTTGGATTTGGGAGCCGCCATGGAGGCGCGGAACGCATGCCTTCGACAATCTCCGATGGGGACCGTTTCTTGCACTGCTTCGTGAGACGCATCAGTCAGTGTCTTCTTCGGTGGTGTTTTTTGGGAGCAAAAACTACTAAAGGGATCGATCTTGGAGGGTACGCAGGACAAGGACCATTTCTGGTGAGCTTCAACGTCAGCAGCGTATGTTTCCAGAGCCTTAGATGAAGGTGGCAAGAAGTGTCTGTCCAGGTTGTCCGTTTCCAAACTTGACGCGAGGAAGGCTGCGAGGGCGATGGTTTTCGCGGAGGTGAGCCCTATTCAAGGGGAGGGCGTTTTGTCGTCCGTGGTTTGACCTGGAGCTGGGGCTCTCGGTGGACCTAGGAGTCCAGGAAACCTCCTGCGATGGCCCGTAGGCAGTGGTCTACCCTGCGATCAAACTCTGTTGCGCCTTTATTGGTGCAGGACGCGGGAAAGACCCGCATGAGGTAACCCATTTGCAGAATCCAAAACATGATCATAGTAGTTGAAACGACACATGTTTGTCTTCGAGGGCTGCAACTAGTCCGGGAATGGCTGGAGGGTTTCAAAGTGGGCCATGAAGGACTGCTTAGTTAACCCCTCAGATCCTACCAGGGCGTTTGGTAAAAGGCTACCCTGGCCGTACTCATGTCTGAATAATGTAACGCGCTAAACAGGGCTCATCAGAAAGCAGGGCAAAGGTTTCGGCATTTTACTCTTGGAAGATATATTCGATCTATCCTCATCAGAAAGGGGAAAATGTGGGGTGATTTAATATCTGCAAGATATGGTTGGCTGTAGCCCGGAATGTCCCACACTTGTCAAGAGGTTGAGTGTGAAGTCGAAAGGGTTGTATATATTACCGGTCAGTGTAGCAAGCAGGCAACCAAAATCGCTCAGTTGCCTATGGCCCCACCAAAGGCAGGCCAATGTCCTTCCCCAGGGCCGTAATAATCCCACTCTCGCGCCGTGATGTGTACCGATAGACGCCTTCGGATTTTGTTTCAAGTTGAGCGGCTACCAAAATGGAAGATTGGAGCTTTCCGTCACTATGTGACGGGCGCGGGGTGTTCGGTACCACAGGACTATGGACCTGTTTCTTCGGGATGGGCAACCTTGACGAATACCATTGAAAAGCAACGCTCTCCTTCCGGGGATGACAGGTGGTGGTTCTGTGGACAAGGATATGGACGAGATCGTGGCAGCGAGATCGCAGCGGTCGCGGTGTATTGATCTGCACGGGAAACCCGCTAGACCGGTGGAGGTGGCCGTGCCCACACCCGACCTGTCGCACGGGGCGGCGCCGAAAGCGGCGAAATATTGAAGCTCAGCAGTTGTTGGGTTGAGTGATGAGAGGGGAGAGTTTTTCCGTGCGTGTGTAATGAAAGGTTAGAAAGTGAACTCGACCACAATTTTTCTCTAAATTTTTCCAGGTTAAGTCTGCCAGTATTGCGTGCGGTAGTGGTCCAGTTGTAATGAAAGACTAGAGTAATTTAGGTAGAGCGCTCACTTGAATGGAAAGAGTTCATGCAGAAAGCAGGTTCGCAGACCCGCTGAAAGTAGGTCCGCAGATCCAACTCGGCAATGGCTCAACCGATGTCTAAAGCAATGGGGACGGATGAGAATTCTTTCAATGAAATCTCGCCAAGCCCAGATAAGGACAGGTTAAAACCCTCTCTGCGTAAGCAATGCTACAACAAAATGCGACGTCGACGGTTTCTCTTAGTAGGTGGCCTTGAGCAAAATCAAGAGGACAGCTGACACCCGTCGCTGATTGTGACAAAGACAGTTGTAATAAAAATGCAGTGAGTGCATGTCACCTTCTCTTTTTCAGTTGGATAGGTGCAGAGGAACAGACTTTGTTTGGTGCAGCAGGGTACGCCGAGCATTACAGTGACATCAAAAAGGGGGAAACACGGGAGGTTCATTTTCCGTACCAGGTGCACTGGATTATACCTACTCAACTTGTATGGTAGTGAGCATGCATGTGAAATGCTGCGGCAGGCGCTGATGGCGCTTTGCTCTTCCAATAAATAGAGGGGAGACCATCAAGCTAGCAAGCAGCATTGGAGGTTACTGCCAACACGGAGTGTCTCTGTAAAAGAATGCGTTGCACTTTCGAAACCCTTTCCATCGGACGACTGGCGACGGTTCTCACAAGTTCGTTATCGACGCGAACGCCGACGGATGCCAGCCTCCGACCGTCGAGACGAGGACAGGTACTAGTCCGCTTTCCCCCCAGCAATTCAGCAAAAATTCTTGGTATTTCCGCATCTTCAGCCCTTGGGCTGCGTTGAGGCTGGTGAGTGCGTTAAACATCTTTGATGTGGCATAGGAGGGGACAAGAGGGACTACGAAGCTTACATCAAAGAAGTCCGTTCCACCGGCGACCCCCATCGCCATTATAGCCGGCCTTGTCCTGTGTTTGCAGAGTAATTGAGGCTTAATGTATGGACTTTGGGCCGCCTTTGCCATGTCGTATCCGCGGAGGGTCACCTGGCTCTGATGGCGAGAACTGCGATACTGCCGTAACGATAGTACCTCATGTGGTCCCCGTAGATATCCGGCATTGCAGAACACCTTGCGTTTGAACAAAAAATATCAGGGCGAAATAGTAGGAATCCGAGCGAAAAACTGGAACCAAATTAAATCCTTGCCGGAGAAATGCGTCCAAAATCTTAGAGTTGAATATGTAGCGTTTCCCAAAGTGGACTTTGGGGGATGGAATGGGTTGGAAAGTCGTGGAGTATATACCATATACTTCACAAATCATGAAGTAGATATGATTATACATATACTTGATCTATATTAAGGCGAAGATGGAGTAAGTGGTCAGCAGCAACATACAAGCGGATAGGTTCGTTGAAATAATTAAGAATGACCATCCGAAATATGGGGAACATGGGGTTCATTTACAGTAACAAATATGCTGGCTCATACCTAGTCAACTTGTATGGTTGTGTGCCTGTACGTGAAATGTTGCGGCAGGCGCTGGTGGTACCTCATTCTACCAGCAAATATGTAGAGGGCAGGCCAGCGAGCAATCAAGTCGCATTGGAGATTACTGGCAATGAGTGTCGCTGTGAAAGAATACCTTGCACCTTTGAAACGCGATCCATAGAACGACTAGGGGCGGTATCGACATATTAGCAAGATATTTATCTTTGAAAGTTTTTGAATGGAAATTCAGAAGTATCGACGCTGCAATCTGGCACAAAAATCCACCGTATCCATTGATTCACGTCAGAGATTCCGGGCCAAAACCGACCATATGACGACGAGGTACATCCGGTTAGTATAGTTAGGACGTACGCAGTCCCCAGTAGATACTGAATGCATTAAAGTTCTTTCTTTCAAATATTAAATCACCCCACATTTCCCCCCTTCAGTCTGTAAATAGAGTTGGTCATTAGCAGCTTAGGACTTTTTGCTGGAATATTGAATTTATCTTTTCAACCCTTTGGCAAAATAGGGATGAATGGACACCAAGACAAACCCGATGTTTTCATCACTTTCTACCAACTTGGAAGAGTGTACATAGAAGAAGAAGAAGACTTTACCAAGCCGGAAAGGGGGGGCTAGCGGCCCTCAAAAGGGGGAAAATCTATCCGAGCCAGGAACGGTTGAGTAGTCGTCGGTTGATCGCGACAGAAGTTCGTTGTTGTATGAGCGAACTGATAATCGTGAACAAGCCATCGCGCTCGAAGGCAGGGCTACTGCCTTTACGTAGTGCGATGTACTCAGCAATTCTGGACAGACCTCGCTCGGCACCGGGACCGGCAGACCCGTATATATCGAAAGCCATCGGGTGGAAGTCGATACGTAGTTCGGCGCAGAGTACAAGAAAGCTAACTTTAGGACCTGAATTTGGGATTGAACGCAGAAAGAAACTGAACCATATTTTTCGTTATTTTCCCGGTGACCTCCGACGGTGTAAGAATGTCGTGTTGTGCCTCCTTCGCACTGTACCGACGGCCCTCAGCGGCTCGACATTTATTGACCCTCAGCGGTCACACTCCGTCCGGCCAGTGTACTGTACAGTAACACGGCGACGGCAACCCTCGTGGACAGCTGTCCCATATCCCGCGGATACTAGGGTTATCAATAATTACAGTAACTTACAGTACGCCTACACTATTCATTACCCACATCACTTGATGGTCCCTTCAGCCGGACCCGGCTTGCCCCCCTTGGGCCATTACTCTTTAACGCTGGCGCCGCACACAAGCGGATCTCCAACAGACGGGACTGCGCAAAGGCGTTATGGCTCAAAAAGACAGTTTCTTTCTAGCGGACTTTCTTAAAGTGGTCTAGTAAGGAGCGTAGTGCCTCTTTGTTTGCGGGGTCGGCATCTCTTGTCGAGTTCATTGTACGGTAGATATCTGGAAATTTTGTAATAAATCGAATATATCTCTCAAGGGTAAAACACCGAAACCCTTCCCCTTTCCTTGGGTCCGGTGTTACTTTTCGCGAAAATGGCTTAGTGGTCATGGACGAGAAATACAAGTAGCAGTTCCGTTCAATAGAAGTTGGCGCGATGGTCATCCGCATCGTGGATGGACGAATGTAAGATAGAGGGCTTTTCGTAGGCCACTAGAAGCGTACTAACTGCAACGGCCAGATGAATGTGCTGCCGTCCAATAAGTGAGCTGCAGGATCGCGGTTGACCGAGTGGGTGTATATCTGACCGTATCGGAGATCAGGTCCATGCCCTTGGGGAGAAATTTGCTCAAGCAGCCTCTGGCGGATGTCGAGGCCTTAGAGTCCAGATCGATAGAAAACCAGACGTACCTCTTGGGTCATGATGGACTATCTGATAGAGTGATCCGGTGATGAAGTGATTCGCAGCTATCGCTTGTCCAAGACCCTCAGAACGCCCCTTCAGACTTAATCTCGCTTCTGCCTCATCAGAACAACGGATGTGACTTGCATTTCTCTGATACAAATTCGCGCAATCACAGCGAGTAAATTTTTTTTTGGTATTGGCTATGATCATAAAGAGTAAGGCGGCTTTGCTGTTCGGCTTACGGAACTATTCCCAAGAGTGTGCTTACATGCAGTACGTGAATGGTGTGCCGCTGCAGCATTGACAGTGTATGATACTGGGTGAGGGACTTGGGTTTGAACGCAGTCTTGATACTGTTAGCCATCAAGTGACAGATGCCTTCCTTATGGTTGCAAGCACGAAAGGATATCGTCAGTGGGCTGTCATCACACATGTGCTTGTTCTGGAAAACAGTTACGTTAATTAGATGAAATGCGAGGAGTTTGACATTTATGATGGAAAAACCATGCAAACGTTGGCCTAGAGAGCTTTGGACAAAGCGTTCAGTGGTTCTTGAGATACGAGACACGCCCTGCAGCTGGAATCTTCGGCTCCTCCAAACAACCGTGGTCGATTTACACATCCATTTTAGAGAACGCTTCGCAGACCTTTGCGCAACAATACACGCTAACTTCTTCCCCCGCGGGTTTGACACACACGGGGCACTGGGCTCCCCTGCTCCACACGCGCCAGGGAAGATCGCCGCCTTCTCCACACGACGCGGCACAACCGCTGCCGTCGAATACGACCGCCTGGTCACCACTCTCTCCTCCCTCGTTCTCCAGCTGACGGTCCATGCCGTATCTCGCCGTGCTTTGTCCCTCACATCGCCTGATGCCTGAGTGACCCTGCGTGGTTTAGTGAACAATTGATAAGAATGTTTGTTTGTTTGTTCTGGAGAGGGTCTGCCTGGCGATGGCTGCCGAAAGTGCTTTAAGCGGTTCGGCACCCGAACTCGCCGCCCGATCGGTGAAGTTCAGATTTCAAGAGATGTGCGTAGACTGGGATCGCACACCAAGGCTGGTTGGCGATTTGGACATGATTGCCACAAAGGCAGACTGGGTGACATGTTTAGTGTCAAGGTTGACGGTGACAATAGAGTGGCCAGACGGATGAGTTGTAGACGCCTCATCGCATCGCTGACATGAAAGTTGTCGATGTGGGCGAGAGGGGGGGTTCGATGATTGGTTGCAGCGGGTGGTGAGGATGGAATGGCTAAAAAGGAAAGTTCCGGGAGAAATGCCTCGCACCGCAGATTAACAAATATGGGGATATTTGTCCGGGGGAGGGAATATTTACAGTTTGTACTGTATGCAGGTGGGTTGGCAACACACTTGGAAGGGTATGATATGCATCAAGGGGCACTGTCCGAAGTGTCCTGTTCTGTACAATAAGGCACAGTATTCAGTCACTGGCGCGGTCATGCCCACGTTGGATGACTACTGTAGTGCGAACATTTAGCAGCCGAAGTTGGCGGATTAAGATGTGAAAGGGGCCCTTCGACATTAAAAGGGCGCTGTGTCGACTCTCGAGTATTGGAAGGGAGGGAGCCGTGATGAACACATGGTACAGGAGTGTATTTCCTATGGATTCAGACATGTTCCTAGATATTACTCTGACGACCTTTCGTACAGATACTTTGCCGGATATATGCCCGTTGTCCTTACCCTCGACATGTATGGTACGGTATACTTTACTGTACAGTTTTATCGTACAGTACAGTATGTATGATATCATGTATGTACGGTATATTACAGCACATTTTATTGTTATACCATGCCAACTATGCATGCAATAAAAGTCTCGATAGTGTTATCATACAGTTCAGTTGAGTCAGTGCACCCAACCTTTCGGTAGAAGCAAGCTGCAAAGGGAAAACTGCACATCACATACTGTACTGTACAATACATAAGGATTCAAGAGCTTTTTAATCTTGTCCGTTCCTAGCCGCAAACCCCTCGAGTGAGAGCTGTGGATGATTTTGGGGCTACCTGGTAAACTCTGTGGTTTGCAATATATATAGAGGGGAGCCTGGTAAAACGTATGGTCAAAGCAAACGAGGCTAGGAAAGATGGGCAGCAAAGATTCTCCTGCGGAATTGTTGACGCGGAACAGATGTATAAAGCTTATTACATTTAAAAGCTAGGTAATATCTGACTGGTTGAACAAGTTTTCATAAAGCTAACTAAAAAGTTTCGAATTCCATGGTCCATAAATGGGTCCCGAGCCTCTTGTGAGTACTGCTCTTACAGTACAGTACAGTATTGTACCAATATACCAGTAGTAATGTAGTAGTATTATACTACGGTAGCTAGGCGGTTGACTAATGGTTGATGTGAACATTTTCTGTACTCTGATGACTTGCACTGATGACATCAAGGGCCTTTTGCAAGGTGTACAAGATGAATGGATGTGGAAATGTCACAGTACTGTAATGTACACTACAGTAAACCGCCACGATATCATTCAAAGTTAAACCAGCCCACACTTTTCCCCCACTACAGCAAATCCATGTTTTTGCGTGACCAACACTCCACAATCAGCAAAATTTTGTTAACAAAGTACATCATTCATGATCACAATATTATAAACAATACCGTATAGTACGACAATATGTCATACTACCTGCACAGTATGGGATGCTGTAGCTTGACACCAGGAAGAAACTAAACATTACTTTGTTGAGTATCTATCGTGTACACTGCAGGTCTGACTATACGGAGAAGATCAGCTCGAGTTTGCAATTTACCTACAACACAATTCCGTTGACGTGATTCACCTGACTTTGAAATAAAAACTGTTTGGGGAGTTATTGGATTTCTTGCGAGTGCACGTATGGTATCCTACCTTGAATATCATGGCTATTCGTTTCCAGCATTCTTTAATCATTTTGTTTCGTAACCTGTCAGAAGAGCCTCCCTCCGAATCCTGTGAAAGGAAACCAATTGGTCGCCTCGCGTTAGAGCCAAGCAAGTCCTGTTTCACACGTAATACAATAGTATCAAGTGCTGGGCCTGCCTATGGAATAAGAAAGGTACCAGGTAGCAATAAAGGGGGTTCACGGATCAAGAATGAATTTTTCATTTCGCACGTGCACATTATAAAATCCACCGTAAGGGGATAATTGGCGGTTAAGGCTACTAGTGCTACGGACAGCAGCCGTCAATCAGTAAAGTTTACTCAAGGAGATATTTTCTCATTACTCATCTAGAGAGGCGCTTTACGGTTGTTACAGAAAGGTATAAGCTAGATATCTTTTGTACAGCGCATTTCAAGGTAAAGATAAAATGTACATGACAGTACCAAGTTAGAATTTTTAAATTGATTTCTTCATAGAATAGGTGCTGTACAACATTCAATCAGATTTCGAAATAACCATGCTCGTCATAAGGCCAGGCCGAGGGAGCGATGTTTCGGGTTTCTCGCACACCTAGGGCATGGAGTCAACACTTTGCGCGGTTTCCAAGTTCTTTACAAGGTTCATTACCGCCATTTATCTACAAGCACCATCACCATTTCAATTACATCCACCTGGAGGTCAAATTCCGTCTAAAATATTCGCCGCTCCGCTCTGCTGCTCATGCCAGCACTTGAACCTCTTGATATGGTATCGGTAACAGTCTGTTATATTTAGAGTCAGTCCTTTCACAGTACCAGCTTTGCCGTAAACGTTCTACAACCACACATTGGGTTTACAATATCCCACTCATCTCACTGTCATGCCCAATCCAAATTTTGACCACGGTCCAGTCAGTACGGACCTCGAAAGGTCACCATCACGTACCGTGTGATAGTTACTAGCTGGGTTCGAGAGATGGTTCTCTTTTATATCCGATTCCAACACCATTACTCACCAACCGCCCGCACTTTTCGCGTCCACAGCCTCGCAGCATCAGTCGTCAAATTTCATCGATACTCCCATCGCGCTCCCGCAACCGTTCCAGCTAACTCCGAGTCAGCCAAAGTTCAATCATGGCGTACCTCAAGCCCTCCCGCTTCTACTTTCACCCGGCCCTGCTCATCTTGATCCCCATCATAATGCTCCTTTCCACTCTCTTCTCTCGTTCTAGACTCACCTCTATCCCCCTCACCACGACACCTACCGACGTCAGAGTCCTCTTCCCGCCGTCCCCGAGGCTCTTCTACTCTTCCCGCAGTCATCCGGAGACCTGTTCTCAGTGGATATCGGCCCAACGAGCCTCGAATTCATATCTCGATGCCTATGTCATAGGCGCCCAGAAATCAGGAACTACCGAACTTTCGCGCCGCCTAGGCGATCTCGGCGTCCGTCGCGGCCATCGCAACTTGCTGAAAGAGTGGCGGTTCTTATATAAGATCGATGAGCACGGCGATTTAGTATCGGGCAAGACGCCCAACCTAACTCTCCTCACCTTCACCTCATCTGACATCGCCAAACTACGTCTCAACCATTTCAAATCTGGCCACGTCAGCCTCTCCGCCTCTGACTCAGAACGCCTCCCCCTTGTTGATAACGCTCCTATCGCCGAACGTGAAATCATTTACGACGGCACACCAGAGTATCTCATCTCTGAGCGCAGCGCCCAGCTTGCACATCTCCTGGCCCCGCAAGCCCGCCTCCTTTTGCTGATGCGTGACCCGATTGAACGTGCCGTAAGTCAGTATAACATGGTTGTTCGCATCGCCAACACAGAACGTCCGAAAGAGACCTTGCGGAAACCGAATCCTGCCGAGTTTCACTATTTTATAGAGACTGAGATACGTGCTCTGCGAGAATGTGGTTACAACGCAGATCTCGCCAGTTACAAGGGCAACACTACGGAGCTGCAAGATTGTGTCGTCGAAGCCGCAGGTCATCCGCGTCTGCACATATTCCGCGGCCTGTATGCCCTTCACATTGAGAAATGGCTCCGCTACTTTCCTACGCATCGGTTTTTGTTCATTCGGTTCTCTGATATTCTTGCGGACCCAGAACAACACTTGAAGGAAGTGACTCGGTTCCTATGTATCCGCGATTTTCCGCCAAACCTTATCTCGGAATATCGCCAAAAGGATACTAATATGAGCTTCGGGCAGGCTACGACGGTTTTCGGCTCGCAGGGCGTCCAAGACCAATTTGGGGGTGAGGGCCAGACGAAATACATGGTTGACATCTGGGACAAAACTAGGATCATGATGGAGGAGATCTTCGAGGGGAATAACCGGAAATTAGAGTGGCTGCTGGGAGAGAAATGTTGCTGACCAATGCGAGTCGCTTTTTTTAAACCATTGACGTCACAGCATTCTGGTACGCATTCTGGGAAGCCACAGATGCAGTGTGGCTCCTATAGATGCGCCAATTCCGGCTCAATGACGTTGTACTTCCGAAAGTTAAAGGACTCCATCAAGTAAGGCAGAATTTGTTAGCTAAGTCTACATTTCAAGGCTATTACCGATACAACTGTCGCCGAGTTACTCGTAGTGAGGTTGTAAATAGTAAGTAATCTAGAGTCTTTACCTTGTCTACTAGTCAACAAAATTCCATCTCTTCTCTCGTTGGCTCCTTTTTCGCCCTCCTCGTCTGCCCCATCTTGCTTTGCGAGAAAGGGGCAATTACTGTGCTGTCACTGGTAACAGTCTACGGGAAAGGATCATTGCGCAAAGGCCTTTGAGATTACGCATGTAGAGAAAGCAGTGGAAGGTCACCAGGACATGGGCATCCATGGAGCTGGATCGGCGAAATATCGGCGGGGTATTTGGCCGCACATCATTCGACTTTTCTTGGTGAGCTGAACGTTTAATGATGGGCAGTGAAAAGTGCAGTAACACCTTTATCGCTCCTCTCGCTGATGCCAGCTCCTAGGGACTGATTTTGGTTAATATTGGCTTACAGCCCACTTATTGAAAGGATTTTGAGTCACAAACTCCCCCATGGGAACTTATCCTGAAGTGTTCCGCGCTGTCAGTCAATTTTTTAAAGAAACGTAAGCAAAAGAGGATTTCAGGTCCTTCCAGACTTTGAACACTTCGCAAGGCCCCACCGTTTAGTATGTATATGCATTCATCCGACGACCTTCTCTTTTCAAGAAGAAAACTTACTGCATTAATATCGGAGGGTCCAGTACAGGAACCGACGATGTTGTTAGCGAAGTGCTAACCGTGTGGTCCACGTCGGCCACGTGCACAGATGTACGGTACACGATAGCATTCGCCAGAGAGGACCAGATCGTGTAACTAATGCGTCGGTAGAGTCTCGTTCTGATATCTTCAACAGATGTATGCAATTCTTCCGCGATGCGCGGGAGGAGATCTTCTATGAGGAGGATGGAAGCGGGAGAAGGCGACTCCAGGGAATCGAAAGCCAGCGGTTGGAAATCGAGATTGGGGGCTTGTGTGGGGTTATCGGAGGGCAGGGGGAGTCGGCGTGACAGTTTGCGTTTCAGGTCAGTGACGTTGCGGTGCGCAATTGACACAGCACCTCCCACTTTACGGGCACCCCTTGATCGTACGTTGGCCTTGAACGTTGATACGACGGTGACGTCGCAGGCGATGGGGCGCTTCGCAGTGCCATTCGGAGCTGGCGGTGGCTGCACGAGGATGTCAGCGGGTCTTAGTTCGGTGCCTGGCACCAGGAGCGGAACCTCAAACTGGCAGTCCAGACCGGCTGCACGGGCGATACGGCCGGCAATGACGTTGCGTAGCGAGTCATGCTGGTGTTTGCGACCGAAATCCGAAGGACACAGGTCCACTGCGTGGTCTCCTAGCCTGTCCATGGGTCGTTTGCAATGCTCACAGTTCGGAAGGAGCGAGTCATCATAGACAGACAGTCCAAGGTAGCGGCGTACCGTGGTCTTCCAGTGCATTTCCGACACTTCCGTGTCGAAGATGGAATGGGCGGGGAAGAATGCGGCGCCGAGGCCTTTGCGGAATGCAAGGCCGCGTATCCGGTTCCTCACTGCGGCGACGGTGCAATCGTCTGGATTTGGCCAGGGACAAAAATTGGGTAATTTAATGTTTGTCAAGTAATAAACCTACACAGGCCCCCAACTTGGATTTCCAACCGCTGGCTTTCGATTCCCTGGGTTCGCCTTCTCCCGCTACTATTCTGTCATAGAAGATCTCCTCTCGCGCATCGCGGAAGAATTGCATACATCTGTTGGGAGTTATCCGAACTAGAATCTATCAGCGCATTAGTTGCACAATCTGGTCGTCTCTAGCTAGCGCACTCTGTCGTGTCGGGAACACCTGTAAACTGGGCCGACGTGGACCACCCGAGTAGCGCTCGGCTAGCTAAACACTGCTGTCGTTTCCTGCACTGGACCCTTGATATTAATGCGTGAAGTTTGTTCGAGGTGCCCAGCAGCATTGCATTGCGTTGGACCACATTGTATCGTCCCGTACCATTATGAATTATAGCGGCCCTATGAGCGTGAGATAGGTGCTATGTGTTAGCTAGGGGCACTGAGATCAATCAGATGACCGGTTGGGGTAAGACGTGGGTAGAGCGGAGTAGACACAGTGATTCGGCACAAGCTGCCGGCTACCTCCTTCTCCCCTAGGAGGCCCGCTATTGTCTTAGCTTTTATAGACTATCGTTCTGCCTCAGACATGACACTCACGTCTTCCTCATGTGCGCTCTGCACTAAACAGATCTTCGCCTATCATTCATTAAACTAGAAATGCAAAGCTGAGTACATCAGCTTGCATTCGTCTCTATCCGTCTTACGCTCTCCCCAGCGTATTGCGGATCAATGCAAACGTAAAGGGGCCCGTGCTCTCTGTAACACGCAAACTACCTGTCCACGAGGGACAGGTGTAAAGGAATATATCCCACAACCGTACAGTACTGTATACGTGCGCATTCCGGGACGCATATAGTGAATGCATGAATGCAGCCCGATTTTTAGGGGCTAATTTTGGGATGTTTTAATGATTGAAATTAGGTTAGCCTATGTTCCAAAGCGCATCAAATAATTGGTCCTTTTCAGGGGTTAAAATTTGAAGAGTTTTTAATCCATGAAAAATGTGGCCAGCTGTTCCCCGAGGGATGTCGTGATGTGGGTACAATGTAAAGAATTATGCGGCATGACGCTGTATTAAGACTTGTTTGACCTTTGCTTAGGTCTCCCTTGCCTTCTTTGCGACGTTGCGTGCGACGTTGGTTAGCAACGCGTGGGCGTCCGGGTGCCATCCTCCGAGTGCAGAGATGGGGACGGGAACCAGCCTACTTCTGGCGGAAGACGCGATGTGTTTCGCCGTTCTTGCTGCGTTGAGCGAGATGAGCGGGTTGAAAGTCCTTACTCTCCTGTTCGAGGGCGATAGGGGGTTGATAAAGGTGACATCGAAGAAGTGTGTTCCGCCAGTGAGTCCCAATGGGCGATTATCAGATCTGGTGCAGTGGAGCCCTTCCCGCGGCTCGACGACTGCATTGCGCGCAGCATTCCCGTGATCGCTCGCCAAAAAACTGACCAGACAGCCGTGTCTTCGCGTCCTTTCGCCCTTGTGCAAGAAGTACAAGTGATAGTCGCCGAAAAAGTCAAAGAGGGGGGTGAAATGGGTGTTTACTTGAATGGATTGGTTGATTTGGATAAATTGGGTAAATTGGGTCAATGTTTAGAATGCCTAAAGCAAGGGTACTGCAATAACCTTGGTAAATCCAATTCTACTCGATCCTACGCTTACTCGTCACCGTTCTCCTTCTCACATCCCTCCTCTCCCTCTACGTCAGCAATGTCATCATCGATGTCGGGTAAAATGGGTTTACTTGAATGGGTTGGTATACTTAATTTTCCTGCCAAGAGCAATCGCACACTAGGACTACTGTAAGTAGGGTAACCACTTACTGTACATAACCTTGGAACGGAGGTTCTCTAGAATACACTGTATAGAGAATTTCAAGTTGCGGCCTGAGTGTCGCTCAAAACTCCTTCCAACAAACAACTGGCGTTATTCTGGACGAGTCTCGCCGCGTGACGAGCGAACAATGTTCGCTGCGCATCAGCAATCGAAATGGCTCCCCGTGCGGCAATACCAGTCGCAACCAGGTTGGCGAAGTCCCGAGCGGAAGGGTGCCAGCTCCCCAACGTGGAGAGTGGAAGCGCAATGAAGCGATGCCCAGGACCCTTGGAACGTATTAACTCGGCAAAGCGAGTGTCCTTGCCCAGGCGAGCATGGTTAAGGGGCTTGAGTGGGCATCGCGCCAGGGAGGGAAGGCGGGCGGTGGTCAGGGATGGATACCGGTTACGTCATAATAGTCCGTGCCCCCGTTCTCTCCAAGCGCCTTGATGTCCGGGCGAACTGCATTGCTGGGTTGTGGCGGCTCGAGGACAAAATGGTAAAATGGGTTGGTTTACTGCGAGTAATGGAAAGGTTGCCAGTCCTATGTACTTGTAATTACACCATTGGCAGGACCTATAATACAAGTGCTTGATCGTGTGTACCAACTAGAAAGTAGCTGGTAGACCAGTTGCCAAGCAGGCTGCGTTGGAGCCATCAAAGCCGCGTGTCGTTGGAGGAGAATTGCCCTCATCCTGGAGTATTGGTCCAAGGCTCGGTTGGCGACCGCTCGGGCCACCTCCGTGATGTGGCGGAACGCTTCGGGATGCCACCCCCCGAGTGTGGAGATAGGAGCGGAAACAAGTCTTTTCCTGCCAGGTAAGCTTGCTAAGAAACAGTCAAAGAGTACTGTACCGTGATGGGATTGGAATGGGGTAGCAGGAAGAAGACAATAAGTGTAGTTTTTTGAGCGGGGAGGGGTCCCTAGGTGACGCCATCCCCCGCGAATTGTCCAACCGACTCGAGTGCTACCTATGTAACCGACACCCAAGCGGTCTGTGGCTGAGAGTTGTCGGTACAGTAGTGTACTTACTGTACAATACTGTACTTGACCTTAAAAAATGATTAAAAACTACGAGGTAAAAAGATAGAAAGTACAGTAGGTTACCCTAAAAAGACGTCATAGATAGTACTAGAAACAGATAAAATTCACCTTCCAGCAACTGTCACCAACACCATCCCGTCCTCAAACTGCAACCCGGGTGCAGTATACAGTGAACTCGATGAGCGCAAGGTAGATATCGGCCGACCCTTGCACACCCTCGTACACACTTGACCCCCCTCAAACCGAAACATACTCATTCCCTCTCTTGCCCGGCAACCAAGCAACAAGCCACCAACTCTTGAGAACTTTTACTCCCAGAAGCTTCCATCTCCTCCCGTGCACCGCCTTCTCCTCGAAACTCAGTGTTTATTCAGGTCAGAGAAAGCCTCCGCGACTGGCTTATCCACTGAGCGTGTAGAGGTGAAGGAATCCGGTGGTATCGTCGTCCCAAAATCCCCAGTGGATTAGTAGGATGGCGCATACGAAACAGACCGACCGACGGTCAACAGGCGGGAGGAATCCAAGGCTGGAACTAGCTTGCAAGGCGGAAAGGAAGAGACCGCCTCAATTTTCTGATACTAACCCACAGCCCAGAAGCTACCTCAAGACTTTGGAATACTTCTCGATAGACCAAGTCCGACACGGAACAAACAAGAGTAGGCTCGTTCGTCTTGCAGGAGGTCCAGATGTAATCAAGATTACTAGATCTGGAAAAGTAGGCGACAATCTCGATGATTTCTTCTTCCGGGTCTCGTTTGGGGGTTATGAGAAGGAGAAGCCAGCTCCGGTAGAGTTGTCTTATTATGACGCTACCCTCCTGTTTGGAAATAATACGGTCAATATTGCCGCCTCCAGAGAACTGACGAATGGTATTGACAGGGAGCTAGCATTCCGACTGAGCTTAACCGAGTCTCTTCTAGATGCTGAAGACCACACGGAGTACCCGGAATTTTCCGATTGGACAATCTCCTCCGTGGCTGGGAAGACACCTGAAGGCGTGCATGGTTGTTTCATGGGGCAGTATTTTGCCATCGACGTGGATATAGAGGAAGAGCACCCCATCGACTTGTACACCTTCTCATTCCATGCGGCGCCCCAGGAGCCGGTCTTCATAATCCCCCTGAAAGGAGCGTGAAACAGGAGCCGAAAGACGGGATCGTCGTTAGTACTTTGTTCGGAAGGAAGCTAACTTCCCGTGTCGGAGCCATTATGATGATCGACTCCTGGTGCCAGAGGCAGCCCAAAAGTTATTATAAGGTACTCTTTCTGATGTCGAGGACGGCTTCGTCTTTGGCACTCCCATTCCTAGACAAGAGCCTACCAGTTCCTTTTCGAGACTTCGAAGGTCGCTGCATGCAGGCATCCGCAGCGACGGCGCTTTATCTCGTCTTTGGAAAGGATATTTCAGAGGATTATTGGTCTCGTTATTACGAGAATGATGGTGAAACCTTGGATCAGTTGGGTTACCGTCCTCGTTGCATTTCTTGCCGATGTTCTGAAGAGTTTGAACCGTGTTCGTCCTAGTCCCATGGTTTTGAGTCATATTCGCGTTGAAGAAACTCCACGCGGCCGCTTCAAGAGTAGTCTTCTACAGCGGGATAGGAGGGATCTTGACACCAACTGGATCCGTGGTTTGCCTTATTCTCCCTCAAGCGGAATTTGTGTAGCGGCGGTCATAGGACGCCGCGGGGCCGAGCATGCCGTATGCCTAGACGCAAGGGAAGAACCCATACTCATATATGATTGTGTGGAAGAGTATGCGATGCGGTTCTGTGAGGCCTCTATGAAGATTTGCTGCAGGGAGGATGACCCGGAAGACTTTCTGAAGATCTCAGATGTACCGAGGGTGACGTTAGAAAGTAGATAAGAGATACCTTCCCGAGGTCATAGTATTCCGAATGCGTCGTCAGGTTCGGAGAAGAAGAAGAGGAGACGACGTCGTCCCAAATCAACCGTAGGTTCTTCTTCATCGGACAAGAGGTATAGGGGAGAGCAAGGAAGTCGTCAGTAATTCCCATGTCCCACATTATATTCAAGAAGTATCGATTTGTGTGTGTGAGTTAGTACTATTAAAGCTTCATGATTGGGTAACAGAGGGTGTAACATGCAATGTTTTCTCAGTTCCAAATGTAATCTGATCCAGCTCATTACTCAACAAACAAAAGAAAAAGACATAAATAGAATTAAAGAAAAGGGACGAAACGATAGCTATGATGGCTCGATCAAGTGCTCCTAGGCCTTCAGGTGGCTCGAGCGCAAGACAAAAGGAACTAGACTCCTCTTGTGGATGGCGCGGCGGGAATTGAGAACCCCGTATGAGATGAGACAGTATCGCGGATGAGCAACTTTCCAAACGCGACAAGGCCCGTTATAGCGAGAAAGGAGGGCAGGCCACTTAGTGGCCGAAGCTAGCTCCTGGCCATGTGCCACTAGAACACAATCCCCAAAGTTGAACATGCGAGGCTCTGTAGAGGTTGAATCATCCATTCTATGCATCTTTTCCTCTTAACGCTGAGCGCGAAGGGCAGAGGAGGCCAAAAGTTCCATCTTGCGATGTTTATCGGAAGCGCAGTCCATCAACACGACGGGGTCAGATGGAATCATGCGCGGAACTACTCCGAACATCAGTTCGAACGGCGAAGCTCCCGCGGAAAGGCGACGGCGGCGGTATCCTTGCAAGACTCGGGGCAAACAGTCTTCCCAATCTCTACTTCGGCCGACGACCATCTTCTTCACGGCGATCTTGATGGTTCGTAACATCCTCTCGGCTCCACTATTAGACATGGGAGCATACGCGAGAACAGTGGTTCATGTAATTCCGTGTTTCTTCATGAAATCCGTGAATGCGGCAGCGGTGAAGCACCCAGCGTTGTCGGAGATAATGGTCTTTGGGGGACCAAAAGGGTGCATAACTTCACTCTCCATGAACTGGGAGACAGTTGCAGCCAACGAGTCGGTGGTGGCAACTGCGATTGGCCAAACTGTCAAATGATCGCCGGCGATGAGCAGATACTTCTTTCCGGCGTTTGAAATCGGCAGAGGTTCCGCGAAATCGATCGAATAAGTTTCGAAGATATTCGTCAATGGGACATTCAAAGCCGTACGGTACGGCGGAAGAGGCCTCGTGTTCTAGCAACCCTTACAAATTTTCAAGTAGTTTTGAATGTCTTGGTGCATCTGCGGCCACCAATAACGGTCTACGACAAATTTCTTCGTCGTCTCCCTATCCCAATGTCCGATATCGTCGTAAATGGTCTTCAATATCGCGACCCTGTCCTTCATAAACGGTACAGATTTTAGCAGGTTTCTGGTTCGTCTAAGAAGCTTTCCTTTACACATCATGAAGATTTTAGACATACGCTTAACCGAAAGACGCTTCTCTTCATCATCAATTCGGATATTCAAACCTTGCAAATGACGTGCGACGTCGAGGAGGAAAGGCTCTATTATGGGATTCTCTTCGGTAGCGGCAGAATCTAGCGCCGCAACTAAGTCTCCTTCATCAGGTCCAGAGGCTGTAGACGGACCGGCAGGTACCACACGCGAGAGGAAATCAGCTGCTCTGTTGCCCGCACCTGGCGTGTACTCTACCTCGAATTCCTACTCCGCAAGGAAGTACATCCATAGCGCCAGCATTCCGAGAACGTCGTTTTTCTTGAAGGCATGAGGGCATAACGAAGGGCTTAATAGTCGGTAATGAGCTTGAAGTGCTCCGTCGATAACAGATACACTCTGAATTTACTTAAAGCGAAAATGAAGGCAAGAGCCTCCCTCTCGCAGGCGGAATAGTTTCGTTCTGCTGAGTTCATCGTCTGGCTCGCGTACTGCACATTATGAATCTTACCATCTTACTTTTTCGGGCCCGAGACTGCCCCAACTGTGATATTAGAAGCGTCGGTTTCCACGATGAAGGGGGACTCGAAGTCCGGGAAGGCTAGCACCGGCAGCGAAGTAAGTTCTATTTCAGAGTTTCGAAGGCGAAATTCATCTCATCATTCCACTCGAATTTCCTATTACCCGAAGTTGCTCCGTTAAGGGCAGAAGATATTCCGACAAAGTCCTTGATGAAACGACGACAACATCCGGCGAGGCCAAGAAAGCTACGCAACTCTGTTGAGCTGGTAGAAACGGGGGCTCTCTGGTAGGAACGGGGGCTCTTTTGATGGCATCAATCTTCTCGTCGTCGACACGTACTCCACGCTTGTCTAAGGTGTGAACAAGCAGCTTTAAGCTTGGCATTGCAAACGCGCATTTTATAATCTTAAGTTTGAGCCCTGCGTCCCCGACTGCCTTGAAAACGACAGCCAAGTGATCAATGTGCTCCTCCATCGAGTTGGAGAAGATCATGACATCATCTAGATAGACACGGGCGAAGGTAATGTCATTCAATACGTAATCAATCATACGCTGGAATGTAGAAGGCGCGTTCATTATACCAAATGGCATCACCTCGAACTTGAAGGTACCAAAATGACTGACGAACGTAGACATCTCCTTACACTCTTCGGCCATGCGGATTTGACAATATAACGCAAACAAATCAAGGGTGGTGAAGATAGAGCTTCCCTTTAGGTCTTCGAAGATCTCCTCCATCTCAGGTAGTGGCCAGCAATCCGCCTTCATTTTGCGTTTCAGAGTGCGATAATCCACTTAGAAGCGAGGCCTACCGTCTTTCTTGGTCACGATAACCATGGGGAATGACCGAGCCGACGACGCTGGGGTGATGATCCCAGCACCTAGCATGTTTTCGATTTATCGACGGGCGATTTCGTTGTGTCGAGGCGACATTCGGCGAGCCCTGTGGAAGATCAGGGTAGGGTCCTTCATTTCAAAGGAATGCTTCGTCCGCACGGCTGCAGGACGTAGCTCGTCTACAGTCCAGGCGACGATTCCCGTGGCGCGAAGCAAAAAATTTATCTCACCTTTCGTTTTTCTTTCAAATGGGCGAGTCGAGCTCTCAGAGCATCACGCATTTTCTCCTTCTTTTCTTCTTCGTCCGTGGTACTTTCTTCGCTGGTAGGACCTCCGCTCGATCCGGAAGAGTTGTCGCCGCGGATAGCAAGGACCAGTTCTTCTTCCGATGACTCCGAAGAGTCCGGTCCGGCTTTCGGTTCGGAAGTGAAATCTTCACTGGGAGTCCCTATCTCTTCGCCCTCGACCAGTTTCTTCTCGGTAGACTTAATATCAGGCTCGAGCGGGAGCACAACTTTTTCGGAACCAATGGTTTAAACGGACGCTCTGCGCCCCGAAAATGCATACTCACACGCATAGTCGTGAGCGTAGGGAGGCCTATTATTATGTCGAAAGGAGACTTCTCGATGAAGAGGAAGTCTAGTTTCACGGCTTGGTCCCCGAGGTCGTAGGGACCTTGACCAGCGAACCTACAAAAGAAGAGGTGTCACCATTCGCAAAAGTTACTCTCTTAGACGTGTAGTTAGGCGAAAGGTAAAGGCGTCGAGACAAATCAGCTGACATGATGTCCGGAGTCTAGTAGAGCCCAGACCTCGGTACCGTAAACTTTGAGTTTAACCAGCCGTAATAAACGACGACCCGAGTTCGAAACAACTGCGACAAATGAAATAGACTGCTTCCTCAACAAACGGCGCATGAATTTGGTAGCCCCTTCAGCATCTCCACGAATAAGTTGACCGAATGTCAAACCACAATTTGCGTTTGCAAGCTCGGAAACAACGTCGTATTTGCATACGTTTTCCTGCAGCTTATTTGAATTCTTCTTCCCGCGGTTCAATTTCTTCGCCTTTTTGTTACAGCTAATGATTCGAAATTCTTCCTGGGGTAGGGCTGGGCCCGGCTGCATAAAGCGAGCGTGGGGTCCAGTTACCATACGAGATATTGGAACGCCTCCATGGTTTCCCTGACGGGGCTGTTTGGGTAGTGACTCTCCGCCGGCATTTATTTTCGCGACAATTATTCCTTCGTCTTGCGAGGAGTCGGTTTCGGACGAGTTTTTTCGGAGGACATTCACTCGGTCATTTCCTTCCCCGTCTTCTTTCTTCTGGGCGGGAGTTTCTTCTCGAATCGCTGCCCTTCTTCCACTGAATCAGCTTGTAGCATCTGAGTGACCCATATTGCCACAAAGGGAACAGCGGGTATTGTGATGCGGGTTCTCCTCGCAATTCATTGCGTAATGGCCAAGCTCGTTGCAGTAAAAACATTGGCGGACCTTATTATTTTTCCTAGGGCCTGAAAATGGTCCAGCCCCGTCGTCTCCTAAGTCTTCTTTAGAAAAACAGTCAACTTCGAGAGGTATTCGGCTAGAGCGTCCACCTTGTCTCCGATGTTCGTAGACCTCGAATCCAGTCGAACAACCAACCTTACCGGCGCAACTTCAGCGATAGGGCTCGAAGGACCAGCAATCGCTACACGATTAGAGTGAAAGTCCTTCAGCATCTTGAAGATTCTTGGATAATATTTGAGTCCCCGGAATGCCAAGAACTGCTGTAGCTCCTTGTGTCGGCAGGCGGCAATGCGAAGGAGTCCGAGCCTAGCGATATTTTTGAACCCAGTTTTCTCGTAAAGGCGTTCAATTTCCCTCAAAGAACCAAGAATGCCTTCTAGCTCAAGCCCAACTTCTAGAGCTTGGCGGATGACGTCCTCCAGGTCATCGTCCTTCGCGAAATACTCGAGAAACTTCTGTTTGACCTCGGCGTAGTTTTTCGATTCGGAAACGAGCTCACCATTCGATGCAAACGTATCGTAATATAAGTCGAGCGCTGCACCGTCTAGGTGTGCGAGAAGAGTAAGATCTTTCTCCTCGTCGGCTTTGGATGCAATCGCGACATTCTCAAGGAAAAAGAAGACTTTTTGCACATCGCTCGTGCCGTCGAACACGACCGCGCTGGCGCGGGGAGTACCAGCCCTCCACAAGAGTCCCATGATGGGAGTGGAATACGGGTAATAGGAAGGAAACAATAGGTGTAGCTTCTGTAGCGAGGAGAGGTCTCTAGGTGACGCTATCTCCCGCGAACTGCCCAACCGACTTAGGTGCTACCTATATAACCGACACCCGAGCGGCCTGTGGCTGAGAGTTACCGGTACAGTAGTGTACTTAGTGTACAGTAAGTACACTACTGTACTGTACACTACTGTACTTGACCTTAAAAATGATTAAAAACTACGAGGTAAAAAGATAGAAAGTACAGTAGGTTACCCCAAAAAGACATCATAGATAGTATTAGAAACACATAAAGTTCACCTTCCAGCAACTGTCACCAACATACCGTACCGGCCCGGAAAAGTGGTATTGAGGCCACTGAAATTTTGCCTAATTGGATGGCCCCAGCTGCCAGGCCGGGCTTTTCACCAGGGTACCGCAAAGGACAGAAGAGTATGCGGGCCAATATTCCTCTTTACAAGATGGGTTAATGTCCATCCACTATGCCCCATACAGCTGCTATCCGGACCATGGAACTCATCTGGAACGCCCTCCGACAGACAGCTTTTACAATTACGGGATCTCATCACTGCACTATATTCTCATCGCTAGCGGCCACTATGATATATTGCATCTCCCTACCATCTGCATCCTGAATAAGCCCTATACTGTACATACAGTATACAACGCACACTCAATTATCACCGGACAAGATTCATCACTATTTTGCATTACAGTACAGTATTCTGTGCAACATTGTACAACCCGGACAGATTTACCACCACAGTACTCAATTGCAAGATGTATGACCATCTTTACTTCATGTCAACTTCCCCTTGGGAAACCTGTATTCGTAGGCACCAAGCCCTGCCCCAGATGAGTTCACTCACGATCCGACTCCCCGCCCCTCTTCGACTCTCTTGATATCCATGCTACCAGTTGCCCCCTCGCTCGGTGGTTATGTTCGCCGACACAACCACATCCGCGAAAAGCTTATTTATATCCTACGTCACCCCACAACCGGCCTTCATCCTAACAAGGGGTATACGTTACCCTGCTAAGATCATCTCCCTACCATCGAGAGACTCCGCATGTACATCCTCATAGATGACCTAGCCCTCTCTCTGCGGTCGCAGTAAATCAATATCTTTTGATCCCCCATACCTCCCGCGCCCTCCCCGCCTCCACCAAGCATCCGGGAGGGGCCACCACTGGTATCGAGGCTCTCAAGACCCGTTGATATGCCGGCCTGTGTAAGACTATAGGAGCGAAATTCCACCCCATGGGTCCCAATACTCATGGTGGTCTCGGAAAGCCCGCCCAACCCTTCTTGGCTTTCCTTGCCTCACACTTCGCCTGACGCCGAGGTACCAATTCCTCTTCCGAATACCACCGACTACTGCCTACGATCTATTCCCTCACCCTGCAACTTGCGGCTCACGCCGCTTGTCGCTGCTCTCTAGCACTACCCACTGGCTAACAGTGGTCTCTGGGTACCCCCAATAAATTGTGTTCTTGCTTCTTGCTTACTTCATGTACTGTATTATAAAATATATACAGTACAGTATATGGGGGAAACTTTTCGGTAATTTATTATTTGGAAAGTACCGTAATGTCATTTCTTAAAGTGAGGCCACATGTTACATCAGAGCAAGTCCAGCAGCGGTGCAAATTGATTTTCGGCTAAATTTTAGACCGCATTGGGAAGCCTAGTAGCAGTGCAAACAATTTTTTTATGGTATATTTTACTTTCTCTGGTCTATTTCTGGGTCGATCCAAATATCTAGTGTCTATTGGACCATTGTCCTCATATGAGGACAACTTTTACCAAATATTTTTTTAAATACAAAATTTTTTAGCCGGCTTTTTTTAGTTCCCACGTACTGTATTAAACATGTAGATACTCGATCAAAACAAACTTTTCGAGAATTCCCACTCTGGTCAACGCAGGACCAACTTTCCCTGACGCGATACCCATCGATTATCCCCTCAATTTTCACAGAAATGGACCCAAGAACCGTTCCAGGAAATCCCATTCACTGCCGTGCTTCCCTTGTTACGTCAGCTGCAGAATGTAAGCGCTTGTATGGGTCAGCTTGGAAGACGAAATTGCTCGCTGGAACCGTTATTGCCGTCCACATCGACATTGTAAGCGGTCGAAGGAAGAAGTCAGTAGAGGCAAGCTGGAAGATTCGTGACCGTCTCAAAACTGTTACGTTGAAGATTGTCAACATCAAAGCGGGATTACCTCCAACAGACGTCTTAGTGGAGGAAGGAACCGCTCAATTGCCAAATGAAGCGGCACATGAAGGTTTGGGCGCTCCTCAACCGTCTTCGTCGGCATCAGATGGGAATTCCGATGATTCCACGGCGCATCAATCAGATGCACCTGTGTTTTCTCATGGGCGATCATGGACCAATCAGGAGGTTTTCACACCTATCATGAAAATGTATCAGAGAAAAGCTGCAAAATAAGTGGCTACTCTGGTAATACTCTCGCGTATGGCTGTGTTCCTCGAGATTTATCGCCATTTGAATGCTTTATGAGCATGTTTCCGCTCCGTCACCTAACTGTCATGCTTGATCTTACAAATGATCGATTGAATGCCATTGGAAATCATCCCGTCTCGTCAGGAGAGATATTGAAGTTCTTTGGGATTCTCATACTTATGACAAGGTTTTCATTTTCAAACCGCCGCGACCTCTGGAGTGAATCTGGTTCGAAGTACATTCCAGCACCAAGTTTTGGAAAGATCATGTCCCGTAGAAGGTTTGAGCTGATTCTGGCAAACATTTGCTTCAGCCACACTTCTGAACGGGAGGAAAGGCCCTTGGATGACTCTAGATGGTCTCTGGTAAGTGGATTTTTGAAGGACATCAATGACCACCGCAGGCAATATGTCACGCCATCTTCGCATATCTGCCTCGATGAAAGTATTAGCAGATCGTATGGTCTGGGGGGAGATTGGATCAAAAAAGGACTCCCACATTACATTGCCTATGACAGAAAGCCCGCAAATTGCTGCGAATTGAAGGCTTCTGCATGTGGCCAGTCTGGAATAATGTTGAGATTGGAGCTCGTGATGGGGAAAACGGGTGGCCTTCGGCGTGACTTCACAGAGAAATTCTGTCACACCACCGCCCTTACACTTCGTCTTGTTCAACCTTGGCTGAAGACGGGTCGCGTCGTATGTGGGGATTCATTTTTTGCATCGGTGTCAACTGCGGAAGCCTTGATGAGATATGGAACGAGATTTATTGGTGTGGTCAAGAATGCGGTTAAGGAATTTCCGATGCAACATTTGTCGTCACAGGAGCTCACGGAGCGCGGAGATCATATCTCGATGGTTTCGAAAAATCCTGATACTAACAAATCTTTAATGGCTGTGTTGTGGATGGATAGAGAACGAAGATATTTCGTCAGCAGTTGCCATACAACCAATCAGGGAACCCCAATTTGTAGGGAAAGATGGAGAACTGCCGATGGCGAGACAAGGAAAGTGGAATTCTAGATTTCAGTTCCAGATATTGTGGAGAGGTACTACGACACGTGTTCCCTAGTCGATCGCCACAACAGATGTAGGCAAGATACTCTTGGAATTGAGAAGAAATTGGAAGTCAACGATTGGTCGCTCAGCGTCAATTCCTCTCTCCTATCGATCGTAATTATTGATTCATTTTTACTATACAAGCATTCTTTTGGTCCAAGACTCTGCGTATCACAATCTAAGTTTTATGAGATGCTTGCCGAAGAACTTATTGAGAATAAGTTTGATTCGAGATCACGTAGGGCATCTAACTGCTTACAAAATGAGAATGACAGTGATATATTGGAACCTGTTTCAGGGATTGGAACTCATCTTGCTGCAACTAACAAGAAGAGGAAATTGAGTAACGGTGAGTATACTAACGCATCTTACCAAGGTCGCTGTCGAGTTTGTAAGGTCAGTAAGTCAAAATTTCTTTGTTCTACTTGCCGTGACAATGGGCTTAGCGATGTTTATATCTGTCACGCGAGCACAAAATGGTGTTGCTTCATGGACCACGTGCGCGAGAAACACCATAGGGATCTCCATTAAGATTCCAAGTTGATATAAAATAGTGTGACTTTTTGTTTTAAAAGAAAAAATGATCAATGAGTTCTATATCTATAGCTTTCTACTAGTTTTACTTGCGTCATCTGACTTGCGAAGTTAGCTGCTGTCTATCTCGTACTGAATTACCCCTTTATGAGATGTCACCGTATTCTGTCTCATGTTCAAGTGGATGCCTAATGGCGCACTGAGACAGCAGCTTTTTCACAACCAGTCGAGTTCCCGTTGGATTTTTCGGACTTCTTACAGAACCCCAGCGAGAATCGAACTCACGATCTCTGGGTCAGCAACCTACGATTCGCATCATAGGCCACCATCCCAGTGACGGATGCGAGGAATTGACTGGGAGTATATAAATTTGGAAGCTATTGCATCTTCATTACGTCGGTCAGTCGAACACTACTGTAAATAAATCCTTACAGTGCAACTTTTTTACTAATATTTATTGGGATAACAAAAATTGTTTGGCTACCACAGTACACTTCTTCCTATTTTTTTGTTCTCATATGAGGACAAAGTGTGCCTCATATGAGGACAGCGCGTGGCCGGATAGACACTAGATAGGCCGGAAAATAGACTGGTACCAATTTTATTTTAATCTCCAAATAGGATTGATCTGACCAATGGGAAACATTCTTTCGTATCTCACAGCAAGGGCATGCCGCTTACAGATGGTTCGCGCCAAATGTAAAAAGAAGGCCGAGGCTTGGAGCGCACAACCACTTCCATCTCCTCCCCTCACGTCATTACCAATGGATCCCCAGAAAGAGAACCACAACTTGATTTCCAACAAAAGAATAATACAACCGCCGCAGGCCAAGCACCAGCCATCAATAATGCCGCCTCCAATGTAATCTACCTCAATCCATCAATCCAAACCCCAATGCTATCAGACCTTTACCACAGTCTGTGGAATTATTAAATTGCAACTAGGAATTGGTTCTGCGGATTATTTCCGAAGGCGCGATTCCAATTGCCGAGAACTCTAATGTTGTGAAAACAAAAACGCTCCAGACTTACAGCACCGGCGCGGATGCCGTTCAACATTCAACCCCTTTGCCCACTTCATCGTCTGCCCAAATATCAGGGCAAAACGAAAGGCGACAAGAACGTACAAAATGATCCCTTAATGGCACTTGAAAACCTACTGTGCACCACGAAGGCAGTAATAGGATGGCAGAGGAACGAAAACGGCACAGGAAATCCTTTGGTACTTCTGAAGCGTGGTCGTTGGCGAGAGCATGGGTCGCGCAGTCTTTAAAGGGCACAAAACAGAATGAGGCGACGTTCTGGGAGGAAATTGAAAAGGTTTGTAGCGGATAATACGGAATGACCAGAACAGCCGAGTCGTTGCGATTCACTTGGAAACGACTAGCGAAGGAAAAAAGTACTTTTTAGAGTGTCAGACTAAAGTTACAGTACAGTGAATATCAGGTGTAACTGATGAGAATATAGAATCAATGGTATTGGTTCTTTATCGAAAAATAGCCGTTAGAAAAGACCAACAAATTTTGTTTCAGTACGCGGCACCTTTTAAGTACGTTGAAGTTGCGTCTTATCTTGCTTGTCAACCGAAGTTTGAGAGCGAGTACGGGAAAAGTGAAATTAGAGCAGAGAATGAGCAAACGTCGAAATACGGGATTGATATTGCTGAAGGTGGTAGAAGATCCCTGTCTGATCTATAAATTACTCGAAATGTGCGCAGGAGGGCAAGTCAGCAGATGCCTCCTGTGGGAATTAAAAGAGCGAAGCTGGAATAGCGGGAAGAGAATCAGAATGGAAAGTTAAAAAGTGCGATCAAGAAACTGTCCGCGAAGATGAAAATTTTTAAAGAGGTCCTCCTTGCGATTAAGAAGCAAAAAAAGGAAGCGATCGATTCTGAACAGGATTAAAGACTACTAAAAATGCTGGACAAGGACTCCCTAGATTACAAGAATATAATGGCAGATATTCTTAAATCTAGGAAACTCAGATTGAGCAAGAGAGCTGCTGAGGAAGAGAAGGAAATACTAGAGCTTAAGGCGCGCATTAAAATAGAAGCCGTGAGAATATAGGAGTGGTGGTGTAGTTATTGTGGAGTAAGAGTCTACCTGACCAAGGTCAGTGCTGTTCCATATATACGTGCATATATGGAGCAGCACATATTTAGAGTACCCTGACGCAGCACGTTGGGGTGCATAGCCCGGACTTCAAGTCCAAACTACAAGTTGAAGTTTACACACTTATGTATACATACAGCAGACATATCTGCTGACAAGTAAACTTTAACAGTAGAAGGGCACGTTAATTAGCAGGCAGTACTCGACGGTGGCGGTGCAAGAGGTTGTAAGGATGGGTCGGGCACTGATCTTAAAACGGTGCGTTTTCTATTGCTGCTTGTTCCGTACGAAATAAATACGACTATATCAATAAGAACCAAGTCCTCTGAAGCCCCGAATAATATCGCTGTGTAAACTTTTGAAAGCAGTAGTGGACGTCATATAGTGCTCCCTAACTTGCAGGCTTTCCAAGTACAACTCAATACCATCAGCCTGCATTTCTGCATTGTGATCCAAACGTTCATTTCTTGAGACTTTGGCCTTCTCCCTTTCCATATTGCAAATCTCAGGGACTATACCTATCAGCTCTTTCTCTTCATTTTCATCCCCTACAAACTCTTCTCGTTGATTCATACTGAAGAGCATATTGTGCAGAAGTGCGCAAGCATAGCTTATATCTAAAATATAGTTCTTGTACCACACGTAGTTATCTTTTCTAAGTATATAGAAGCGAGCTTGCAGAACTACAAAGGATCTGTCTATATCTTCCGTAGGAATTCACACCGTTTCGTATAGTGAATTTCGTCCTCATTGCGCGGATTATGAATCGGCTTTGCGAAAAGAGGCCAGTCAGGGTATATTACTTCTGCCAAAAAATATGAAACCTACCTCGACAAAGTAGAACCACGGACTGAGAAGTAGGATGAAAGTCGAAATCTATACGTCACGTTAAGAATTTCCATCTGATAATGTCAACTGTGAAATTGACAGCAACTTCTTGTCATTGTTTGTTCCGCATCTACCTGGGAACCAGTACCATACATACAGATCATGATCCCACCACGCTTCCACCTGGACAGTAGCGAGTTTGTAGCGAGTCTGTCCACTTTATAATTGTGAAATTGGCCTTTCAGCGCAAGTAGGCAGTTCTTCCATACCAGTTTGCAGCAATCTATTGCCCCCAAGCATCCAGCAATCCCGTTTCTATTATATTTAAACTTAATCTCATCTAAATCTGCTGTACAAGGTCGTCTGTTTAGAAACTCGTTGCTATATAAATCGATTAAACATCGGCAAATTTGCTTGAAATTGATCCTCAAAGTCTCAGCATCCATTCTAGCGCCATCATCAAGATCTTCGAAAGCCTTTCCGGTAGCTACCACGCGTAAGCAAGCCATGATATTGATTTGGGCAGGTATCCCTTCCTTGCTATCTGCGTCACAAAGTGTTTAAAAGATGGAATGGTAGTGTGTTATTGGATCGCTGTGAATTCTTTTGAACATTGTACGTGGTATTCGAAAGCGTCGCCAAAAGGTCCGAAGGCTGTATACCGGATTATCACCGAGATAGTCTTTCAACCAAGAGCTTGCACCTCTATTAATGTTTTTGGTTCCCATTTGGCGTCCAAGATCTGTGTTTGTTTACCGCGTTGTTAATTGAATTTGCAGCTGGTGTGCCGGCAAAAGATGCTTGTCGCAGCCGCACAATTTGCGCAAGCGCAACAAATATTCTAGTTCTCCGCTTCTGGAGATACCCAGACATTTTGAACCTGATTCGTTGTCTTCGTCAAAGCAATGCAGAACAATATGAGAGTAAGTACGAGGCTTGATTCACACAGCTCGTACTTTGAGATCCTAAATATATTTAGAATACACCAGAAAATGCTGGGCTTGCCATTGCAAAAAAATTTTTTGTAATCTATTTTAATTTATTCTGGTCTAAATTTTAGCCAACTGTTGGGCTTGTTTCTAGGGATTGAGTAGAGTACGCAGATTACTCTGAAAACTTAGCCCTTAAGGCGGCTTTTAGTCAGGAGCCAAAATAAATGTTCACCATAGGACAAGGGAAGGATAGGTTACGCTTTGCCTAAGATAGGACATGGAAAAATAAAGGAAGTTTCAAGCATTAAATGGTGCCGCATCCAATGTATCGAATCCAAAGTACGGATGCGGTACCCATGTAATGTAAAATAAACCTAAATCCTCATTACATGGTACCGCATACAAGGTACCACATCCAAGGTACGGATGCGGTACCCATGTAATGCTTGAGAGTTCAGTATAGAGAGCTCCTTTACTTTTACGTGTCCTATCTTAGGCAAAGCGAAACCTATCCTTCCCTTGTCCTACGTTCTCTCGACACAGTACAGTACATATACTGTACTATGTCGGGTGGTGAGTACAAAACGCATAACCCTAACCAGATGGGGAGATACAGTACAGTATCTCCCCACATTAAGGGGTGAGCTCGCACACAGCCCATATGCCCCGCACTCATAGTACGCCACGGGCGCACAGATAGCCAGTACAACCCCACCCTAACCCCCCACTCTACCTCCTACCACCGTCATCCCGTCCCCAACCAAGGCCAGCCTATCAACCACCAACTACTGCGGCACGCCCTCAACTATCCCCGCCTGCTTCTGAGAAGCGCCAATGTGCTGTTAATCAGCTGGTGTACTCGTGGCGGGCCCCCTTTGCGTGTTGTTGCAACCAACTCCCCGCACACCTTCTCTACCTCATCAATCTCCCACCTCCTCCGTCATAAAAATCTACTCCTCGTCGCCTCTGGCTGAACCATACTAACCCTCCCTAAATATCCTCAAGCCTCCCGTGACATCTTCCGTCGCCCACATAACGCTAATGACTTCCACGACCCGACTCCTTCCACGCCAGCTCTGGACCAACTTCTCGCTCTCAACTTGGACGCCCATACCGAATCACTCGACGTATTCTCCAGACTGGCAAATTCCCCTGCTTCCTTACCGAAAAAGTTCCCTGGGTCCACAGAAGACGCCTCATCCTTCGTTGGCTTCCTCAGCGGGTTTCTCCAACAATATCTCCGACCCATGTTTTCTTTTCCGTCCTGGAACTCGTTTTGATGATCTCTATTACATTCCATCAACTTACCTACTCAGCAGTACATCCTTCCAAGTCCACTTTCCTCCAAGACGTACTCTCCTTGTCACATAAAGGGAAAAACCAGGACCAATAAGAGGGGAGTGGGGAGGGAAAAGAACGAGAGTCAATGGAGTTCCATTGGCGCCAGCTGACTCGCCCACTTTCCGGTCCAGGCCCGAGCAGCCCACCTTCCATTTCCTCTCGTCCTATTTGCCTGCGTCCAGTTCCCTAATCCTCCTTTAACGCCTCTCCGGATCATTTTGTTCTCTTCGCTCCCCTATCCATCTTTCCTAGGCATCTGATTGCTGCGTCACCTCTTCCTACTTGTCAAAGGACTTCGCAACCGCCGATATCTCCTCCTTAATTGAGTTTCCTTGATGACCTATTATACCCAACCAGTCGGCGCGCGTGAATGGCATTTCTGGTCACTCGACCAGATGAGGAAACCAACCTGTAGAGCGGATGATCAGCCTTGATTACCCGGCGCGATCCGTAATAGAACGACTCAAACGCCGGCCACTTCCGAGTCTTACCGAATGCTGTCCCATGCACCATCAGCACTTCGTCCCCAACCTCGAATCGTTTAACCTCCCCCTTAGCCTTTCGCGGAGCGCGCGACCTTTCCACTACAGCAGCCCTCACGCTGGCTTCCCCCAACATCTCAACGAGGACGTGACTTGGGTTGGGCTCGTCCAGAATGGCTACAGCGTCGCTTGCTATCATCCTCGGCTCGATCCCATACATTAATCGGAAAGGCGAGTTGACATCCCCAGTTACGTCGGCGATAGCCGTACACGACTTTCGGTATAGCCTCATCCCAATCGCCTCTATCCTGTATGACTGACTTTTTGATTGCGTGCTTAATAGTACCCACAATCATCTGGGCCCTTCCATTTGCCATCAGGGCATACGGGAGGACTGCTTTCCAATCGATCCCGTGTTTTCTCATAAACTCCTGGACAGATGCCGCCAGAAAATCCGTGGCGTTGTCCGAAACTATCCTCCTCGGAGGCTCGAACGGCTCGATAATTTCCTTCTCAACGGACCTGATGAAAACAACTGAGGTGGAGCTTTCCGTTGCCCAAGCTATCGGACAGCTTGTCATGTGCTCCAACCCAATTAGAGCAAACCTCTTTCCCTTCCCAGATGTCTTGAAAGGACCTGCAAAGTCCATCGAGAACGTTTCAAACAACCCGGTAACGGGTGCTCTAAGACTTTTATGATAGTTTGGAAGACTTCGAGCGTGTTCACAGCCCGCGCAATCCTTGACGTGTTCCGTCACTTCCCGATACACCCCAGGCCACCAAAACGTATCCTTCACGAACTTTCTTGTAAACCAGCATTCTAATGACCTATATCATCGTGGAACGTTCTCAATATTTCGGCACGCTGCCCGATCGGCGGAACAACGCGCACTCCATCCTTCTTCCGTCGGAACAGGGTGTCGTTCCAAATCATGAATCTCTTCGCTTTCCTGCGGATGGCAGTCTTCTTCTTTCGGTCCGTTTCCCGAACCCTTTATCCAGTCAGAAACCTCTTTATGTCCATGAGGTACGGCTCTAATCCAGATAACTTAGGGTAGTCCCACTGGATCATCATTACGAGTCCCTTTGTGCCTTTTACTTCCCTTGAGGACTCAGATGCCAATAGGAGTCTACGAGAGAGACAATCAGGTGCCTCATTGGCCTTTCCATACATGAGGCCCTCTAAATCGGGTTCATACGGTTACTTGTTCAAGATCGCCAGCACCAATTCATGCTCGATGTACGACCCACCATCGCTGCCGCCTGACTCTGAAGAGGACAAAGCAGGAAAATGCTCTCCCTCAGACTCTCCAGGGGATGTCAAATCCTCACTATCAGTCCGTATCCCGCCAATCACCGGGGGCTCACCGAGTAGCGACAAAAGCGCCTTCCTCCCCCAACCGCCACAGTGACCAGCTGCAGCCGTAATTCAAATTTTCCTGCATAGATTCTAGAGAACGACTGCCAATAATGGTGTAAATGGCGCGTATTGTACCACCAAGGAGCCCAGCGGCATTACCAGGGTTCCAAAAGAGACTGGAACATTCTGTACATACCCAATCACTTCGGCCACCGTTCAGTCGGCGACGGTGATATGATGATCTTTAGCCATCGGAGCGAGTGCCAGACTTTCGCAAAAGTCCCAGGACATCAGGTTTAGAACTGCACCCGTGTCCAACAGGGCGTGCGTCTCCGTCCCATAAGCCTTCACGGACACGACCTTCAACCGACGAGAGACTTCGGGGTGACCTGTCATGGACGCCTGCGTCACCGTGACAGTCTTCGAAACCAGACGCTTCAGCTGCTTCCTTGCTCCCTCTGCGTCTCCGCGGAGAAGCTGCCTTAATTTCATTTCGGAAGAGGCCTAAGCTAGTTCCGCGACCACATTACTCTTCCCTACTTGGTCCTGGGGGACTCCTGATGCCATCTTTGTCTTCTCCTCCTTATTTTTCTTCTCCCTTTTCCATAAAATTGTCACTAAATTGCTTCGGAAGGGCTTGACCGTCGGCGTTTTTCTTTTCTAAGGTCACCATATCGCCCTTGCGAGCCTTCTGGACGAAAAAAACGGGCTCGTCGTCATTATTTTCCCTCAGTCTAAGTTTTTCTTTCGATTCCGAACTTGGTCTGGCAATTCCTACACGACCACCTCCATCTTGCTGTCCCTCTGACCAGTAAGTTGCCTCGGAGTGACCCCTCTTCCAACAGAAAGAGCACCGAGTGTGCTTGTGGGGTTTCTGCGGGCACTGCGTGGCACGGTGGCCCCTTTGTCCACAGAAACTGCAACTAAAGTCTTTATCGACTATAGCGGGAGGTCCTCCCTTCTCAAACTGCTTCTTGACGAAGAGAGATAACTCCGCAAACTGCCTCGCGAGCTGGTCAACCCTATCCTCCAGATGGTGCAGCTCGACACCTTGCATGTCAGGCCTCTGTAGAATCCTCCTCGGAGTGACCAGAGGTGCTCGAGCCCGTTCTTTGTCGGCGAAGAATGCCTTCTTTTCTAATGAAAATCTTCAATTGCCTTCTTAAGTTCCTTGTAGTTTGAAAGCGCTCGATACATGACAAACTGAGCCAACTCCAGGTTTCCTACCACCGCCTTCCGAAGTAAACCGAAAGAAGCCGTCTCGTTGAAGCCTGCCCTCATGTAGGGGGCATCCATTCGCGCAAGAGACCCTCTTATGTCTCTAGCGTCCAGTCCTGCGGCAACGGCTTCGTCAACCTCAATCCCCTGCTTCGCCTTCTTCGCGAACTCGGCTAGGAGCTCCTTCTCGACGATTTCATACTTCTCTGCGTCTTCGGAGAGGGACCCATCCTGCGCAGAAGAATCATAGTAGAAATCGAAAGCTGCCCCCTCCATATGACACATAATCTGGAGGGACTTCTCGCTGTCCTTCTTTCCACGCATAACGACTTTCTCGAACGCGAAAAGGAACGTGCAGTGTCGGAAAAGGGGACCCATCAAAGGAGAGTTTAAGGGCGTTGGATTCTGTCGCGTCGTAGAACCTTGGATGCGGTACCATGTAATGCTTGATAGTTCCTCTATTTTTCTTTGTCCTATCTTACGAAAATCGTAACCTATCCTTCCCTTTTTCCACGTACCCTCGACACAGCATAGTATATATGCTGTACTGTGCCGGGTGGTGAGTACACAGTTCCTAACCCTACAGACCATATATCTATGACTCTCAATTTCATTCCCAGCCTGCTCGGAACTATCGATTCTAATGCCATCCACATGCCAGAATTTCAACAAATTTACAGTCAAGAGGAACTAACTGCAGAGGAATCTCAGAAATTCCAATACAAAAGGACTGAAGAGGTCAATTTTCTCATGAATAAAGCTGTCATTCCAATTAAGAAAAAATAAGTCCCAAAGAAATGTGAAACGCAGCCTTTCAAATGGTTTTTGTTAATCAAACGTCGTCAGACGAACAAAGGCTCAATATGCTACCGTGCGAGGCTCATTGCTTATTCTTCACGTTCCAAGTTCAAACATTACAGTACATCATCTTGCATTGGAAACCACAACGGCAGTGTCATTGGCTGCGCTACCCGATCAGCGAAAAATCTTGCTACACTGCGAAAGACGGTGCAATGTTTGATGCAATGATGGAGAGCTGTGGGCGCACACTGGCCGGGGTCGTCCAAGACCCCAACACATTTCAAGAACTGCAGGTTCCTGTGAAACCGATTACCGCCAAGAAACCATCACTAGTAATTGGACTCACTTCAGCGAAGTCCATTGCACCTGAAGCCTTCCACGCCTTCAGCGCAGCGTCCAACAGGCCGTGCAAAGCCCTCCTTCCAGCGAAAAGTATTGGTCGATTCCAAAGAACCGTCGACACCAGGGGTGTAATAATGAACAAAGAAGATGTAGTATTTGGTCAGCTGTGCTGAATATCTCCTTTGGAGATAAGGATGTTGTCACCAACGACAACGTTGAAGTTCTTATTTGTGTATAGACGCCGGAGTCCGGGGCGCCAAGCGTGAGTAAATATCACAAACAAACAACAAAAGGGTTATTTGAAAATCGGATAGAGAGGGGGAAAATAGAAAGGGGACCCGGGCGGATAAACGTGGCTATAGCCAAAGTTGCCGTTGGCAAGGTTTCTGCAAAGGCGCAAGTTGGGAGTCAAGTTCATATCCAACACCGGGGTGGCTGTTTAATCTGGGGCCCTAGTGGCCAGGTAAGTATAAATACTAGTTAACTAGGTTAGGGTTATCTACGAAGGCGGTATGAGTGAAGATAGGGTCAGCCAAGTTAGGGAGATCCAAGTTACAGATAAGTAAATTCGACACTTGTTCCAATAGGTGCCTATCACCTGGGAAAATATCAGGTCCAATTTGGGGGCCGTGTGGTCCAGATTGCAAGCCCTCAAGCCCCATCGGGTGGTTATACAGTACCCGGAATAATAGTGGGCGACAAGCGAAAAATGCCCTTACTGTACAGTACAGTGCCTGTTGGTTAGTGGTGAATCAGATCAAAATAAGATCACCAAAATCAGCTCTGCCGATGGCAGTACAGTGTGAGTGCCAATTGCACTACAGACCGTTGAGGCTTGAGTGAAGGTCTAGTGTAGGAACTCGCTTAGGTGTTCCCTTGTGTGTCTGATTTCACAAAGAGCTAGCCGATATTTATGTAGATAGCGATAGAGAGTGTGGATACGATACAGCGAAGCAGAAAGCAAATCATGAATGACGATATATTCAATTTTCCAATAACATTGCAATTAATGACAGGAAAAAAATTATGTCGTGCGCTGTTGTGTGCTGGCCCTTACTGTTTTCATGCTGTGTCGCGTTGTCAGTGCTCTGCCTGACTTGTTGACCTTGCTGGAAAACTTCGTGGCCATATGAGGCGCCGCTGGCATGCGTTGGCACCATAAGGCATAGCAGATTGGGTTTACTGCACCCCATCTCCTGGCTTTAAGACAAGTATTGAACAAAGCTCCTTGAAGAAATCGGAGCAGTTACACGAGAAGACAGGTTTCGATAGTATTGGAAGGTTCGGATTACTAAGGACTGTTGCATGCCAACAGGAGAAGTTGCAGCAGTTCCTGATGTTCCAAGAGCCGATTAATTACGTCGATATAGTGAAGGCTATGAAGAACGTTCACGCGAATCGAATTGCGTTTTCCGAATATTCGCCTCAATTTATGGAAGTGTCGCCGGCTAGGCTCTTAGTTCGTGCCGCTGCTTTCTAAACAAACATCGAGGATAAGTTAGATG
Organism: Kappaphycus alvarezii; assembly: GCA_002205965.3. Taxonomy (NCBI): domain Eukaryota; phylum Rhodophyta; class Florideophyceae; order Gigartinales; family Solieriaceae; genus Kappaphycus; species Kappaphycus alvarezii. Next base: position 89,095 of record NADL03000849.1, read on the forward strand.
CTCTTGCAGAAGAGATGTTTCGCCTTACCCTTCTCGTCAAGCAGAAGAAGGAAAATTCCGATACAGTCACAGGACCGTCTTCGTCAGCTAAGAGGAGAAATGCTTCTAGATTGTGCTCTTAATGTCGCCAACCCGGCTATAGAGCATCTAGATGCGAGAAGAGTCCTCACCGAGACCATCATTACACCCTTTGCAGACGATTGGGGCATTATGTGGATACATGCTGGACTGTGACAGGAATTAAGGCTTCCGGTGGTTCGTAAGATCACGAAAGGAAAGAAGAAACTCGAGTAGCGGATCAGGTCAAGTTTGTCCATGAAATCCATTCGGATACCGATGAAGACATCGAAGAGATATTTAACGCGACGAAGAGAACTGCTGAAGGAGAAGCTTCGCCGAAACAAACTCTTCAAAATTTCACGGGGGAATTCCGATATCCCGCCTAGTGCATAATCCGTAACAAGTTCGAATAATTCCTCCCGTTCCGCCGGCAGAAGAATTCCGTGTTTCGGGCCGAAAGAAGAACCAAAAATGTATGATGGGTTCGAACAAACTCCAAGAATACGTCGGAAAATATGGAGTTTTCGCTGAGCTTGCAAACGCCAACTGCGGGCTCACGTTCGGTCGGCCCCTTCGAATGAATGCCGATGGAGCCGCGAAGTTAGTGATAAGGCTGTCAGTAAAGAATAATATGCCCAGAATTTCCTTCGTTGGTGATAAAGGGCCACGCTTGCTGCGAGTAGTGCAGCTCAAAGTTTATGCCACGGAAGTATGGGCGTGTTTGGAGTCTAGAGCCGTACTGGACGTGATTTCCGCGGAGGTATCCCGACGCCTCTACCTGTATCCAAACTAAATGTCCAAGAAAGTTACCGTCGCGAACGGATATAGCGCTTCCTGTGCCGGGTCGTTGCTCAAGGTTCTTACCACTTTCGGGGACTAAGCGGTCAAGCTAGACTACATAGTTGTGGAGAACTCGCCATTTGATCTAATTATTGGTCTCCCAACCCTCTTGGCCATGTGAGCAAATTTAGACTTCGGGACCGAAAACGTTCGTCTACACATTTTCTCGGAAGCATTGATTCCTTTGGAGCCTGAGAAAAAAGTCTCTAAGAAGCAACTGATGAGAGACAAGGAGATCGGAACGTCTAGCGAAGAATTCATCTCCGACTCTCACGATGGCCCCGACTCCGCCGACACTTCAGAAGGATAATTGATCCTGGCGATGAGTGAAATCATTAACGAGAGCCCCGGCAACTCTGATAAAGAAGTAGCCGATAAGTATGCACCCGTGGGAAAAATGGGCGAAGAAAACGAGAAAGAGGAGATGAAAGGGGAACTTCGAGCTCGTCTTGCTCATCTTACTGAAGAGACACAAGAAAGCATAAATAGCTCAGTCCTTGACATTGAAATAGTCGCATGGACGATTAAGGAGCTCCGTCCCGCATCGGTACCGATGAAACATTTATTCAAGCTGAAAGACAAAACCCATATCTACCACAGGGCTCGCCAAATGTCTCCGCGCCACAACGAAATCGCTCGCAAGGAGATAGACAACATACTCGATGCAGGAATTATCACTCCAGCCTCTTCAGCCTGGTCATTTCCTGTCGTAATTGTGATAAAGAGTGAGGGAAGGCCCCGCCTCTGTGTGGAATACAGTGCTCTGAACCGAAGAATGAAGGCTGACTTCTGGCCGTTGCCTAAGGTCGATGAAATATTCGATGACTTGAAGATAAGCTCCGTCTTTACTACCCTGCAACTCTTCGCAGGGTATTGGTAGATCCGCATGACCTAATAATGCAAAGAGATGACTAACTTCCTACGCGGCTTTGGTAAATTCAAGTTCGATGTGATTCCCCTTGTCCTGATGAACGCGGCGACTACATTCCAGCGAATGATGGACAACATCTTGAGAGATATACCCTTCGCTCAAGTGTATCTGAACAACGTTGTTGTGTTCTCCAACACGATAGAGGATCATGTTACACACCTTCGCATCGTCTTCGAAGCTATTGGGAAGGCCGAACTCAAGTTAAAAATCACGAAGTGTGCGTTCCCGAGGCCTATTGTCAAGCTTCTCGGCAATTTAGTTGACAAAGAAGTTTTTAAAGTCGATCAAGAGAAGATAAATGCCATAAAGCAGGCACCAATAACAACAAACACGACTCAACTGCGGAGATTTCTCGGCTTAAACGATTATTATTGCCGCTTCATCAAGGGTTTCGCGTGCATCTCTGCGGCTCTTCACGCAGCAACTTCTGAGAATAATAATTTCAGCTGGAAAGAGGAAATGAAGGAAGCGTTTGTGCTGCGAAAAGAGAAACCCACATCCCCGCCAATTTTGGCCTTCCCCAACTTCGACGCGCCGTTCATCGTGGAAACTTATTCCTCAAGTTTCGCCGTGGGAGCAGTGCTTGCTCAGAAGAAAGGCAATGGAAAAGTGCACCCCGTGCAATATGCAAGTCGCACTATGAACTTGCCAAGCGGAAGTATTCCGCATGCGAAAGGGAAGATCTTGCAGTCATCTTCGCACCTAGAAAGTTCCGAGTGTAATTGCTTTAAACGGAGCCCTTAAAACTCATAACTGACAAGAACGCCCTTCAGTACGCCTTTAAGAAGAGTGAAGTTCACGGAAGACTGGCAAGAAGGCCATACCTTCTAGCCGAAAACGAGGTTGAGGTGGAATATCGTCCGGGCACAAGGAATGGAGCTGTCAACTATCTTTCACTTGTAGTGCATGAAGGGTTCGTAGGCGCCCCAAATGTCGATGAAGTAGACCTTGGTGCGTTGAACTCTGTGTGTTCGTCCGAAACTCCCCTTACAGAAACATATTTGGTTGATGTCACTCGCTACATCGAAGGAAAAAATATTCAAGAACAAGATACGTCGAAGCGCCAGACGATGAAAAGCGCCGCAAAACACTTCATGGTGTGGGAAGGAAAACTGCTGCGGCGTATGAAGAATGACCTCCGTGCGATCCCGAAAATCAATGACAGGAGACTACGTCAAATGCTGTGGGGGATGTCAAAAGGCGAAGAACTTGATCTGTTATCGAACTGCGCTGAGCATTCCGCTCACGAAGATCTTCGAAACCTACTCTATATACTTCGCTAGACCCTTCCCCAGGTCGAAAGTTGGAAAAAAATTTCTTCTTATCGCCGTCGAGCATCTGGTGGGCTGGCCAATTGCCGCTACAACGGAGACAGCATCCGCATACAGTGGTTACTACTATATAGTGCTACCCTCGTACAATACCGAGATAGTGGCACTATTCCGAATTGGGAAATATGTAGTTCAGAGCAAAACTAATTACAATATAGCTATTCCAGCATCTCGGTAATCAACAACTGTCGCGTACTACCAGAAACCTCACGTATTTTTGCTCGCAAGAACCCTTGCCTTGCCTTTCGCAACGAGTAGAAGACGTCGGAAAGGTTACTGTCAAACGCCCATTTCTCTAATTCGCGCAGTTTGACGATTATCTCAGCTTCAGGGGGCAACGCTTCCGCCATAATAGTGTCCCCATCATCATCAGACTCCACTTCAGGCGATGATGCGCTCTCTACTGCTCTCAGTTCGTCAAAATACAAGGCATCTTCGACCACAGCCTCACTCACTAGTGAGTTTTCTTCACTCGTCAACCAGCGCTCGACTTGTTCTTGATTCACAGGTTCAAACACTTGTTCATAAAGGGGATCACGGCGATCCAGCTAAATGCTAAGCTGCTCCACCATCTTAGTCATGGCCTTCACGTCCTCACTGTTTTGCGTATTAGACATCTTTCCTTCACTGGACGTGATATCGCAGGCATGTGGCAATGGTAACACATTAGATTTCACCCAACACCGTGCAATGGTTGATTGCGAAACACTACTCCAAGACTCCTCCACCATTTTGGAAACATCAAGAAGGTGAGGATCATGCCCTTCGTCCATTCCCTTCATTCCTGCAATCAGAGCCCGATTGCTCTCTCGCCTTTGCTGCCGCGTCTCGATGTCCAGCACTATCTTGCGCAGTAGCAGCCCGCGATACCGCACTTTCCAAGCAGCGATTATGCCCAAATCCATGGGCTGATGAATATCGGTACAATTCGGAGGAAGCTTCATGATAGTGACTTGGTTCCGGATATCCTTCAAGTCAGTACCGTGTGGCCCACAGTTATCCATAAGAAGAACGCAAGGATGGGATGTTGCTTTGCGAATAAATGGTAGATATACTTCATAGAACCACCGTTTAAACGTTAGCGTACACGACCAAGAGTTCTTTTGACTGAAGTAAGGCACCGGGGGTTGGCCAAGACGGAAACAGCGAGGGTTTTTTGCTTTGCTTATAATCGCCATTGGCAGCTTCCGCGAACCGTCTCCGTTGGTACAGACATAAGCTGTGATTCTATCCTTCGACTTCATGGCCTTAGTTCCGCGAATTTTTTTCCTGTTCTCCTCTTCTGTTATATACGTACGGCGAGGCAAAATTTTGTAGAATAACCCTGTCTCGTCAACATTATAAATGCAATCCACATCGTAACTGCGCAGCTTTGCTTTCAGCTCTGACATTTTGTCCGCAACTTGTGCAGCAGATGCACTCCCGCCTTCGCCGTGAAGACCAACGGAGCGCAACGCATGTCTGCGTATGAAGTTCTGAACCCAACCAATCGATGCCGTAAACTTGGACTGTTTGTGATATTCTAAGATTTGATTGCTCGCTATGTTCTTTTGCAGATTGCCGCGTATCATAAGCGCCTTGTGCTGTAACACAGCTTGCGTTATTGGCAACTTGCAGCATCGTGCAAAGTTAACGAATATTAGAAGTTCATCTTCGATTTTGGGAAACGCAGGGGGCCGCAATGATTTTCTTTGCAGGGATAGGGAAGTGGTTTCAGCAAGTTCAATGATTCGCGATGCATTCTTCTTACGATTGGTTGCCGTTCGACGTGAAATAGAGAATTTCTTCATCACGGTGGCTGCGGAGATGCCAGAGCTCAGCGACCGAGCGACTTCAATCTTCTGAAAAAGATCTAGACGTGTTCGTCTCGTCTTAGGACTAGTGCGTGATGGTGCCATCTTTCGAGCTTGGTCAGATGGAGAAGCGTTCGTCTCATCGGGGGAACGTTTGGAAGCCCTGGTTTGGGTGCTAGGAAGGAATCTGTAATGGGTTTGTTTGTTTTGGCGGGGGTTTGTCACGTTTATGGCCGAGTGTTTCGTTTGTTTCAAATACGCGCCATTTTTGTGCCACCGGGTTGATGGTGGCACAATATAAAGGTTAGCACTATTCATCTAGGCACTATATCGCGACCCCCCCTGTAAGTCGTGAAATCATTTATGGAAAAGGAGATCATTCTTTTTTTGATCCCCCGAAGACCGTCGTATCTGAAAATGCTGGATGTTTTTAACGCCGCTACACGCGTCGATTTTATGAAGAAGAATGGAGCCGAGTGGAGCACCGTCTTGGCCTATGTCCCGATGTGAAACAGCCGAGCCGAGAGGACGGTGCGCACTATAAATAACTCATTAAAGAAAATGGTGATTGGACAAGGATCCGACTGGGAACAGTCGCTTCCCCAAGGTCTTTATGGCTACCGCCGCCGAAGACTTGGAATAGGTGCCTCCCTGTTCGAACTCATGTTCTGAGTGGTACACGCGGATGGACCGGACTAGCCCCGCTTCGTTAATACAAAAGACTTCAGAAGATATTCGCCCGCTAGAGATGCTGGCTAGGTTAGCACTTCGCGCGACGAGGGTTGATATGCAGATGCAGCGGCTTTGTAGTGATGTTGGGGCGGTACGAACCCGAAAGTTTAATCCTGGAGACTTAGTTTTGGTCGCACATGGAAAAGCCCTAACGTCCACGGCTAAGTGGCCAGCTTTCAAGTCCCATTTCTTCGGACCGTGCCGCATTTGGAAAGCAGCTCACCCTGGTTACTGGCTTACCTCTTACGGAGGTAGGTATATCCAACGAGCTCGATGCGAGGCGCCTGGTGCCCTACTCTTTCCGCCCGTCTTTCCTTCAAGATTAATTCTTGAATCCGTCCTCTAGATGACGGCCCGTATTTATCTTATGCTTTCCCCATGTCTTCTTGTTTGTTTTTCTGTCCTTCTTTATCATCTGAATATAATTTGAATTTTGTAATTGTTTTCCGAACTCTAGAAAACTTCCACTGCAAGATTAAGGCTGCTTGAAAGCGAAACAAAAGGTGTCCGATCAACAGAAAAGTTCAAAGACAGGAAGAATCTGACTAGGACGCTTTTCGACAAAACACGAAACGTCCTCATCACAATTTAGTTAAGAAAGGCCCTCATCTGCCAGCCTGATTCGGTATCACGTCTTTGAGTAGTTAATTTGAATCTGTAAACATTGCATTCCTTGTTCTTGGATTGAGCCGTTGTCTATATCTTGGCAAAAGATACCATTTGTGATGACTTTCTCCCGCCCGTATGCGGGCAACCTTCCTTATCAACTCACAATGTGACTCTCTTCCTACCGTTGACTTCTTCGCGGTTTACTTGGTCTTCACCATCGTAGTGGTCTATTTAGGGATTTTCGGATGGACCCAAAGCTGTATGCACTGCCGCTCGTACTAACACGAATGGAGCAGCCCCGGAGGCTTTAGATGCCCTGATTCGACTTGTATTTAGAGCGGGAACCGCACCGCGTGCAGGGGAGGAGAGATGTTTGAACGTAGCGATTGACAGTGCTGGGCTCGAGGTGATGCGTTGGACATATTTGGAGCGGAGGATATGGAGCTGAAACTTGATGGTAGAGGGGCGCCAGTGATTTCTTGTCTCACCCCTAAGTTCTTGCTATATGGTGCACCGGGCTTCCATCTGGGGCCGGGGTAGTGTTGGTTGCTCCTGAAGGGTCACCAAAAATCTGCCCTTTTGACTACTTGTATGACGCATTTTGTTCTCAGTTTTCTATTTTGTCAGGTACTGTACTCTAGGGTTATTTTGAGTTATTTTCTACAGTAGATTATTTATTCTTTAATTATTGTCGGCCTCGCGCGTGTGGTTCTGGAACAGTCGGCCACACCCGCGATTGCGATATAAACATGCCGACCGTTGGTGGGGGGAACGGGGAGACAGGATACGAAAAGACAGAAACCTCCCCTCATAGGGACCCTAACACACTTAAAATTTTTTTTACTTCCGACCCTATTAAGGTTAGTTTATTGGCGAGCGATCTCGGGAAATCTGCGTGTTACGTGTTCCGCTACAAGCGATGTGACGCACACGGATGCAGTGTTTCAGATTTGCAACTGTTCGGTGCTGAGTGGTTTACCTAGGTCTGTCGTGATCAGTACACCTACGTTCACCTATCAATTTTGTGTTCATTGACAAGTGGCCAAGTTGACAGCGTTGGATTCCCGAAATGTTGGCGGAGAAACTGTTTAGATTGGAACTACCCAGCTGCTGTCCACAGTTCTAGGACTAGTCCTAGCTGTCACCCAGTTTGCAGTCGCACGTTTCTTAGACAACTGGAAGACGGTAGGCGCTGTCAACGCCTGCTTTCGGGATATAAATTTACTCTTGCCCCGCCTTGACACAGGCGTAAGATGGGCAAGGGCAATCACCTGGTCCCCATCGAATCGTCTTGCCTCTCCAGTTCTTTATCCCTTGTGTCGTCAGGCTGCAGTACCCATCACTGCGCGACATCCAGTCATCGAGCTGCGTGAAAAGGTCCACCTCACCAGACCTGATATTCGCGCAATGGGACGCACTGGCGAAACAGACTTCTTCGATGTCACCTTCGTAAATCCCCTAGCGCCCTCGAAAAGGAGAGTAAGGACTTTCACCTCGCTCAACGCTGCAAGAACTGTGAAACACAGAAGATACGAGTCCTTTATGGCGTCTTCCGCCAGAAGTAGGCTGGTCCGCGTCCCCATCTCTACCCTCGGAGAGTGGCACCCGGACGCCCACGCGTTGCCAACATACGTCGCACGCAACCTCGCTACGAGGGCATGGGAGACCTACGCTAAGGTCAAACAAAACAAGAAGAAGACTTTACCAAGCAGGAAAGGGAGGGCTAGCGGCCCTCAAAGGGGGAAAAATCTATCCGAGCCAGGAACGGTTGAGTAGTCGTCGGTTGATCGCGACAGAAGTTCGTTGTTGTATGAGCGAACTGATAATCGTGAACAAGCGATCGCGCTCGAAGGCAGGGCTACTGACTTTCCGTAGAGCGATGTACTCAGCAATTCTGGACAGACCTCGTTCGGCACCGGGACCGGCAGGCCCGTATATATCGAAAGCCATCGGGTGGAAGTCGATACGTAGTTCAGCGCAGAGGTGGCCATAGCGGAAAGATTTAGCGCGCTCAGATGCAGTAAGGGCAGCGAGGGGCGTGTGAATCCGCTATTGGGCGTATGGAGCGGAGTGGGGGCTGATGACGGTGACGTCGTAGCCCTGCGGGACGGGAGAGAACTGGACATCATCGATGTAGATGTCGAGGCGCCGGCGGGAGTTGGAGGGTCGGGGCAAGTCTTGCGGGAAGGTCCATTCCCGGACAGGGCGAATCCCAATTGATAAGCGTGATACCTCGGAAATGAGGCGGTCGCGAACACAATTGTGGCGCCGAATGGAGCCGTCGGCGCAGGGACAGACAGAGGCATGGTGTCCGTAGGAATCCAGGGTGGGGACAGTGCGGAAGTGGGCGGCGGCGCAATAGGTGCAGGGTTGTGTGCCAGAGAAGATGGGGACACCGAGACGGAGGCAAACCATGGTTCGCCATACTTCAGGAGCGGCCCGGGTACCGAGATCGCTCTGCCGGAGGTTGTGAAAGGGACGGGAGACGTGGGAAGAAGCGACGGAAGCTAGGCGGCGGAGTAGCCGGGAGCCTTCGGAGGAGGAGAGGTCGACGGAAGAGAGAAGTTTGGCGCGAAGCGCCTTTGTGATCTCAGCAGTAGCGGTTGTCTGGAAGTCAGACAGGACAGGAGAAGAAGAGGCGCGGAGGCCAGCAAGGATGGCGGGGGGGGAGAAACTGACGGGGAGGCTGTATTTGGCTCGGATATAGGCGAGAGGCGTTGAGATCAAGGGCGAGACGTCGAAGCAATCACCGAGGAGGAGGCGAAGTGGGTAGGAGGAGAGAACAGAGCCAGCGTAGCATGCCTCTGCGATGGTTTCGGTTAGGGGCAGTCCGAGCCCTCCCATACGGAGTGGAAGCTGGGCGGTGAGCCAGGCACTGTCTGGGAGACGACGGTGCATGTCTTCGAACACCCTTCGCATTCCAGAGTCAAAGGTCTGAGCTCCGGAAAGAGTGAGATGCGGCGGGGTGCAGCGAAGAACATAGATCAGGCGGCAGGAACTGGTACAGTATCTCAGTAGTTGGTAGCCCAGTTGAGGGTCATTCAATCCGGAGATGCGCGACCAAACCTCGGAAATGGCATGTACGCGGGAGGCAAGAAAAGACTGGCAGCTTTGAGGGGTGCCGATTGGGGATTCGAGGACTGCCACGGAATTGTGAGAACGTATCGTGCAGGGTATGGCACACCGAAGGGACGCGGGGAGGGGATCCGGGCCAGGACGCCATAGCGTTGTTTTCGCCATGTTGATAGAGAACTCGAGTGGCTTTCCAAAGTCTGTGATGAAGCGGAGAACCTCAGAAGCAAGGTTGACAGGGGCGATTACGGTACCGTCGTCGGCGAACCAAGCGTTTAGGCGTATGGCGGGAAACCGTGATGAGAGCTGGGTGACCAATGGATGGATACAAGTAGTGCACAAACCGGGCGAGGTCGGGGATATGCTTGGCCGTCTCGAGCAGAATGTTGTGGCGCTCGATGTTGTTGAACGCGTTTGACGCGTCAATTTGAAGGAGAGCGAAGCTGGCGCTGTCAGGGCGGGAGGAGAGAACCCGTGTCGCATGAATGATGGCCTCTGTTCCGTGGCGGACTCCGACGGCGAGCTGGTGAGGAAGGAAATAAGAGACGACGGTGGCTTGTGTAGACAAGCGCCGAGCGACGAGGCGGCAGATGAAGCATCGGAGAACGGTACCCATGGCGACGGGGCGGAGACTGTCGCCGCGGGCCTTTGGGATGCCGAGTAGGGTAGCCCTGGCGAAGAGATGACGGAGCTCAGTTGGTTGGGAGTCGGCCGTCCACGGCAGAGTTCACCAAGATTGTGAGCTGAGACAGGGTGGAGCGATCTGCGGTATCACCGCCTTGTACATGGGAGAGGTATTTGAAGACGGATGGGCGGAGGCCGTCAGGGCCCGGAGAGCTGTGGTGTGGTAGGAAGGCGAGCTGACGGCGAACATCGGCCTCTTTAAAGACAAAGGCGGGGGGCAGCGAGTGGCGCGGAGTTGGGGTAACCGGGATACTTGGAGAGGGATGCAGGGAAGCAAGGAGGGATTTGTTATGGAGAGTAGCCGGTGCCGGTGAGGTGGTAGAGCAGAGTGCGGCGACAGCCGTAGTGAGGGCCCTCTGCTGGATAAAGCGGCGGCAGCGGGTGGTGGGAGAGGGGTGGGAATAGGAGGTGGATGGCAATGGGGAACCGAAGGCGTCAAGTGCATCTGAGTAGAGCGTTTGCCTGCGTCCTTCCAGGGCCATGGAGATGCGGGATCGGAGAAGCCGGTGGACGGAGGCGCGGTTGCGATAACGGGGTTCCCGCCGGCCTTTTTTCCGAAGGACCAGCTTACCAACTGCGAAGAGACGGGCGAGGCATTCTACGCGATATGCAGGGGAGTGGGGGTGGTTGTAGGCATGCTGAACGCAATAAAAGAGATTGTGGAAATCGGAACGCAGAGAATTGGGTAAGTAGGAGATGGACGGGATCGGAAGTTGAAAGATGGAGAGGAGGTAGGGACAAGATTCGGAGTGGTAACTGGCGGTCGGCCGGTATGAAGGTTCCACGCGAGGCCTACTGGTCATCGTCCATAGACTCCGGAATCGGAACGTGTTCAAGTACGGAGTATCCGGCCCCCCGCGGGCGGGGCAACAGGGGCCGGGTGGGACGAAGTTACGGTAGGCGCATCTGGAGATGAAGCCCAAGCCCGCGTCACTAGTGCAAACCCGTCAGCATCAATCGGAGTTGGGGGGACACGTCGGCGCTTAGTCGAGGCGACCGGGGACAGGGGGGGAGGAAGGGGGGTGAGAAGTGGCAGAGGAGGCGTCTTGACAAAGAGTATTGTAAACCACCGATTCCATTTCGCTGAGAGCGTGAGCGAGGGCAGGTGCGGGGTACCACTGGCAGGAGCAGGATTCCAGACGAGCGATTTCGGAGCGAAGGCCAGGGAAAACGGAGAGAAGTTGGGGGGGGCGGAAGGTCTGTACGGAGGTCGAGAATTGCGAAGAAATCCAGGGTAGGAGGATCGAAGTTGTCAGAGGTCTTTGCCAAGGCGCGAAAGGCGGAGTAGGCTGGCTCTAAGGAGAGCAGGTCACGTTCGGCGGCGCATTCAAGGAAGACGTTCGGAGAAGAAGAGGGCAGGATGGAGCAAGAGCCAGGGAAACCGCCATTAGATATCGCCCGGCGGAAGGCGGAGGGGTCATGGACAGGGGCGTCTGGAGGGACGGGGATAAGGCATTGGCAACGGGAGGCTCGGAGACGCAAGATAGAAAGGAGGCTGTAGCGGTGGGATCGGTGAGGTCGACGAGGCAGTCGAAGATGGAGGAGTAACGCACGAGGTAATCCATAGAAGCGTGGGTTAGCGAGACGATGGTCTCCGATTGCGCAGCACGGGAGCGGGATGGCATGGTGCGAGGAAGGAGGGTAGGTTCGGGAGATCGAAAAAAAAGGGTCTCAGCCAATAGAAAGCAAGGAAAGAGAAAATAAAAGGGACTGGGAAAAAAAAACTCGTTACTCGGAAGAACGGGAGAGACTTGGAGGGGAGGAGGATTGAGATGCGACCAGTCGGTCGCGCGCGCGCCGCAGCGTAGCCGCAGCAAGGCGACGATGCGGGGGCGCGGGGCGAAGGGGGAGAAGACGGGAGGAAGCGGTACGAAAGGTGGGAGAGAAGAGCTTGAGCAAGAGCAAGAGGTGAGAACGAGTGAAACAAGTCCGAACACTGCGTCATGCCGCCGCGGCAGCGATGTCTAAAGCGGCGTGCCTGTTAGCTGGCCTCCTAACAGTTTTCTAGCGTTTTGACGGCTTCCCGCCAATCCTTTACATTGTAAGCTTTTAGCACTATCAGAACATCCTTCAGGGAACAGCTGACCACATTTCAACAAACAAACGCTTTTATTACATGTTCACTAAACCGAGCAGGGTTACTCACGCATCAGGTGATGCGAGAGACAGGGCACGGCGAGCTACGGCATGGGCCGTGAGCTGGAGAACGAGGGAGGAGTGAATACTTTTTACTCTTTCAACTTATCTTGAGTGTAAGAGGGTAGTGACCAGGCGGTCGTATTCGACGGCAGCGGTAGTGCCGCGTCGTGTGGAGAAGAAGGTGGCTATCTTCCCTAGCGCGTGTGGAGCAGAGGAGCCCAGTGCCCCATGTGTGCCAAACTCGAGAGCTTGAAAACATCCTCTCCAAACTACAAGTCAGTCATTTTTCATGAATTAAACACACCCCAAACTTCCTCCCTGTGGTGAGAAGCGCATTGCTGGGGTATAGAACAATTTTAAATAGTTGGTTCATGTGACCCAAAGTTGCCACCTATTTAAATCAAACAAACAAATATACGCTTTTGTTAAATGCTCACCTAAACCGAGATGGGTCACCCAGGCATCAGGTGATGTGAGAGACAAAGCTCGGCGAGATACGGCACGAGCCGTCACCTGGAGAACGAGGGAGGCGAGGGTGGTGACCAATCGGTGGTTAAATCAACACATGTCTCTCGTTAATCGCAATTACCTAACACAATGGTGCAACTTCGAGACTGCTCTGACTCACGAAGAAACCATACTTTTCGATGACCGGTCCATGGCAACCATAACAACAATTGTTACGGGTGTCGTTGACCGCGTCGTGGATATGAAAACACGCCCTTGGTTCTATTCTCCTGGTTCCCCTGGCACTAGCAGCATGTGGCCAGGAAGCATTACGTTTATCTGCAGTAAGGTAAGGGGGAATTTTTGGGTTATTTTAATGCATGGAAGATGTGGTAAGGCAAGGTGCAGTACTGTTTTACGACAGTAAAGCAGTCCAGCACTGTTACCTTCGGAGGGTACGGTATATCATTATTTTATCACTGTTATACTGTACAGTACAGCACTGTATGTCGGAGGGTACGGTATAGCCAGTCCTGCAGTGTACACGATACTACAAAAGTAACTCAATGAAGTAAAGTTTCATCAGGTACATTGCGTATTGCTGTATTCAATAAAATCACGAGAAGGTGATCCAATCTATCTTTTTCTAAAGAAAAAAGCCACTGTCGTTGAAAATTGAACTGTTCCACGTGTACGACGTGGTATTTTTCCGGTTATAGCAGATCAGTTACCGCTAAACTTAGCTGTTAGTTAAGGATGCCACTCTCCGCTCTCCTTCCCGTACCTTCTCCAATACCCAATCAGCCACTGCATTCATCGCAATCCTCACAATCTTATCCAGCTTTTGCGCAATTCTCGTCCACACCGGCCAAAATGTCCCCTTAGGCAGTAAACATTTGCCTCGTGATATAAAACGGTGAAACACTCGAGAGCAACCAAAGTAGATTAGCTGAGGGTATAGCTTACTGTCACGCCACATTAAACGCATGGTTCTGACACTCGGCATTCCGGAGTAGCATGTTGTGGGGGTACTGGCTCATACCGCAAGAACTGGACGGCAGAGCTATAGATGGGCGCGCTACTTCATGTTTTGTTCAGCTTCAACTCCACATCACAACCGTGGCTGGTCTCATTTTACCCTAGATCCCTCTTCGCACCCTCTCCAACTGCCAGTCTCAGAACTTGTGCTCTTTCTGGTACTCACCATGACGAACCGTAAGGCTTTACGCTCTTCTTTACCCATCATCGGCGTCATCGCCATCCCGGTGATATTGCTCCTCACCACTCTTCGCTCTCTGGCCAGCCCAAACACATTCCCCTTTGCTTCCACCAAAGCTACGACACACGGCTCATTCCCCCCTTCCCCAAAACTAGCCTCCGTCTTTCACAGCAATCCAGAGACGTGCTCCCAATGGGTTGCGGCCCAAAAAATGGTCCGCTCCTATCTTGACGCGTTTATCATTGGCCCCGAGAAATCAGGCACTTCAGAGCTCTCACGACGCCTCGTCGCCCTCGGCGCTCGAGACCAAACCCGTGCCATGTTGAAGGAGTGGCGATTTCTTTACAGAATCGAGGAAAGCCCCTTTTTGCAACACGGGAACACCTCCAACGACGCCTTGATCCCCGTCACTCCTTACGACATCCGTAAACTCCGTCTCAATCACTTCCGCTCAGGAAATCCAGACTACTACGGCACAGACCCCGACCAACTGCCACTCATCGACGACTCTCCCATCTCCGAACGGCTAATCACATACGATGGAACACCGGAATATCTCATCTCCGAGCGCACCGCTCAGCTCGCACAACTTGTTGCCCCACACGCCCGACTTCTCTTCCTCATGCGGGATCCCGTTGAACGTGCCATCAGCCAGTACAATGTGGGCGCCACCACCGAACTACTGACGGACGCTGTGGGGCAACCCAGCGCCTCAAAGTTCCACTACTTTGTAGTGACCGAAATCAACGCCCTCCGCCACTGCGGCTATGACCCCCGTGCTCGCTCACTACAAGGGAAACACCTCTGAATTGAAGGACTGCGTCGTCAAGGCTGCGGGTCATTCGCGTCTCTACATCTTTCGCGGGGTTGTACGCCTTGCACATAGAGATGTGGCTCCGCTACTTTCCTGCTCATCGCTCCCTGTTTGTCCGTTTTTCTGACATGTTTGCAGACCCTGAAAAGCACTTGAGAGAAGTTACCCGTTTTCTCTGCATTCGTGACTTCCCGGAGTCCCTCATTTCGAAGTACATAAAAAAGAGACGGGATGCCAGTTTTGGATGGGCGTTGTCTTCTTTGTTTGGCGCCGAGGATCGGTATGACGGAACGGACCAAAACAAATTCGTGGTTGACGTCTGGGACAAGACGAGGCAAATGATGGCCGACTTTTTCCAAGGAAGCAACCGGAAATTGGAGTGGTTGCTGGGCGAAAAATGTTGTTAACCATTGTGTTGCAGGAATGCATACGCTGTTCTCGAAATCTGGTAATGACGTGTAACCGCACCATGTGATACCTTAGCATCGGGCCATCGCGATTATATGTAAATTCCGCTTACCGTAGAAATGGATGCCCCCGCGCTTTCTGTCTGGAACTTGCATACCTTTTGGTCAAAGGTTAAGACCGTAACGAATTCACCTGTTCTTAGTTTTAGATCTCTAGTATTATAGTATCACGGAGGACATGCTACCCAGCCCTCATTCTTCCTTTTCCTCGACGATTTCTCCCCTGTTTGCGGCGTGACTCTGAAAGACGATCCTCACCGCATCTTATTGCTCGAAAGCCCCTTTGGAAAGTAACAGGGGTACCTATGGGATGAGGGCGATTGCATCAACGCTCCACACTCCGGATGTTGAGAAAGGAATAGGGACGAGTCTGCCCCTCTCTGGCAATCTACTTTGAGAATTTTGAGTACCCTAGTATGTGGCGTGTCAAAAGTGTCGCTTGGGGAGGACACCGACTCTTTTACGATTCTCACGTCGCGAAGATTGCGCGGTCGTACCTGGGGGGCTCCTTTTAGGCCGCCATTGAATCTCCGGAGATATCCCTCCGCGCTCGACGGGTGAGGCAGGTGATCTCCTTTTGGAAATGGTTTTTCGATGGAGCAGTGTAGAAGCGGCACACTGTATCTGAAGATTTTGGCTATTCGGTTTACCGTCGTAGGTTGGCCGCGAATTGCGAATGGGCGCACCAGCTGTTGTGCTTGTGTTCTGTTTAATTTCTTTCCTGCGGCCAAGCGGGACCTAGTGTATTCCATCTTATATCGGATTCCGACAGCCCATTCGCCCGATTAAAGGGGCCTGCCTTCACGGGGTTTCTACGCTCGTACTGTACATTGTACAAGACCAGTGTACAGCAGTACGTACTGTATACTTTACGAGCTAGTGTCTATACGACCATGCTCTGTCCTCATATGAGGCACACTTTGTCCTCATATGAGGACAGTTTCCGTTACATTTTGGAAAAGTAAATGTTTTGGAAGGCCGAAATTTTTACTGGAAAACAGGTTTTTCATGTTAAGTTACAGTACAATAATTTTTACTGTACGTGCGCCCTCGTTTCTGAAACCCCCCACGATAATACGAACTATTTTTCCTTCCAAAACGTAGTCGTTTTCACAACTTCTTGCGAAGAGCGGAAGCTGGTGAGGGAAAATTGCTCTAGGCTTAACCGAGGTCAATAATCTTGAAAAGTTTGTTTTGATCGGCCATCTACACTCATGAACTAATGCGGAGGGACAAGAAATGCGCTGAGGTAAAGAAGAATTGTATTGAAAAAAAGGGCTAAAAGTTGTCCTCATATGAGGACAACGGTCCAATAGACACTAGCTAATCCAATAAGACTTCGACGCTAGTACCCGCCTCACTAAACACGCGCGACACGCCCCCCCACTCATAGTCATGGGCGCCACACAACAAATAGCGGACTCCAGTAACCCCTGCACACACATAGGGGCTCTCTTGTCTCCTCTCTCTCAGTCAAACTCACCACCTTACCACGTCCTTCTCCACACCCGTCAATCCCCCACTAGACCACACACTCTTCTCAGTTCCCGTTGTGCGAACAACCGAAGTGCTGACGAACGGCCGGGATACGCCAGCAGTTCAAACTTTTTTCCGGGCAAACAACCGATGTGCCAACGAACGGTCGGTATACGCCCGGCGATTCAACATTATCCATCCCCCAAAAACCGTTTTGCAACGAAATCCTTCCTTTTCCCCAACTTTGGCTCTCACCAAGCAGCGTGCTCGTTTAAGCACAGATGGCCGTGCCCCTCTCATAAAAAATGCCACGGAGGCGGCACCAATCGCTCGCAGTGCAAATATGCTCCCTCCCATTGCTCTTGTTAACCTCATGCGAATTTTATAGGAAGTACAAGACAATAAGAAGCTGCTTTTCATTGGTGGAGAGGAAGGGAACACCTTTGTCATACATACCGATTCTTGCCAGATCCATCTGTTCAGCGATTCGTTCCAGGAGTTTTTCGATCTCTTTGAAACTTACATTACAGAGTATGTGGTTAGCTGAGTCGGTGACGAGATCACGCGGAAAGACGCCTTCTAAGTTGGACTCACATATTCCGTACACGATTAAAGCGTTTCTGATGAGTTGAGGGAATAGGGCTGGATCATGAACATCGTTCGCTGAGTCGTGGACACCCAAATTTATCGATCGATTTATTCGGATACTTGAGAGGAGCATTTAGAGAGTAGCATTCAGTCTTGTTTCACACTCTCGCATTCCGCGGTCCCCGAGATCCAGACGGGCACTTTATCTCTCGTCAAACTATGTTCCCCTTAGGGTGCGAAGGTCGGATCATTGCTGTGTCGAGCGTTCGTGGGAGGTTCAATCTTCTTCCAGGTCTCCATTGTGGTATAAGAACAATAGGGTGCGTCGGTAGCCACTAACAAAAGGGTACCTAGAACGCAGACGAGCACCACAGGAGCACGGATATTCGCCTAAAGGAGGTTCCGAGGGAAGCACTAGTAAAGGGGTAGGTTCATTGGGCGGGCGATTAACCTTAAGGGGGATAAAGGGGTCACCTTAGAGGTGTCGACGGCTTGAAGACCTAGAGTTGGGGGCCAAAGGGTGCTTCCCTTTACGACTTTGCTACTCCCACTCCTACCGTCCTCCTTATAAGGTGAGCTACCCGACTACAACTACTGTAAATCTACACTACTGTACGTTGCTCCTAAAGGACAAGTGGCCCCACTACAGCCACCTCCTCGATCCACCAATAGGAGCGATCTATTCTAAAATATCTAATCAATTATCTAAGGGTCCACCTGGTGTCCCCACATGGGCCATGGTGGTCCAGTCCACTCTCCCCGGCTTACAGCCTCCCCATAAGTGACACGTCTTACAGTCCGCACTGTACTCCAAAGGTGCTACTGTACTACAGAACCCCCTACTCAAATGGCGACACGTCCTCGTGGCGCGCTCGGTACAAGATCACCCCTCTGGTTTTGAGTACCGTTACCTCCCCCTTGGTTCCGGAAAACGTCAGTTCCAAATTCACCCGACGGTGCCAAAGAGTTTTCCCTCCCCCTCATGTCTCGACTGCCGTACTCTCCTCATAAAGTGACGCGTCCGCCTGTGGTCCTTCCGAACTCCCCTTGGCAAACCCCTCACTGCGCTTCTTCGACGTCCTCCTCACCTCCCCGGTGCATCATGCCTGACCCCACCGCACCTTCTCCTTTCTACGCGTAGGCTGCGCCGCGTCGGGAGTCCTCCATTCCGCCTCCGGTGACCGCCGATCCGCCTTCGCTCTCCGCCTCTCTTCCGCTTTCCACATTTCAGGCGCCTCCCGTCTCGACTGCCGCACCCACTCCCCAGGTGAACCCGTCACTTGCGCCTATGCCGCCCGTTCCAACTCAGAAACCTGCTCCGCCAGTGTCCTCTTTTCTTCTTACTGTGCCCCCGAAGGCGTGATACGTCTTCGTCGCGTACTCCATTTCTCGGTGAAGTCGGACTAGGTCGCATCTATCTCCCTTCTTAGGTGGTACTGTATAGATCGGACACCTTCCGGATACAGTACGTCTCACCTATGTAGAACCTCTATAGGGTGGCGCGTGCTTCCCTTCTTGACTTTCCCAAATTCCCTCGTGCTTCTCCATCCTTAAGGTGCCGTTTTTCCCCCCGTGTATCCTCAAACTCTGTCTCTTATCGGCGATACCGCTCCGGCAGGGGTTTTCGTTTCGCTCGCCAATAGTGGATGATGAAGTGGTCGGGAACATCAGTTTCATATAACCACTCATCATCCTTGGGGGCGTAACCAAACCACCTGACGCGGTATTTGTACCCCGGCCCGTGACGTCTATGACTCACGAGTTTTTCTACTGGGTACATATCGCTCTCCAACGGGGGTCTCGACTCAGGTGTAGACACTGTACCCTCCTCTGGTGCGGCACTCGCGTTCCCCTCGGGCCTAGGCATATCCTCTCCTGTACAGTAGGCGAAACTGAGACTCTGTCTTGACTCACCGTAATGGCGATGCCGTTCTCCTCTATGGTGACCGTGTGAGACTTCAACACCCTAAAGGGGCCCGTCGTCTTCACCATCAACTTAGCGGACTTGTTGTCCTCCTCCGCTTGGGCGTTCGGGTCCTCCAGGTACCGCTTCTTAAAAGTGGGGCGATCAATGTAGACCAAATCGCCCACTTTCACATTCAGCGGAGCCCGAACCCTCTTGTCAAAGTCCGCCTTGTATCGCCTCTGGGTGTCATCCATTCTCGTCTTCGCCTTCTGGAGAGAATTCGCAAGCTTTCGGAGTGCGTACTTCTAGAACTCCGCCGGTGTCAATTCCTTGTTCACCAGATGGGATAAGTCCGCCGATGGGAGACTCGTCACGTAAATAGACGGGGGATGACGCGTTAGCACCAAATCAAATGGCGTCGTCCCCGTCGTTCGATGCACCTGATGGTTGTACGCATGTGTGAGCGGCTCCACTAGGCGATCCCAATCCTTCTGGTTCTCGGCGACGTAGTGACGGAGGCGTTGGACGATCGTCTTGTTGAATCGTTCAACTTGTCCGTTCGCCGTTGGGTGATACGCTGTAGTAAAACAAAGTTTCACCCCTAGGATTTGACAGACCGCCGCAAAGAACTTAGAGGTAAACTGTGGCCCATTATCCGTTAGGAGATAAAACGGTACACCATAAGGATAAAACCAATGGGCAAGAAAGGCTAGGGCTACAGTTGTTGCCTTCGTGTCCTTTAACGGGAGGCTGCGGCACAATTTCGAAAACCTATCGGTGATCACCAAAACGTGGCGGTTCCCATCATCCGTTCGGGGGAGAGGACCAAGAAGGTCCATTGCCAAAAACTCCAATGGGCCGGCCGCAGGTAACAACTTCAGATAGTTTTGGTGACTCCTTACGGTGCCTCGATTCTTGACGCCGCTCTCGCAGTCTCCTACGGTGTGGAAGACGTCACTCGCCATATTCGGCCAGTAAAACTCTCGCCTTAAGGTGTAGTACATCTTCGACCCTCCCGGGTGCCCCGACAATCTCGAGTAGTGAGCGCGAGCGAGGATGTTCGCCCTCAACGGCTCCGGCACGACCACCTGCAAGGTACCATCTAATTTCGACAACCGAACGAGGAGTCCGTTCGCCCCAAGGTGATACGGTGACTCCTCCTGATCGGCGAGCGTCGTCAATTCCCTATACCACGGGTCTTTTCGTTGCGCTTCCAAAATATCCTCAAGGGTGACTGGCGGCTCCGAATCAATGGTGATCGCTTCTCCTCGGACGTCCGGCATAGAGAAATACACCGGGGCGTCCAAGTCATACCCCAAGGCAAAACACGGAATCTCCTCATCCAAAGGTGACTGATCGCTCCCATCGGTGGCCAATCTCGACATGGCGTCCGCGAGGTTGTGTCTCCTTGCTGGATTGTATCTTACTTCAAAGTCAAAAATTCGCCAATCGGGCCAACCTTCCGTTACAGTCCGTGATATTTAGCAACCACTGCAACGGTTGGTGATCCGTGCGGAGGATGAAGCGTTGCCCTTCAAGGTAAGGCCGTAAGGTGATGACGCTCCATACTACAGCAAGACACTCCCTTTCGGTGGTACTGTAGTTTCTCTCCGCTTTCGACAGCGTACGACTCCAATACCCAATAGGTGACATTTCTCCTGAAGGTTGCTCCTGTAGTAAGCAACAACCAACTTGGCGATCGCACGCGTCTGTGTCAACATAAAACCTTTGATTCGCCTTTGGGAGAGCCAACACCGGGGAGACGTCAGCGCCTTCCTCAGCTCCTGAAAAGCCTCGAACTCCTCGTCGGTGAGCAACTCAAATTCGAAGGGCTGGTCTTCGACAGCTTCTTCGTCACGGGATGAGCAATGCGCGCATAGTTCTTGACGAATCTTCTATGGGACGTTGCACACACCTAGAAAGGAGCGTAGTTCCGTCTGGTCCTGAGCTGGCCGAGCCTTTTCGAGCGCCTTTAGGTTCTTCGACGCCACTTCCAGCGTACCGGGGCGCACAACGTGTCCCAGGTAATCCACCGCGTGCTCGAAGAACTTGCACTTCTTCAGCTTCAGCGATGCTCCGGCCGCCTGTAGGAGTGACAAAACCATACGAAGGTGTTCTAAGTGCTCCCTTCTGTTCTTGGAGTACACTATGACGTCGTCTAGATACACCAACGCGTACTGCCACTTGCACCTTGAAAGGATGATGTCGACCGCCCTCTGGAAGGTGGCCGGCGCATTCTTTAACCTGAAGGGCATGCGAACAAACCGATAAAGCCCCGAATGGCAGGTGAACGACGTTTTATCCCTGTCTGTGGGATCGACGGGCACTTGCCAATACCTACTATTACAGTCCAAAGTGGAGAACACCTCGGCATCACCTAAGGAGTCGATGCACTCATCCATTCTGGGAATGGGATAAGTGGCTCGCACCGTTACGGGGTTCAGGCGCAGGTAGTCCACCCAGAACCGCAACTACCCATCCGGCTTCGGAATAAGCACCATAGAACTTGCCCACTCCGCTTGGGACGGCTCGATGACTCCCTCATGGAGCATACGATTCACCTCTTGGCGTTCCACTTCTCTTGCTTTCAACCCTGCTCTATACAGTTGTTGGTAAATCGGCCTTGCTCCGGAAATCAATTGTATTCTGTGCTCCGTCGCCTTGATAGTGCCCAATTTCCCAGACCTCATCTCTTGAAACTACTTCAATAAATCGATCACCTTTTGGCGATCTTCGCGACACTGTACTCCAATATGGACTTCGTTTCTCCAATCGGTGACCTCACCCTCTTTCAACGGTGGCTCATGAAATCCCTCCCCCTCCCCAAGAGCGAAGATCGCCTCTGGACTGGGGAGCGCATGGCCCAACACCTGACTGTTTCGAAGACGCACCGGTCGGTTACTGAAATTCGTCACCAACACCGGAAATGCTTGCGCGGGGATCACGTCTCTAATTCCGTTCGCCATTAGGAGATGATTCGTCGCCACAGTCCTTGGGGTGTTCCGCAACAGCGATAACACAACGGCGTCCGTTTGCACTTGCACCACCGCTTGGGACATTGGAGGAACCTTCTGCGCCTTCGCAACGCGTATTTTGTTCGACGGAATAGCTCCACCTTCTAGTTTTGGTTTCTCCTCATGGGATGACGAGATAATTCCCACCGCATGTGTTTCGTAGAACAAAACGCGCTTGCGACCAGGCAGAATGGCTTTCACAAATCGATCGATGAAAGATGTTCCGAGGATGCACTCCACCGCTAGGTTGTCGACCACCACGAACTGGATTTTCGCCACGAGTTCTCCCATTCGGAGGTGCAAGGGGATCACCCCTAAAGGTTTCATGTGGTTGTTAGATGCACCAATGATGCGGGCAGGATCCTTATAAGGCAACGCATGTGATCTCCATGACGGGGGTAACATCTTAACCTCCACCAAATTTGGACCTGTCCCGGTATCTAACACTCCCTTGGTGTGTCGTAACTGCCTCTGCGAAATTCCGAGCGTTACAGACACTCGGTAATTTCTCTTTCGTAACACCAAAACGGAGTTATCCGAACCTCCTACATGGTGTTGCAGTTCTCCCTCGACCACCTTCGGATAAGGTGTGCGCTTGATACCATAGGGCGTAGGCGACTTTTCTACACCCTGTCTTCTTTTAAAGCCTCTTGTCCCTCCTCTACGGTGTTCGGCTCCGCAAAAGCAACCTGTCCTTCGTTCTTCTTTTCTTCATCCTTGAGGCGAGCATTCACACCTGAACGGGGGGCACCAACGGACGTTCCATAAGAGATACTAGTCCTGCGAGGCGTCACAGTTCGGCGACCGAATCCATCCATCCTCATCAATTTCGCGCGCCTCTCCTCTAAAATACGTCGTCTCACCGATGGATCTACCGTAGGACAGTCGCCAGCAAAATGCTCCGGGCTGGCGCATATCCAGCATACCCTTGCAGACATGGTAGACGACGTTGTAGAAGTGGGCGGCGACACCAACAAGGCGTGATCGATCTCCTGTTGGACTTGATAGATCTCCTGCTAGAGTTCCGTCATCTGCCGAGGTTGCGGATCCTCAGACCCCGCCGAGGACCCGTCTTCTTCCCTTCTTTCGTTTGCACCTTGTGGCGTTACCGACAAAACACCTCTTGGCTTCTTCAGCACACCCGGACGGGAGTTACGGTACGAATCTCCCAACGCCTGGGCATATTGCTTGAGCTCCGTGAAGGTGACCTTCTTGCTCGTCGATAGATGATTCAGAACGGTGGCTTGAATCGTCGGCGACAATCCATCCACGAAAATCGACTTCAAACGCCTTTCGGAGAAGACTGAACCGCAGCGGCGTGCTTTGGCTCGAATTCTCCGCGAAGGTGGATTCAGTCATCGTCGCTCCTTGTTTCATCGAAATCACCTGATGATAGGCCTTAGCGATCACTTCGTCGGTGGCCTACGTCCTCAGGAGGTAGTTCACCGCTTCGGGGTAGTTCGACACCAGGTCTTTATCCTCTTCATCATCGATCACCATGCTCCTAGAGGTGTTCAGGCGAGACTGCAAATTCTCCTTGGCAGTCCCATCCATGAAGTACTGGAACAACCACAAGGCGAGACCTTCACTGACGTCGTTGTGCTCACAGGCGTTACGGAAGTCCATTTGGAATCCCAACACCGTGATGGGGTCCTTTCCGGTAAACCTTTGGGTGGGAATCTGCACAGCCAACCTCTTGTGATACGACGACACCTTTTTGGAGACGCTACTCGAATACGAGGACGAGCGATCGTTCAGCCTATAGGATTTGTAGCTCACCACTCGGGCGAACAACTCATTCAACGGGATGATACATTCAATCCTCACCTTCGATCGGCGTCTCCGTCTCTCTTCACCTGAACTGGAGCCCGAATCCGAATCATCCGAACTCCCCGAGGAGGTAGACGAACTTCTCCTTGACTTCTTTTTCTTCTTGCGTGTCCGCTTGGACTTCTTCTCCTTGCGGTGTTGTTTCTCTCGACGACCACCATCGCGGCGATCACGGCCAGATTACGAATCCGACGAATCTGACGGGCCACCACCAGGGTCACCGTGACTCCTAATGGCGTATCCTTTCGGTGTTTCGTGTAATAACACCTGTGAGGGTGACGGCAGTATCTCCGGAGACTGCCCTTTGTCCACCAACGCTGACTGTGATAAAAGGGGATCCTCCGTCATGGTTTTCACCAAATTAGCGGTCACCATTTCAGGAAGGATATGACGGCATGCTTCACCAATCGGTCCTTCGACTCCTTCGGCGATCCACTCTCCATTGTGGTGTCCATCAACTGTCCCACCATTGCAGGAAGAGTCTCCGGAAGAGACTCCTCCAGGTACGTTCCCACCAGACGGGTGACAGCGGCAGGTATCTTCTTCTCCAATTCGGCGTTTAACCAAGTGGTGAGACGAGGAGCTAACTCCTTCTGCAACCAATGTTGGCGGTTATCCGAAAGCTTAGGCCCTCCTTCGGCCTCCGGATGAGGTGTGGCAGCGGTGGCGGTTGACAAAACAGACTCCAACTGGATCGGCGGTTCACTAAACGGCGTATCGATCTTCTGCTCTTCGTCCGGCGGAACGACGGGCTCCTTCCTCGAACTCCTAGTTGATCGACCACTCCTATTTGACATGGTGAAACGAATTACGGCGGACAAAGTAGAACGGCAGGTTGATTTTCTCCTATACTCTTCTCGAATGATTCTCCTAAAGGTGGAATTCCAGCTCAAGCGACTTCGATGACGAACGCCTTCTACGTCGGGAGACCAGTTTGTGGTATAAGACCAATAGGGTGCGTCGGTAGCCACTAACAAAAGGGTACCTAGAACGCAGACGAGCACCACAGGAGCACGGATATTCGCCTAAAGGAGGTTCCGAGGGAAGCACTAGTAAAGGGGTAGGTTCATTGGGCGGGCGATTAACCTTAAGGGGGATAAAGGGGTCACCTTAGAGGTGTCGACGGCTTGAAGACCTAGAGTTGGGGGCCAAAGGGTGCTTCCCTTTACGACTTTGCTACTCCCACTCCTACCGTCCTCCTTATAAGGTGAGCTACCCGACTACAACTACTGTAAATCTACACTACTGTACGTTGCTCCTAAAGGACAAGTGGCCCCACTACAGCCACCTCCTCGATCCACCAATAGGAGCGATCTATTCTAAAATATCTAATCAATTATCTAAGGGTCCACCTGGTGTCCCCACATGGGCCATGGTGGTCCAGTCCACTCTCCCCGGCTTACAGCCTCCCCATAAGTGACACGTCTTACAGTCCGCACTGTACCCCAAAGGTGCTACTGTACTACAGCCGTCTCCAGGGTTCGTCGGTTGGCTCAAGGTATCCACGTTCTTCCCCCAGTTCTTTCTTGGCCTCTCCCTATACTGATGTAGTATTCCGTGTTGAAACCGACTTGTGCATTAGTTTCTCGATTTCCAACGCTCTCTGGAAGTTAGGTCTCTATTCCGTAGCCAGATGGTGTTTGAAATACTATGATAGTAAAGATTGGGCTTTGAAGCCATATGCAGACCTCAAGGAGACGTTAGCCATTACTGTTGGGGCGTAGGTCGTGAAGATCAAGGTTTTTCGTGGGTTTGATTACTGTGCTACAATAATTACGCAGACCGGACAGATATGGGATGCATGAGTGCCTTTGGCCTGATAACTCTCTACGCTGCTTGTCTAATGGTAGCAATCGCTTCCGCTACGGGAGAGACCCGGGTGTATCACATAGTCTTTAATATAAGTTCCAAAGAGATCGGGAAACTCCTGGAACGAATTGCTGAACAGATGGATCTGGCAAGAATCGGTATGTATGACAAAAGTGTTCCGTTCCTCTCCACCAATGAAAAGCAGCTTCTTATTGTCTTGTACTTCCGATAAAATTTGCATGAGGTTAACACGTGCAATGGGAGGGAGCATATTTGCACTGCGGGCGATTGGTGCCGCCTCCGTGACATTTTTTTATGAGTGGGGCACGGCCACCTGTGCTTAAACGAGCACGCTGCTTGGTGAGAGCCAAAGTTGCGGAAAAGGAAGGATTTCGTTGCAAAACGGGTTTTGGGGGATGGATAATGTGGAATCGCCGGGCGTATACCGACCGTTCGTCGGCACATCGGTTGTTTGCCCGGAGAAAATGTTGAACGTCTTGCGTATCCCGGCCGTTCGTCAGCACTTCGGTTGTTCGCACAACGGGAGCTGAGAAGAGTGTGTGGTCTAGTGGGGGGTTGACGGGTGTGGAGAAGGACGTGGTAAGGTGGTGAGTTTGACTGAGAGAGAGGAGACAATAGAGCCCCTATGTGTGTGCAGGGGGTACTGGAGTCCGCTATTTGTTGTGTGGCGCCCGTGACTATGAGTGGGGGGGCGTGTCGCGCGTGTTTAGTGAGGCGGGTACTAGCGTCGAAGTCTTATTGGACTAGCTAGCTCGTAAAGTATACAGTACGTACTGCTGTACACTGTACGAGCGTGAGGCCAGCTCGTACAGCGTACTGCACACTGGTCTTGTTACCTTCGAGGCAGGTAGGGCAGCGCTAGTGGCCGCAGAATACTGGGTTGCCTACGCGAGTGTCGACCATTGTGCGCCATATCTCCCCCGAGGTGTATATGTCGGTGGAGGGGGGCGGAAGCCGTCGGGGGGGGGCGTGGAGGCCAGCCGAGCAAAAAGGAGCGAAGAAGGGGCAGTAGGGACCGATGCGTGAAGCAGGGAGAGGCGGGAATGGTGGAAATGACGAGTGACATCTTCCTGGAGGGAGCGAGCGGCGTTGTAGTCGAGGTGGTTGAGGCTGTGACAAGAGAGACTATAGTCATAGTCCTGCAGGGAGGCCCAGATTCGTGGCCACGGTGTCGTAGGATGGGGCCAGAAGCTTGGCGACATGCGTCGAGTTTGCGGGCAGTACTCGCCGGATGAGGGGCCTGTTTGCCAGATTTGAGACCGTGTGTGCGATAACGTAGATAGAATTATATGGGGTGAGCCCAAGGCCACCGTGGCGGAAATGCAGCGAGCCAGACGTGGCTTCGCGTGGCATGTAGCCTTCGCATGGCTTGTAGCCACGCGATATCGGACATCTTCCGGTTAACTTCCTCGAAAACGAAAACCATTCGCAATCCCTTGTCAAAAGCTTTGGCAAGTGGTAAGGTAGTGTGCGGCGGGCTCTTGCCGAAACGTACGGTAAAGCCCAGCCACTAAATATGCTACTGTATACACTCATTTTATTGGTAGTCAATTTACTCATTCAATCCTTTGCTCATGCAACGTCATATTTCCTACGAAGCAAAATTTGCAACGTTATAGCCCGCGGCACGTTAGCCGACACCGAGCCGGCTCTGTAAGCAAGGCATTTACTGTAGTGTTACCCATCAGCGACGACTTATCCCGCAGAACGTATTAGCCTCGTAGATGTAACCGACCACATCTTCCATGCATTAAAATAACCCAAAAATTCCCCTCGTTAGCCAGCTGGAAAACTATTGGATAGATCGGATATATCTTCCAAGGGTAAAACACCCGTGCCTTCCCCCCGTTCGCCAGCGCGACTTGGTCCTTATCTCACTGCTTGCAGAGGGATGTGGGAGTTAAAGCTGCTCTCGTCGCATCTCATGAACCATCCGTTCATCCCGCTGCCCGTGCTCTATTTGCTCCTATTGATCTCTTCTTGATGACACGAGCAATTTCTTGCTCAGTTATGGCAGGTGGTTTTCAGAAACAGGGTGTGTTGCCACTATTGTTAATCGCCTTTGAGATATCCGGCAAAATTGCAATTTCCAAGTCCCTGTAGACATCAACCCCATAGGCCAAATGCCCTACAGAAGAGGTATCGCGAGTGAACTGTGTCCATACATAAATCGTAGACCACCCTATGATCCAGGCCGTCCGTCATCCCTAATGAGTAAAGCACCCCGATTTCCCCCCCTCGTGATTCATGGCTGCTGTACACAATAATATGCAAGTTTGCAAGATGCAATCCATCAGTAGAATCGGGGAGAGCAAGAGGGGTTTATTTACTATAACAGATAAGCTGGCTGATACCAAGTCAACTTGTATGGTGGTAATGAGCATGTACCTGAAAGATTGCGGCAGGCGCTTATGGCGCTTCACTTTACCAGCAAAACCATGGGATAAACCGGATATATCCTCCAAGAGTAAAACACCCAAACCTTCCCCCTTTACCAGCAAGTAGAGGAGAGGCCAGCAATCCAACAAGTCGCATTTCTGGGGGGATGGCACCCGGAAGCATATGCGTTCGTCGAGGAATTGGCAGCAAATGTGGCCACGAGGGCAATGGAGAGCTTCTCGAAAGCCAAAATGGACCTAATGTATAGACACTGTACTGTCTAATGCGGCATGCCTCCTCGTTTGCATTGACCCGTCGATGTGGTCAAAGGGTCAAGGAGGCGCAGACCCGTTTCTGTTTTCTCCTTTCCATCTCTCCAAACACCGTTTGGATCTCCCCTCCGCTAGAAGTGTCAGACGACGATGTTAACTACCGCATCACTCCCCCCTTTGCAAGGCAGCTGCTCACTAACCTGCGGACAAATCTCCTCCACTGCGATTGGGCGCCGCGTCACGTCTTTCTTTGCGAGCGTGTGATTGAGGTTCCGGCAATCCATGGTGCGAGTGCAATAGGGGCTTTCCCGGAAGCCAAGACATTCAGCAACTCTGTCCGCGAATCCAGGAATTTTCCTGGCGAGGACGAAGTGGGAGTCCTCAGGAGTTCCTCGATGTGAGACGGGAGAAGTCCGGACCCCCCCGGGGCTGAACCCAGATTGAACGAGCGAACAGCCCGCAAAACCTCATCCTTTGAGCCTCATCCTTTGAGATCGCTTGCATTTCGGGAGGTAGAGAGGGAAGTTCGAAGCACTCTTCATCCTCCTGGGGCGATTGAGGATGTTTCGCACGGAGGGCGTCGGATACTGTTTTGGTAGCGGGCAACCCACGTAGTGAACCTATCGCCTGCGCAGCCTTCCCGTATGCTCCTTCTCGGGCGAGTCTCATTGCGCGGCTGAGATTTACATGCGCTGCTCCCAGGCCGTCAGTGCTGGCTTGGTGCGAGAGTTCGCATGCAGAAGGGCATTTTCCCATAACGTGTAGAACTGCCCTGTATTCCATAATTCAATCCGTTCCCACATTTTGTCGCTGGCGGATAGGAATTGGATTTCCGAACCTGAGCAGGGAGCTCTTGATGGAGAGGATGTCTTCGAAAGCGTAGCGGAAGGAAAGAGGAAAACTTTGGAGAGGTTCTCTTCCGCATCACTACGCCCGTGTGCTGGAGTCCATGCTGCTTCGCGCATGGCGTTCGACAGGGAGTCGCCCAAGGCTTGCGCAGAAAGCGGCTTGTTCTCTGCTGAAAATTGCTGATCTGAAACTCGTCACACTTCAGTTGTCGGGTCATCTAAGACATGAACTGGTGAAGCGACTAGATCAACGGGAACAGGGACCGGTGTAGGGGCTGGAGCCACGGTAACAGGAGCCAGCATGTTTGTACCAGCTTCCCGCAGTTGTGTCTCTTGCAATGGGACATACTGCTTCGGTGCCCGGTGGGGTGTGTGAGGGAGGGGGGGAGTAGAGCGTAGTGCTCTGTAGTATGCAGAGCACTACAGAGAACTGCGCTCTACTCCCTCTCTCGCGCACCGAGCGTGACAGCCTCTTCTCGTGACTCGCTTTTTCTCCCTGCCAATGCCACTTTGTTAAGTTCTCCGCTCCCCGTAAGTGCATCACCCACAGTTCCCCTTTTCACCGTTTTCCTTTACGTTGCACCTCCCCCACCGTCATCAGTAGTAACGATTTCTTCTTTCTGCTCGCCCCCATCTCGCTCCCACCCCTCCAACTCGAGAATCGAGCTCATTTTTCCTCCCACTATTCTCGAAAAATTGTTAGTCATCTCCCAGTGATCTCGTAGTAACATTCAAAAATTCAAAATTGCGACCTGCAACTGTTCTAAAGTATTACTTCCGCCTATCGTCTAGTTTAACCCACTTCCTACATGGTTTAGGTTTACTAGAGTAAAAAATAGAAGATCAGAGAATTTAGAAGAAGGGGGGTCTACTTGTCCCGTCTGCCCCCTGCCATCCCATGGTTTAAACAGGGAGGGGGATTTGGGGTGCGTTACTGATTAAAGATGTAGGACGGCTATTTTCCGAGACTAGGGGGGCAGATCTGTGTATAAGGGAGTTTGAAAAGGAGACAGAATCAGGCGGGACGACCTCAAAAGGCAGATGTGAGGCCAGCCGTGCGGCATGCTGCGTTGGGCGAAATTGTCGCCACAGCGTGTCTCTGCGTAAATGCAGATCACACCGGCCCCAAGGTCACCATGGTTCTGTGTTGAATAAGGTCAGCGAAAGCCATCGGGACTGAGCCATACGCGTTAGCACGAGCAGAGATTGACGGCTTCTGAACCATCCAAAAAACCCTATGTGGACCACTATGATAGTGAAGACAAATCAAATCGCTAAAAAGTCTACGCGGGAAAACCTTTCGCATTAATTTTGGAGGAATATAGGACGCAGGGTGTACGAAACCAAGCGTTTCCCATGTATAGCTCGTCGACTAGAAACTTCCTTCTGACGGTCTGCGTGCGAGAATTCAAGGTAGAATAAAGTTGAGATTGAAGTTAAACTAATTGCATGGAGGATAGCATATGTTTAGCTATTTTCTTCTGAATAACTTTGACGAAACAAGCAAATACATTGCAACTTAGCATGGAGCGGTATGAGACGAACAGATTCTTCATTCGAAATTACTCTTTTCGGTCAGACGTGTCCGTCCGGAACTTCAACTTGGTTAACTTAGTTAATAAGTTCAAAGGTGATTATTTCTACAACCGCTTAAATTTCTTCATCGTAAGAGTTTAAAAACGTAGAGAATGTTATGTTAGAGATGAAAAATCAGTCATATCCCGAATGAGGCCTACTTGTACAGGAGATTAGAGATAATAGTGGTCTAGGAGAAACTCCAGGTTTACTGAAAGGGTGGCTCCTCGTGGTGACACTTTTGAATCGGAGAGCGCTGCAGCGCTTTCCATAAATTCTGCAATATTTAGGTCGTATTTGCGGACTCATATGCGAGCTGAATATGAATATGTCCTGTTGAGTGTGGTTGGTTCATTGAATTCGCACAATCGAGGGGAGCATGACCGTTACTGCGGTTGACGGCGAGTGGTTTAACATCTTTAGTAGTTTTAGAATTCCAGAAGCTTGGAAAAAGGATGATTGAGGGGGTGGTGAAATTCGAGAGCATTGTTATTCATCACAGTGACCGGTCTAGGAATAAAGGTTGTTGTTCGATGCCGTCTTCCAAGGGCTTTATTGGAATAGCCGTGTGTGGGCTTAAAACGTAGTCGAAGTAAGCCCTGGCAAACGACATTCTTGTGCGACATGAAAGTGTCGGCGACACTGAGATTAAACAATATCGAATAAAGTATGGATTCAAAGAGCTGATCTCGAATTAGATCATAATTGATCACAAATCGACCCATACTGATCTTAGGACTGCGCTGTAAAGCGCAAATGATACCACGAGGGAGGAAACATTCTATTTAGTTGAGTAAATTGCTTTTATTACCTAATTTACAGATTCCTTGTCGTTTACAGCGATTGGACATGTTTTGCTACTATAAAATAATAAAGCAGTGTGAAAAAGAACGAATTTGAGACTCTCACTATTTCAGTATTAGGAATTCCCTAGATGTAGGACTTCCTGTCTCATTTCTTATAACTTTTGGGTTGATTAGGAGGAATCATGAAATTACGGAGCAGAAACATTATTATCAGCCCATTTTCTAAAATTTTAGAGCAAAATTTTAGAAAAAAAATATAATAGACTTCTGTGCTATAAAACTTATAATACTTACAAATGATCTCCCCAAAAGTCGGTTGATCAAAAATTTAATTGAACGTGTTTGGAGATAAAACTAGCTGGACTGACCAAAAAATTGAAACCCCAATACGATTTTAACATAAAATGAAATCGTTCAAGTTAAATAGGTCTAAGGGGGAAGACCTGCGTTCAATGATAAAATTATTTTTAAACGTTCAATTTAGGTACAAATTTAAGCAAGAACTACAATTTAAACAACATAAGTAATTTTATGATCCATGGTAATTATAAATCTTGATTAATAACATTTAAATTTAGTGTAAACATAAGAATAAATGCAGAAATATCTATTGGAGAGCTTGGGTTTGTAAAATTTTGGACTTTTACTTTCTGATTAGGTTCATTGTTGTGTCAAAATTTGGTTTGAAAAGGGAAAAATTTAAGTTTGACTTACAAATAAGGCTATGAGTCAGTTCATGTCGCTTTAGATTCCGTTTTTGGCTGTATTCGCATATTTTCAATTATTATGCTCCTTTTGAAACGCAAAATTAATCAACTATCAGAGTTTCTTAGTTATACACGGTATCATTTTTTAACAATAATGATATCAATTAAAAGTATTGGTACTCTTAGTTCCAACTGTAAAAGTTTTTCGCAGACGAAGATCAATCTGCTGCACTAAACATAAATGACAACTGAAGTTATAATAACGCTGCTTGGCGAAAATGAATAGTTTTATTTTGAGTTGTAGTGAAAATTACGGCATTCACTATAAATTTTTTATGAGTATGTTGTTAAATAATGATCCAACAAAGCACGAACTAAAATTGAGATATGTATTTGTGTCTAGAAAGACTCTAGAAACAGCCCAGATAAAAATTTGGCACCGACACTGGGGTCTTGAGAATGGTGAAGTCCCCGGTCGCATTCTAATTCTGATCCGCGCCACTCATTTTAATAAGTTGATTAGTAAGCGTGAAATAAGCATTATTTATGTATTGCAGCGTATTAATACTTGCTTAAAGAGAATAATTGCTCAAAAAAGAGGATTTTGAAACTATTCTGAACCACAAAGTGCAATCTGATGGTTTATGTGATGGGTACCTGATTTTCAGCATATATGTGCATATTGAAGTTCGAAATAGATTCCATGGCTTCTGGTGAGGAAGGTTACATACATTAGATACACATGGACACATAAAGATAACATGAATAGGAAAGATTTGGCCTTTTCTGTAGCGTAAAGGGATAAAGGAAATAATACAATCTTTTGAGCATAATGTACAGGAAAGGTGAACTTGATAATGAGCCACACTAGAATTTTGATTGAAATAACTGATTCATTCAATTTTTATCAGCTTGTTCGGCGCTCCTGAAATGGTTTTCTTTCATTCTGTAGTCTCTTTATTGAAAAGATTACCATTATAAGACAATAATTGCCTTATCAAATACTTCAGGGCGTCATACGGCGGTACTTCAATAAATAAAATTGATTTTTAAAACCTAATTGAAGTTGAAAGAGAATTCATGAAGTTTCAATGTAAATATCTGGATTTGGAAGAGGCCCTGGGTCTGGAGGTAGAGACTTTAAAAAAGGGAAAAGAAAACAAAGTAACTCTCGAAAGGAACTCCAAGAATTATGATTCTTAGGTTACATCAGAAGTGACTCCAAGCCATTTTCAGAGGCAATATATGTACGAAAATTACCTCCTAGTCTTAAAAAACTACCAAATCCTTGGAAAATTTTGAGCAATTAATATGCAATAAACTTGCTTATTTACAAATGAGCCATCAAAAAGCAAGATTTTTGATTCCACATGTGCGCATATAATTTTTTTCGTTACAATATGAGAGCCGCATTGAGCACATTAAAATTTTAGTGTAAATCTTGCTAGGTTAATACGACTGGATGACTGGTGACTGGCAGTTGACTGAATTCCCAGTCGACTGCTGTAATTTCGCCTATTTGACTGGAGTCAATGCCCAGTCGACTGCCCTTCTCTTAAACAGTAAAAGAATGACTGCCCAGTCGACTGGGCATTTCAGGGATCCGGTCGTTATGCAGTCATCAGTCGACTGGACATTGCGGGCGTCCAGTCACCATGCAGTCATCAGTAGACTGGGCATTTCGCTGTTCAGTCGTTATCTAGTCATTTGTCGACTGGGCATGTCGAGGATCAAGTCGCTCCGGTTGATTGGCGTTGCAACAGTTTACTGAGTGGATTTACAGTCTAATAATTTTCCAGTTGAATATTTTACCAAAAATAAAGCTGAATAGACCACCCCGTGCTGCCTCTCCAACTACTACATATCAGAATCAACAACAGTAAGAGATAATTTCGATCTTACATTATAAGTTTTCAGCCACTGCAACAGATCCAGTTGATCATCCAGTCGTTGTCCAGTCGACTGTTAAATTAACTGCCCTCACTAGGAATGCAGTCAATTTCCAGTCAATAGTCGACAGGGCCTCTCAAAACCGCAGTCTATTTCCAGTCAACAGTCGCGACCCAGTTGACACTCAACTGGACAGTCAATGGTATATATTTTCGAGGTAGTCTTTACATGACTGGCAGTCGACTGGGTGATTCTGAGTCCAGTCATATAGTAGTCAGCAGTCAACTGCGCAGTGGTTTGTGGCGAGAAATATTGGACTGATAATAGGTAAATCCGCACAAACTATGTAGACAATCGGTTTAACTACTCATATTGAAATTTTCAATGTGCCCACTGGAATTACGAATGAACAAGTTTAAATATTTACTATGTATAAGGACGTTTTCACAGTTTGTACTTTAAAAGTCAACGTAAACATTGGTAATATTCAATTTCGACATAGCACGAGCCCTATGCGTACATGAGATATGTTCAATGTGCACATTGGCGATAGGAAAATATGTATTGAACATGTAATATGCGCATATAGAAAATTTCAATGTTTTCATTGGTTTTTTGAAATGTATACATTGAGTGTACAAAATCAAAAATTGGGCATATTCAGTATGCATTTGGACGTGCTATCGGTAAATTTCAGTGTTCTTAAAGCGTATTTTGTATTTAATGTATTTATATTTGCATTAAAGATTCAAAGCAGATCTGCGAAGGTCGTTTTCTCACTACAAGAATGATATTAACATCGTGCACGGGGTATGGAGCTGTCAGTATGCCGAAATAGAAGGGTTTATAGTCTATTTTAGTTGCGCTTGACCCTCAAGCGTTGGTAATGTCAAGCTTCGCTTGGCCCACAATGAAAAAAGGAAGGAGAGAACTTATTGCTCCAGTTTATTTCACACCCATATGGTTATTGTGCATTCTATATAGTCTATTTTCCCACGAATTTCTTGATTTTGGACCGATACCATACTGTGCCGTAGCTGTTGTTTATTTATCTTTGATTTACATGTGGAGGGGCTTGCTTACGCTGTTGATAATTCTCTTTTGGTTTTTTCTTTCATCTTAGGGAAACGGGCCGATCTTTGATCTCAAATAATGCGTGAAAACGCTACATTTCAGTCTATTGAAGTAGCACTGAAATAATTAGATTATAACTCCACAAATTCACACTAATTTACAAGTCACTACAGAAAAAATAACAAAAAACTGTAAAACAGTTTAATCAAACACTAAATCGTTCAGGTGAAAGTTTATGAAAGTTTCCGTAACCTCAGAGACCTGTATATTAAAGTTTATAGTTTAAAAATGCATGTTCTGATGAATTTACAGGGTTTTAAAGTATTCTGATACAACAACCAGCATCTGCATCTGAAACTGCGGTCAGCCTCGTAAACGTAAAAAGAATCGCTCCTTGGATCACGAATGCACGAACTCGCCCACAGAGGAGATAGGCATATCTGTATTACTTAATCCTTTTTAGCTAAATCAACACAAGATAAGATCGAGTCTCATCAAATGGTATTAATGGTAACAGACAAGAGATGATTTCAGAATTTGTCTAGAGCAGAGGTTGGTCAGAGTTCTTTTTGTCCAATGCGGAGAAAAATACGAATAATTTTTTTGTCTGTCGTCAAAACATCATATCCTCTTCATATCCTTCACAAAGCTTTAAACAAAACTTTAACATCAACTCGAGATGAGTATCTTTTCTTTTTATCGGAAAAAGTACTGGAAATTTCCCCTCAATATGCTTCCTTTTGAAAGTATAGCACAATTAAATTACGAGTGAAATATCATTGCAAGAGAAAAATAAAACTAATTTGTAATACCTTATTGTTACCGTAGATTCAATGAAAGAGACTCTGCCCTCTGCTCCTGGGGTTCTCATATTGTTCACTACGTCTACTTGAACCAATTTCTGAATTTTTTCTTCCAATAAGGTTATTTGATTTACATTTCTTTACCACAAAAATCATGAATTACACAGTTTAGCATAATAATAGTTATATAGAAACCTTTTATCTGTATTTATCACAAGAAGAGTTGGAATAAAGAAAATTTCTTGAATACATTAATTTCAAATTAATTCAAAAGTGTTCGAAGACCATTACCGACAGCCTATCAGTGCTAATATTCACAATAAAACGACGAAACTTTGTAATAGTGTCTTTTATATTGAATATGGTTTTAATAGTCTAAACAATTTTCCGTTACTATTCCCCTTAAGTTTATAATAAATTATTGGTTGTTATTAATTTATTCTGCTATCATTTAGGAGAGAAATTATTTTGGCGCATCCAAAAATATCCATCCCGTATGAGTGTATCTTGCTTTTATTAACTACACAGAAACAATAGCAGTCGTTACTGCATATTTAAACTATTGAACCAGTGAGATTGGACTTAATGCTACAGAATCATAGTGATCTCAACTGTCCCGGATCAAAAATACTAATGAATTTAGTATTTCTCTAATATACATTGAATTCATCTACATTCAACATGAATAAGTGATAGAATCGACGATTGGTGATTTTAATTTGGGACCAATGCAAAGAATCCCATGGAATTCCATTAGCCTCTGCACTAAGATGGGGCATTTAAGTAAATAAAATTTGGTTAGTTCCAACGAACTTGGATCTGAGATTGAATAAATCAGCTCCCCAGAGCATAAAAAGCTTTCTATCCCAGTTTTCTTCAGAGTAAAATCTGTCCTTCATGTGTGGAAAGGTCTCTGAAATGCTTCCATTCCCAGTTCAGAGGCTTGCCTTGCGAAGGTAGCTTGAAGAATTTGCATTAAAGCTTCTGCTCCTTTTCAATTTATCTCATCTTGTGCTGACTTTGTAAGGAATGGATATTTTACTTTAGAAAACGCAGATTCAACGACGTTATGTCCATTTTTTCTTTATAACATGTTTTTAATGTTTGATAAACACCACCCCAACTCCGCAATTTGAGAGTGATTCATGCTTCCTAGGGAGATCAGTGTGCAAGAAACTGTAACACCCTTGGGTTTAAAAACTTATACATTCCATACATAGTGATCATGTTTCTATCCATTGTTTCCATCCATTG
Source organism: Kappaphycus alvarezii (assembly GCA_002205965.3). Lineage (NCBI taxonomy): Eukaryota > Rhodophyta > Florideophyceae > Gigartinales > Solieriaceae > Kappaphycus > Kappaphycus alvarezii. The sequence continues at coordinate 126,485 of NADL03000849.1, forward strand.
TAAGATATATTCTGAATAAAACAGTCACCAGATTGCTGGAAGTACAGATTAAGCTCATCCCCGACAGCATAGACATTTTACAATGAATTATATTTCTCTTTGGAAGGCTACTTGGAAAACAAAAAATATTGGAATCTTGACAGCAGTCGCACTGTCTCTTATAAAGAACCACAGCAAAATTTTCCACCAAACCTCAAGAATATAGAGCATATTGGGCTCTTTATATTGAATGTCATGCAAAAAATTTTTACACTACCCTTTGTAGGATACCAGGACAGAACAAGCGATATGGCTCGACCTCTTTGCTTTAGTCGCCTAGGAAAATTTTGAATAAAACCTTATTAGGAATATGGTGAGTACTGGCAGTACACCGGCTTGAAATTCTCTAGAATGTACTGAAATGTAACATGATCTACGGTATTCATGGTAATTAGCGGCTGCTAACAAAGTGCTGAGAAAATTCTTCAAAAATACTACGTATCATTTGATTTTGAACTCTTTATACCTCCCAGAAATAGAGTCAAATTTCGAATTACTTAGATGACTATTCAGGTACTTGAGACCATAAATCTTGATAATTACCTCGCAAAAATCTCGAACTTAGTACCTTAAAGACCCTTCAGATATCCAAGAATCGTAAATGTCATCGTCAAAGCCGTCTAAACTTCTCTGTGTGCTGAAATATCGCAAACAAGTTACTATTTTTACCTCTAATAAACTCCAAGTTTGTTTTTAAATTTCTCTACATTTTAAATTATGTTCTCTTGGAGGTATTATTGCGCCCAAGAGGACCTTTAGCGACGTATTTAGGAAGATACAAGAGTTCTGCCCTTTTAGTTGTATGCTGTGGTATTAAGACGGTTTTGCGAAACACGAGTGCAGCCAAGGGCATTTTTTGGTAAATCTTCTGGCTACTATCTTGTAGTAAGAAATGGCTTTGGGCAATAGATTGACTGCTAATTGGAGGAGAGATGTGTTATTTTTATTCAGAGCTGTTATTTCTGTCCAAGTCGGACAAGAGGGAAGATGATGCCATGGAAGGAATGAAGAATACTCAGAAACTACTTTAGATCTCTAATTCATTCTATGGAGACATGTAATCAATAGCTCTCGTTGCGTCTGAGCTGCATGAAATCATATTCATATCCTTCTTGATGGAGGCAACGAATACGTGTGCATAAATAGAATAAAAGAATAAACAGTTTTGAGGTAAAAATATGTTCAGGCAGAACACAATTATGCGGGTAGCCAATCTAACGATGCATGGAGTATTGCTAATACTCCGCGTTTCGCCGATGAAGAAAGTGCTTAAAAAAATTACAATGAATAAAGTTTAGCTGGCAGTACTCAAACGCAGCCACATTATGCGTGTAAAAATCCAAAATTGTCCTCGCCGTTTCGATCAACGCAGAACTGACCATAAACCAAGCAACCTGTTTCTCGATGCCAGCACCGAAGGATCCCCACGCCAGATCTTCTTCACGCCACAACAACAAATCGAACAAAAATTCTCCATATCTTCAGGATATACCTCCCCATTCCGGAAAGACCATGGGCCTCACTCTCTCTCCTTCAATTATACTGGAACAAATACCACATTTTTTGTCTCATTATTCGTCAACGAAGCCCCAACAACATCCCTTTCTCCCAGTGTTAGAGAAACTTTTTGAAGGCCCATCGTCTTGCTGGGATGGGGAGGGATATCCTGAAGACGGGGAGAATTTTTGTTAGGTTTTTTGTTGTGGTGTGAAGAAGATCTGGCATGGGGATCCTTCGGTGCTCATATTGGGAAAAAAGTTGTTTGGTTTATGGTTAGTGCTGCGTTGAGCAGCTCTTTGATAGATTATGCTCCAAAAAACCCAAAAATCTCTCCTCCGGAAGCAATCCCCAAAATCAGGCATAAAGCGAGCCCATTCGTGACATCTACCAATGAAATCAATGGATCTTCTCGCAAACGGCGAAAAGTTCTTCTTACCGCCACTCTAGCTGACTGAAAAACAACTTCAGCAGTCTCAAATGCTTGAACGATTTCTGCTGCCCCAATAATGACCCCCGACGACTACAAACGAAGGAAGTCCAAGGAAAGACAAGAAGGGACTTTCAACATCAATCGTGGCCGGGCCACGTTGGTTCGAGACTATCTTAGACCAAACTTAATTTACAGTCTCAAGCAGTTTTGACGGCGATTTTGGAATCCACGTGCGATGCTCCATAAGGTTCATGTTGACTTCGTTTCTCGATATATGTCTTAATTTGGAACTTTAAGAATTTTTCTGGTAAGATTGGGATTTAATGCGAAAGATTAGATCCAATATTGGATTGTTTGTGAGTTCTGGGAACTGGAGGATCCCTGGATGACCTAGAAGGTGCATTTCGGATTGGATCTGAGAAGATTCGCCAATAATTGATGGATTTATGTATGACCTTCATTGTAATGAGTGGTCAAGAGCTTCTAAACCACAGACCTTGCGCAAAAGACCTTGATGATATCTAGTCTCTGTATGCTGAGAGTAGCTTTGAAGGTTGTGTCGGGGCAGTGGGCTGTATGAAACTACAGTGGAAGAATTGCTCATTTGCCGAGAAAGGTCAATATCATAATTCGAAGGAAGGGAGGCTGGCGAAAATCCAAGTGGAAGTATGGTGCAACCACGAGCTTTACCTCTGACACTGGTTTCCTGGTCGGCAGGGGACTAATATTGATAAGAATATGCTTGCTCATTTTTTTGTTTAACGAGATTCCCACTGACACACACAAATTCTGTTATACCTGCCTATACTGCATCTTTTGGACTACCAATGTTCGAGAGCTTGCACACTTTCTTGGCTATGGTGCTTATCCTGACAGACTCGTTTTTGCGAAGCCTAATCTTCGTTCCAACAATGAGAATGAGAAACAGTATACAAAGGTTCAGGAACCCGTTAAAATAAATACAGAGGGCACATATAGAGTAATAAAGTGTGGTTTCGAATTGCTTTGCAACTATATTAAACACTGATTTAAAGATGAAATTATTATCATTAGCAACTATTACCTGGTTCTTCACAACTCTCCGGTAAGAATGGCTAAGGCGGGGTGGTTTGCAGAAGATGAGATCGAAGAGGAATAGTTGGTTGATATCGTTCGGGAGATTGCTCAGAATGCACCCGCGGAACGTGAGAAGCATATAAACATTGAAAAAAAGATGTCATTAGTTCCGAAAATAACCGTATGGAACTTGTACAAGAGTTCATGCTTGCTCCAACAGCACTCGTCAATTTTCGGAACGATCTCGTCCGAGCGGTTGATGGTATGCCCAGTTCACAAGCTCTTCTAGTTTTTTAGGGAGCAGTATTCTACGCACTTTTCAAGGAGCCATCCACCTTTCAGCGCGTCTGCTCCCTTCTCCTGTCCACCCTTCTTCCTCTCCCTCTTTTCATCAGCTGAAGCTCTTTGATAGTATCGAATTGTGTCAAACCGTTGCTATCTCAATGCCAACCGCGCCTTCGGCGTGGAAAAGACGTCAATTATCCCAAACATGAGTTCTTGAAACAAAGCGGGGTAGTATGTGTACATATTTATTGTTCTCGTAGATTTATTATCGCTAAGTAACAATGGGTAATGGATTTTACGTTTCCGATGACAGAATTTAACTTGAAAAATTTACCAAATCAAAGCTTCTACTGCTTCTTTGTACTGTAGTGAAAGTTCCTTCTACATGGTCCCTACCAAATGGCCTTTATCGCTCCCAACAAATTATGTCTCTTTCGCTTAAAATAGCGCGTCATCCACCAAAAGAGTCAAATTTTTATATAAAAAGAATTACGAAGTCAAGTTGACAAGACAATCACCTTCGAAAAGGAGAGTTCTTAAAGCTGAGAAATTTATCGACGTCATAGTATGAGCACTAATGCTGACCTGCTCAACTACGAACGATATAAGAATCAATAGATTTCATGTTTTAACATCTGAAACTTCAAGGTGCTCGAGATAATGTCGCCTCAAATGCCTTTCGTCACTCCTCACCATAACTACTAAGCTATTCTCAGTCACCTATGTCATGTTCTAGTAGCATAGCCCAGCGTCCATTAGCTTCTACTCCATCCTGACCTCCATCACTTTCATATACATTTATGAAGTTCCCGTCCCTTTCGAAGGCTAGCATTTTTCTTAGATGCGCTTTTAATCATCTGAATCCTTGTTTATGAGCCGAAAAGAATATTCGGAGAAAAATTGGTGCGCCGTTTGTTTCTCAATCTGCTGCAAAACGGCCGCAATCTTGCCAATTCGTGTAGAAAGGTGGTTAACCACCCGTTCAATCCGACTGGATTGCTGTTTTGCTTTTTCACTTGCCTTCCTTTTCCGAATACACAGCGTCCGCAACTATTTGGATCTGCATATGTCTTCAATACTGTTGGTAATCTAAGAGGTAAAGCAGGCTATGGAAATCCTTCTGATATTTTGATTGATCTGGTGTCCCTGCCTCAAATTTTTCTAAGATTTTGTCCTCATGTAACGCCATCTATTAGTCATTCTCCGATATTTAGCTCCTCATTTGACGGTGCGACGACACAGGCCTCCGGTCTGGTTGATTGGAGCGTAATTTGGGAGATTATCACAGAGGTTTGGAAGCCCAAATTAACTTAAACATTTGACTGTAGCTCATGAGCCCATTTTTTCTCGTTTGTAGGCCCATTACCTGTAAAGCTCTATGATGAGTATATCTGAATCTTCGTCGCTTGTACCCTAATGCCTTCTCTAAAGTAATTTATCCCTACAAGTAGGATATAGCTGCGAATCCGGTTCCAACAGACGCGAGATTCTTTTCAGGGAATTCGCTGACCTCCTCACTCAATCGCTACACTCTGACATGAACCCACGTCAAAACCTCTCGTCTCATCGATAAGACCACTTTTCAGACTGCTTGATCCACGCGTTTTCAAGTGCAAAAGCCTCATATGCAGTAACTTCTGACCCTCTAGATTCTGGCTAGTTGGTACTATACTCCTTATGGAGGGCAATAAGCTTGAAAAACGAGAAGGGCAGGATTAAATATATTCGATGTCCGAATCGCTGGTACCGTTGATCGTTATTCGTTGCGTTAGGCTATTTATTTTAAATCGAGAGGTCCGGAAGGTAATACTTGATAGTTGTGATCGACCTTTGCTTGCAGAAGGTAGCGTGCGACGGCTTTGAGTGGCCCTATTCTGATAGGTGGGGTCTGCGCTTGTGGGAATTGGAGTGTTTGGTGGGGAGGCGCAAAACTTGTTACTGTCTTGGGACGATGAAGATTGTAAATCAGAAGTCTACGAGTGGTGTTTCTCGTTTTATTCGAATTATGATTCACATTTGGTTGGGCATTCAGACACATTTTTGCCACAATCTGCTGTTGTTGAACGAACGTTTTTGAAAGATTCATTGGGATTAAGAATCTCGGGACGTAGCGAATCTCGTGTGGACCTTTCCAAATTTGAATTCACAAGAGTCTCCGTGGAAAGGATTTGCGCCGGAGTTTTGCTTATCATTTCGCCCGCCCGCATTCATAAATTTGTCTCGTGCCATGAATTTGTTGCATTAATGCGACTTGTCCCCGCCGATTCATATGTTTGACTATTAGACTCTATATAACTCATTTGTTAGTATCAGAACTTTTGCGTAGGCTGCATTTTGCTTCTTTTGGTGTAAGATGTTGCATCTTGTCCTTCCTTTTTGATTAATTTTACAGGTAGTAGGGATTTTAGAGCGGCTAACAGAATTTTTTAGTAGCTCATTTGATCCCGTGATAAAGTTAATAAGTGGATGCGCCAGAATTATGGGGCATCCACTTATTAAAGGTGGTTGCGCGCATAAAAGAAGCGGAGATTTGGTAATTTGGAGGAAAGGACTCGTGTTGTGTTGGCTGGTATGAATGTGCTCTAATTTCTTTGAGGGGGACGAGTTTTAGATGGAATCAACACGGGTAGTGAACGCTAACGCGGAAGGAAAAACATCTTTGAAATGGATTTGAATAGAAATTCGACGTTGGATTTGCTCAGATTGGACAAAACCGGGCATTTAACCATGCATGATCTGATTTTGATTGGCATTATTCATCATGTGATTGTGATGGTGACTATTATCATGCTTTGAAAATTTCGCCGATGCACTTTGATTTTTGAACTCAATGTGACCCAATATGAAAACTTAGTTTGGAGTTGGATACAAAAACTATGCAGAAGACAAATATACAGATGGCGGCATAAATTTTGCCGAAGTCCAGGGATCGATATTTTTGCGAAGTTGAAAAGCTGGAACATGATCCCGCCAAAATGAAGCCTGCTCAGGTTTGGCGTAGCCTATCAAGGCCTCGGAAACGTCTACTACAGCAAAAAGTTTAGACCAAATAAATCAATCGGCTGTCAGTTTGTTATTTTACTTTGAAATTTGAGTAGTTTCTGCCTAAACTGATGTCTAAACTAAGGCTAATATAGGAAATGGTATAGGTCGTTTAGCTGTCAACGATGTTTGTAATGGCTGATTTTAAACCGCTATTGAGGATATTTTTGTGCCATTTCTAAGATTTTTCGTGAGTAAAGTACTATGGACGGTTGGTTGCAAGTTTTCCAAAGTTTATGCCAACGGTAGTCTCACTCTAATGGAATTTCATGCCTTTTCGCTGGCATTGAGCCGGCTCTTTACGTAAAGTTATTTAGTGCTACCCCTTGAAAACTCTTCCAGCGATACGCACTCTAAGCAGCGTTCGATAGGTTCGGAAAATAAAGAAAGGGGTGATTAATGACCCTAGGAAGGCGGGTTTTGTTTTGTCGTAATGGATGTCCCCGTTCCACCGGCCATCAACGACCACCACTGGTTTTATGCCACTCGCGCGTGTGTCTGAACGTTCTAGACCCACACACACGCAGCGAAGGTGATAATAATTAAAAACTAATTATAACACTGCAGAAAATAACGAAAAACAACTTTACAGTACAGTAGCTCCCAAACTCAGAAAAGGGCCAAAGAAATGTCCTACAAGTAAAATATTATGAGGATTCCGTGACCCTTCAGGAAAAAGCAACAAAATTTCATCCTTACACTGGAATACGGCTATAGTATATTAGTGTAGCTGCCCGAGATTACTCGACCCCTCACCCGCTCTCATACCTATGTAAGACTCCCCGTCCGTCAACCTTCCAGTCGTTTTCCCCAGATCTCTACTGCTCAAAAGCCTTTCCTTAACACGCGTCCGCATCATCCCACAACCTCCTTCGACTTCCGCGCTGTGCCGTCTCTGCTTCGAGCACGCGTCGCTTCAGGTCATAGAGGCCCTCAGGACTGTCCCATCCACGATAGTACAAGCAGAGGCTCCCATGGCTGCAAACTCATCCGAAAATCTCTATGTGGACCATTAGGATGGCGACGAAAAACCGCAACGCCAAGAAATCTACGGGGAATAAACCTCTCCGCAAGGAGCTAGTTGCGGAGGCCGCGGGCAAACGCAAAGAAGAACCTATTCTTCGCAACAATATCTCACCTTAGCCCAGAAGCCCTTCCAATTCCCACCAATACCGTACTCCGTAATAATTCAATATTTATTGCCTTCGTCCGGGTGCCAGCAAGAATAAAGTCGTGTCATTCTCGAACCGTCCTGAAACTATAAAGATCTACAAGTCTCGAGTTTGGAGGGAATCCGTCACGGATATATCCTTCCATATTTCTTTCGGTTGCTATGAGCAAGGAAAGCGGGCGTCGACAGAGTTTTCCTTCACTGAGCTTGAAGCTATGTATGGTCAGAATATGGAGACCTTCGCCGCTTCGACTGAATGCGAGTATGTAATTTATAGGAACTTGGCTATCAGGCTTAGCCTTTCAGAATCTCTTTTGGACACCGACGATTATCTCGAGTTCCCGTAATTTCCTTCTTGGATTGTTTATGCAGTAATACGGAGGGCTAAAGATGGTGTATGCGATAGCTCCACAGGAAAATATTACAGTTTTGACGGGGAAATCAAGAATGATCACCCGATAGATCTCTACAATTTCTCGTTTAACGAGATATCTACCGGTTATGCAGACAAGAATCTGCCGAAGCGCGATTTAAGGTAGGAGCAGAAGAATAGTATTATCGTCAACAAGGCGAACGGTAGAAAACTCAGTATGAGGGTGAGATTTACAATGCAGATCGACCGATAGTGCCAGAAAAACCTGAATAAGCACTACTGCCAACTTTTACGTACGTACATGGTTCTATCTTCTTTGTCATTGTCGCACCATCTCGACAATAATCTTGTCCGCTATTGAGATTTAGATGGGGTTGCATACAACCAGCCGCAGTGAATGCGATCTCGCTGATCCATTGACCTAAACAGAAGAATAAATATCAGAACAAGTATTAATAGTGGAATCGCGATTCGCTAGAAGAAGTTCGTTACTATCCTCGGTGTATTTCCTTAACTGAAGTGCAGAATGACTTGCACGGGGTCAATCTGGATCTCGCTGTGCTCTTATTTGTTAAGCTGGAGGGAAATTTGACTAAGCAGTTCAATGGTAGCCTTCATTGGGCAATTCAGTCGTCGTTGGAAGTTGAGTGTTTACGAGGAATACATGGTTTCTCCTCAAGGGGAATTTGTGCTGCGGCTGCCGACGGTCACATCGGATCCCAGCATGCCACTAGCTTGGACGCAAGAGAAGAGGCGTTACTTACCTACGACTGCGCTGATAATTACGCCATGAGATTCTCTGAGGCGACCTTAAAGATATTTTGCGAAGAAGAGAACCCGGACTATTACTGGAAAATCGAAGAAGTACATCTCGTGACTCCTGATTGCATTCAATTGATCCTCCCGCTTGCCACGACCACACAATACAAAACATCAAATCTCCGCAAGAAGACGCGCCGAAGTCGTCGTTTAAAAACCTTTCGTCCAATGACCGGATTTCTAGGGGCTGACCATTCTGTTCTTAACGTTTTACATCACTAATTATGTTTTCTCCTGAGTTTCTTCGTAGCCATATCTTCAGTACTGTACTTTCTAGAGGTTGATAAAAAATCGAAAACAGGTTGTCTTGATTCGATTTGATTTGAATTTTTTTTAGGTGGATTTCTAAACATAATCAGATGATCAAATATTACTCAATAATTCATAGTAAAATGAAGGGTGATGGATGGGAGACCTAATGAGCTAATTTTCAAGCGAAAGGGGACGCAGGCTATACATCCCTAGGCGTCTCGCATATATGGCTCGGTGATTATGCTTAACACCATAAGAAGTTCACCAATAACACGGATGCGCTGCTTTACATATGAAGCACAGCCCGAAAAAACAGGACCGGCAAGCATACCACTTAATTGAAGTAAATTTTTGCCCATGCGAAACTAGGACCAAATTGGCAACGGTTAACTCTTGTGACTGTCCAGTCCCACCCAAATTTTCAAGCCACTGTAGATGCGTATCGTTTCTTGCCGTTCGCAACGCCAGTGCAGCCAATATCTCCAGCCAGCGATGATCTTCTGAAGTTTTTTTGTATCAATGAAATGGGAGTAGACGGATACATGCGTGACACCACTCTGAACATGCGTTCTAGCGGTGAGGCACCTATTCCGAGGTGTCGGCGGCCGTTGCCATACAAGACTTGTGGAATGCACTGTTTACAGTCAGCATACCGTCTGATTACCATCTTCTACAAAGCGGTCTTGATAGTGCGCACCATCCTCTTGGTGCAGCCGTTTGACATAGGTGCTCTACTGGACTCAATTATTCTTCATAAATTCGAGGAGAGTAGGAGCTGTAAAATATCCGACATTGTCAGATAAAAAGGGTTTTGACAGGCTGAAAGGAGAAATGATCTCCTTTTCCATAAATGAGGTATCTATTTCTGGGGATGTAGTCTTCGTTGCGGCGGCAATCAAACAGCCTTTCAGATCCTCAGCGGCGATAAGAATGAATTTACTTCCAACCTTAGACCTTAAGAAGAAGCCATCGAAGTCTGTAGGTTAGGCCTCGAAGATATTAGTGGCAGGAGTGCTCAACGTAATTCGATATAGGATTAGGGTCTTGGGCTTTTTTACATCTCACGCAGCTTTTCAAGTAGTCCTGAACATCTCGATTGATTTGAGGCCACTATTAGTCCACAAAGAATTGTTTTATTTTCTCCTTCTCCAAGTGCCCCACTTCTTTGTGGAATGTAATCGGAATCCCAGGACTGTACTCGATCGCGAGAAGTCTATTCTTCGTACGACTCAGTAATTTTACTTCCCATACTGTGAAGTATTTTGCATTGCCTTTTATCGAACAGGGCTTGGACATATCTTTTTCTTGAATATTTTGCCTTTCGGTATCGCGAGCGACATCATGCAAATACGATTCTGTACCAGGAGTCTCGGCCGGGACAACAGAGTCCAAAGTGCCAAAAAGGTCTCCTTCGTCGACATTTGGGGCGCCTCGGAGCCCTTCGTACACTACGCGTGAATGATAGTTAGCAGCTCCATTCCCTGTGCCCAGACCATATTCCACCTCAAACTCGTATTCAACTAGAAAGTAGTGTACAGCCATCGTGCCAATCTTCAGTGTACGTAGCTCTTCTTAAAAGCGTACTGAAGGGCCCTATGGTCTGTTATGAGATTTAAGGGCTCCGTTGTGAGCAAATAAAGGCGGAATTTCCTAAGTGAGAAGATTTCTGAAAGAGATTTCCTTTCATACGCGGTATAGTTCTCCTCAGCGGAGTGCATGGTACGACTTGCAGATTTCACGGAGTCTATCGCCTCGTCTTCTTTCTTCTATGCAAATCCTTTTCACAAGGTGGCTCTTAATGCATCCGTTTTCACGATGAACGGCGCGTATAATTCGGGGAAGGTCAACAAAGGCGGGGACTTGAGTTTATCTTTCAGACCTCTAATGCCTTCTTCATCTCTCTGTCCAATTGAACTTACTATTTACTGAAGTTGTGGCATGAGAAACGGGTACCCGCGAAATAGTTTATAAAGCAGCGATAATAACTGTATAAGACGAGGAAATCCGCAGCTCAGTCGTATTTATGAGTACTGCTGTTGACTCCTTGAGAGCACTAAAATTCTCCTTGTCGACTAGAATTCCTTTTTTGTGGACGAAATGGCCGAAAAGCTCGACTCCAGACTTCGCAACGGCACACTTCTGATGTTTTACTCAAATCCGGCTTTTACAATAGCTTCGAAGCCGATGCAAAGGTGTCAAACATGCTCATGGAATGTGTTAGAGAACAAAAAGACGTCTTCAAGGTATAATCGAGCGAATGTTATATATTTCAAGATGAAATTCATCATCTGCTGTAATGCAGAAGGCGCGTTCATCAGGCCAAAGGTCATCATCTCGAACTTGAATGTCCCAAAGCGTCATACTAGTGTAGCTATATCTTTGCATTTTTCGCTCATGCTGATCTGGCAATTCACACATTTAAGAGGTCTATGTTTGTAAAGACAGAGCTTTCCTGTAGTGCAACGACTATTGGCTGACAGCTGGTATCCACAATCCTGATTTATTTAACCATGCTTACATTATGGCAGAGCCAGCCCTCTCTATTTACATATGGGATCATTCCACTTGGGTTCGACTACAATGGAAGTACCGCTGTCCTCAATTCACACCGGCCTGGACCCAAACCTAGTTGTGGACCGTGCATTGGGCACAGCCAATCATAGGAATCCAAAACCCAGCTAGTTAATTTTATTCGTTTTTATATTTCGTCCGTTAGGGTGGTAATCAGTACATATTCTAGCTACTCTGCCACTACTCTACAGTGAAGCCAAGCAAATACATCGGTTCTACTGCCCTCCCTACTCTCGTCCCCTTCGTGCCCTAGGATGGGCTTATTGTGGAAGTTACCTGCATTGCTAACTATTTTCCTATGGTACTGCGGCTACCCACGGAAGCTCATCGAGAGGAGTTTACCTACAAAAAGATTCTCCCTAAGTCTCTACCATTATTTTTCCCCCATTTCGCCCTTTCTTGTGGTCCCTCCACTGACCACCTAAGAAGTAGTTCCGAACGCTGGGTTTCAATCCCTTCACAATAGTGGATATCCGCGTGTTAGCATTATACTTCAAGTTTTCCCTCGACTTGGAACACCCTTTTCTCACCTCCTGAACATACTTTCCCCTGTGAGCTTTTCTCATACCATACCCCGGCTTTTATAAGCATCATTTATCTCTTTTTCTCTCGTACGATTTTCTGTTTTCTTTGCTTTTCCTTTTTTCACATTCATGTTTTCTCGACACCATCGAAGCCTTTTTCTCTGTGCCAACCATTCGTTCTCGTTCGAGAACCTCAGCGTATTACCGCTCTCGTAATGATCAGGTGAGCTAGGATATCGTGTCTCCTTTCTTCCGACTCAACCGTCACCACCGATAACCAAAGCTGCTTCGTCAGTACCCCCTTTGGTAGGTCCTGTACCTCCTGTTGAGCCTATCCCTACCTCTTTACAGTTCTCTGTACAAGATGAGGCCCAATCATAGCTTCACTTTGGAGTTTTAGACCAACCGGTCATTGAACCGACCTCGGCTTTACCTCCGGTACCACGTTTTGTGGGTACTCCTCAGCCGGTCCCTGCTCAATAAGTCACTAGCGAGTATTTTTTGACGATAAAAGGTAAGAACCCAGCTGCCTGATTACCTCAATTCCCCACGGCGACGATTTCGTCAGCACCACCTGTGGTCTTGCACAGGTCCACCACACCAGTTTTAACAGGCCCCTTTTACCCGGGGGAATCCCACTTACTCTGTGATAGAGGAGATATTCTGCGCATTTTACGCGAGGACGTTGCACGCATGTCGAGACGTCTCATTGAAGTTGAAAGCCAACTGTATGAAACACAGCCCCAGTTGCGCATGGAGCTGAGGACCGATATCGAAGCGAACTTGGAGTCCGTAAGGAACCTGCGCAGCGAAGTTAATCGTCTACTCGAGGACCAAATTGTCCAGGACAAGACGGTTTATGACCAGCGTCCTCTCCGCAAAAGAACAGCAGACTTCCGCTGCAGGGGGAGTTTTAACAGCAGAAATGTCGCGCTTAGAAACGCGGATTGACCACATGCAAGAAACGGACAAACCTGAAGTCGTCTCGGACCAAGAGGACGCTCAAGTTCAAGATGGTGAGTCTGAGCCTTATACTCGACGTCACAGCCGTCTCCGTCGATGTACCTCCTTCTCGATGTGAGCACGTAAAAATTGTTCGAAATGCACCATCAGAGGACTTTCCCCACCAATTTGACCTTCTAACCGATCTCCGGAATCGTCTTCAGCATCTGAATTTTCCGGCAATGAGTCCGAATCAAAGCCGAAATCGGATAGATCACTTGTATTCCTGAGTGAGAGCACTTGCGCGCCTCGCTTCCAGAGTGGTACCGCCATTCTGGTCTCAAGGATATCACTCCAACCAATCCGCTCTTTAACACGCTACTCAGCTACTGTGGGGTGATAAGCGCACATGAGCAGATCTAGCTAGAACTTTGGTTGAAACTTTGGTTGAGTCTGGATGGGTTAAACTGGCCGCTCCAAACCAGGGTTTATATAGAACTAGAGATGGCTACATAATAAGGGAAAATGCAGTCTAACAGTATTGAATGCAAAGTTCTCCCGTAAAACATCCCTTACGGTATCGTAAGTAGCGCTTTCAGAATTGTAGTTGGCAAGAGTGGCATACTCTGACAAAATGTAAGAAGTACATTGGTTCTGGTGGCATGGGATAGCAAGGCAACTTTTGATTGGCAAAGCAATGATATAATATTACAGTGTGCAACTCGCCCGTAAACATTCCAATTGTACCAATGGGGTCAAACGCAGTGATCAGAATTGTAAGGAAAAGTGCAATGTCAGCAAAGTGCCTAGTAGCCCTGGTTGCAAGGTTACCGATGGATTGAATCTACAGTACAGCAGTTGCAGTAAATTCGCGGTTACGCTGTAAGGCTGGTGAACTGAAATTTAAGCTTTAAGGCTGGTGAAATGAAATACGACAGTTACCGTACTGACCGATTGCCTTATACAGATCACCACCGTTCTCTGAAGAGTATCGCCAAGATTGGCTCACTCATCAAGAGTACCGATGTCACCCTCAAAGAAGTTTTCTTCCTAAAGAGAGACCATGTCATGGTTCTAGACTTTCTAGCTGTGTTTGTTGACGAAGCAAATACCCAATTTCTGAGGCTCAAGCTTTCGTTGAACTACCTTAATTATTAAGCGTAGAAGCCGCAATTCAGTTTAGGAGCGCCCGTTCAGCAATTGGTGCGTCCACAAGACTAGAAGCAGTGCAGAAACTATTGCAGTCCTTCTATACTCCTAGCGCTTTACGGGAATCCGTGGAACAATTTCATGCAACTCGCCAGAAATATAGAGAATTTGAACGTGAATTTGGCACGCGTCTTGCGAACACGGCAAACAACTGAGGGATTATATTGCCGAAGTGGGAGAAAATTATCATGTTCATCAATAGACTACACCCGGTAATTAGGTATCTCGTTGCGCGGTACCGCGAAGCGAACCCGCGTCTTCAATTGACTTTTGCACAAGTAATGAAATTTGAACAAGATGGAAGTGACGCTCAACGCACCCCGCCAATCAGTTCGTCATGAGAAGAAACCCTCTAGACATGCACTCCAACTACTCAAATCGCCGCTTGGATCAATCCGCACGTCTGGATTGATGGCCGAGCCTTCCTCATCTTCCCCTAGGACGATAACGTTTCCTCCGGCGAATTCACCTACTCATGGTATGGGTGAATTCCACCTACTGCAACTGGAAACTTCCGTTTCCACTTCGGAAATTGCCGACGAAACTTGTCGAAAAAGCTGTGATTCTGCTGATCCAACTCTATACGCCAACTTCAGACGGTTAACGGCCCTACCCTTAGCTCTTTTGGAGGATACACGGGCCCGTCCAAAGTGGGTCAGCAACACTAATCGGAAACCCCAACGACCATGAAAAGAAAGATTAATCTTTCGCTCTTGCTACAAGAGGGGACACATAGCTCCTGAATGTGAGCTCAATGTCAAGTATTTACTCCATGTGTTGCAAAACTGCGAAGCGTTCAGCGAAGGGCTCAGCGAACTAGACCCAGCAAGGGTTCACGCGAATTCTTGCCACAGCCTACTAACCATGTTTGGCTTAAACAAGCCGATACCAACTTCAGATGGATAGCTGCCAGAGCCAAAGGCAACGGCGACGCCGCCTCTATTGAACCGAGGTTCAGCCTTACACTATCCTATCGCGTCCACTAACAGACTTGACCAACGAAATGAGGTTCCCTCCTCAGCTGACGTGAGGTCCTACGCATTTACTTGTGACAATGTACGCGGGGTATTAGTCATGGGGAACTTAGTGGACCGAATAAACAGGTAAATCACCTTTGAAGAATACAGACATCCGCTCAGATGATGATGCCCTGAATCGTCCTTTTAGGCGCTATAAGTCTTCACATCGCCGGTGATACGTAATGGTGAAGGCGAAAAGAAACTTCAAGGTATTCGCTGATATCGGTAATCCGACAAGTTTGCGCTTTCGCAAATTAAACGTCCTCGATACGAGGGCAGGTCCCAATTTAATTCGTCGTGCTGATTTGCCGCAGCGTATAACAGTGCAAAAAGCGTACCTCCCGCAAATCAGAGATGCGAGTAATAAGACAATGAAAACACCTGGCCAAGCCGACTCATCGTCCGACTCGGCCGTCGAATTGTCAAGATATTCTTCATTTTATTCGAGCCGCTAGCCGCTGCTGTGATTCTTGGATGCGACTTTTGCGATCGCTTCGTAGAGGGTATTTATCTTTGTCGCCATGAAGTCGAACTAGACGATGTAAATCGAGTTCTGATCACCAGAAGGCCGCTGAACAAGTGAATCACTATGGATATGCAGAAAAATGCACAGCTTCCTGTATGACAGGGTTTTATATCCCCACACGCAAGAGTGGTTAAATCCAAGAGCCTTCCGTCTGAATCACAAGGTTGGGTCTCAGTCCTCACAAACCGAAACGAGGTGATTGTCATACCACCAATTGAGTTTTTCCCCACGTTCTTAGTATGTGGCCGCCAATTTTCTTGCTCAAGTTGAGTCAAAGAGCCTTTCCGCATTCTTTTTTTTAACTTTCCTAGTCGACAGATTCGGTTTCACGAAGAACAAGTGGTTGCATTTGCGTTGCCGCACCCTGCCGTGGTGGTGACAAGTCACTTGATGTTAGAAGACGTGCTGCGTTTGAATGAAAACTTCAGTGATGATGAGGCGATTATGCCAGTAGAGCCTTCTACATCCGCGGATCGCAGCACTTTGAATGATTCCCTAACTCCTGATACTTCTACTTTCGAGAAGACGGAACTACCCGATAAAATACCGGCGCCACCTTTGGATTTGGATTTGTCCCATATTCTTTCTGAACATCTTGACCGATTAAGAGTGTTATTACGCAAGTTCAAGTCTATGTACTACGGGAGTTTGGGGTATATTAATACCGCGGAACACAAAATTGATTTAATCCCTTGGTCTCGTCCCATTTCATGCCCCCCTCACCGAGCCGAACCTCGACAACAAGAAATCTAAAAAGCTTGAGCGAACGCATGATCAAGCTAGGCGTTATCGAGCCTTCTCAAATGGAATAGGCATCAACCATCGTTCTTATTCCGACACAAGATGGCCAACCTTGCTTTTGTGTAGATTATCGACGGCTCCATGCAAATACAGTGAAAGAATCCTACCCCTCCCGCGTACGGATGAATACATCTACAGCTTAGGAGTGGCTTCGGTCTTTACGACTTTAAACTTTACTTGGGGATTTTCGAAAATGCTAGTCGCCGAAACCGACAAAGGTAAGACATCGTCCGTCTACCACGCTGGACTCTGCAGCCACAAGCGTAAGCCTTTCGCTCTCTGTATTGCGCCTATTACGTGTCAAAAAACTCTTGCTATTGTGATCTCACTTTTCAACTGCAATTTTCGCTTGTTTATCTCGATGATGCCATTATTTATTCTAAGACTATAGAAGAACACTTCTTGCGTGTTTAAGATATCCTCACTGCTATTCAACATGCTGACTTGACTCTCAAGTTGCCGAAGTTCGGTTGGTTTACCGATTCTGTGAAGTACCTTGGGCACATTGTAGGCCCCCGACCCACAACCAAACACCGCTGCGTTGCGAAAAGCGAAAAATCCGCGGACTAAAACGGAACTCCGCTTGTCTTTCGGTCTCTTTAATGTATACCTAATATTTTTGGGGAACTATTCTCATATCTGTGCACCTTTAAATCATTTTCTCAAGAAAGATCTCACTTATTACGTGCTATCACCTTAGAGGAATTCCTCACCGCTCAGTTTTCTGACTCTTTTGCGGCACTATCCGCTCACTTCTTAACGATGGGGAGGCCCTGCCTTTTGATTTCGGTGAAGCAGGATAGATTGTTCGCATCGTATAGGAAAACAATCAGGTTGAAGGGCGTGAATCAGTACTTGCGCGTATGTTTCATCTTGCCTATTACGCCAAATTATCCGGACATTCGGGACGAAAACGTATGTACGCTGGTTTACGTAGATACTTCTACCTGCCATCTACGGCACCGGACTGCTACAAAACAGTCAAATTCTGCAGTTAATGCGCTAAGGAAGGGGTGAAGCTGCGTGGAAGCGCAAAGAATGCATTTATTCCCTGCATCTTCTACACTGGAGTTCGTTTCCATTGAAATTTTGGGAGAACTAATCCGCACCCCGGAGAAATCTCTATCTTTTGGTCGTTACAGACGGTTTCTCAAAGCTGATAAGCACAGTACCACTTAAGCTGATTACCGCAGCTAACATGGGCAAAGCATTCACTCTTCATTGAATATTCATGTACAGACCGTCATTAAAACTTATTTCCGACAGCGGAGCTCAGTTCAACGCGAAGATGTTTGTAGACATTTGCCGCTCTTTTGGATATAGAGAATAAATTCTCAGAAACTTACCAACCTCAAGCGAATGGCCAAGTTGAAAGGTTTAATAGGACTGAATTTTCGGCTCTTCTTCATTAAGTAGCGATTCATCCGCGAGACTGGGATTTGTTCTCTGATGCGCTATCGTTCACGTACAATAATAAACCCAATTTCGCAACGAAACTCGCTTTGTTTGACCTTGGCTTATCACGGCCACCCACCCCCTGGTCCCTTTAGCAGGAACCGACAATCAAACCGGGGAAATACCTTTCAAAGTATCATACCAAGTGGACGGCTTGGTTGCGTGCTTTCATGAGCACCGCTAGAGGTGAACTCACCAATAAACAAGCTCGATAAAAACGCAAATTTTATACCCGCTTACGCGACCGACGGCAAGATATTTTTGTGGATGACCAGGCATTCGTGAGGAAAAAGTATTATTAGGGGATTTAGGGCACGCAAGCTTCTGCTTTTCGACGCAATGCGCTGACCGCCTGCTCCATATTGGACGCCATCCATGGCGAATAGCAACCAGGAAAGGCACCGTCTAAGGTTGGATCGGTGATCTACCTCAATGTCCTGCGCCCATCGTGCAATGCGTAGACACCTGCTTTACCATCTCAACCGGACCCCAATTCTCCTTTCTCTTTAACGCCGGTCCAAGGAACACCCTTTACTGCGATCCATATCGCTACTTTGACCAGCTTCCTCTTTGTTCTCGTATGCTACTCGATTTTAATCCTTGGGGACATTTCCCGTACAAATGCCCCTGTACTGAGGACGTTTCCCGGCAGAGCCCATCGAAACCGACTCTTATTAATATTACTCGCAGACCCTCTGCTCTCAAGAACTTGGACAGTGTATTACCACCCTTTTTTATGAAGTCCGCTGTTCCTCTTTTGTTAGAGATCCTGTGCAACTGTGTTGAAAAAGACTAATGTTGAATTACGACGAATTCACCTGCTCGGCGCCCGCCGAAGAAAACTTCGCGCAGGCATGTGCAGAGTCCTGCTTTGTATCGAGGCAGACTCCTGATACTAGATTGTAATTAACGAAGAAATCCTTTTGTCTTTACGAAGTCTATGGAGGCTCCCCCCGTTTCAAATCTGAGGATATCCTCTTGCTACTCTCTATTGCATCTAGTGTGTTCCGTTCGATTGCCCCGCCTCTAATGGAGGCTGGCTTGGTTTATTGAATCAACTGAAGATAAGGATGTCCGCTCCTGTGACACTATCACTTGCGCCTTGAGTACCTTTCCCTGTCTACGAAAAAAAGAACACAGTACCGCTCTCATCTCTCACCTAATTCGACGAGTTCTTTTTATCTTTTGGAGCCGACTCCGGCTCACTTGTCGATGTAGCAGATTCACCCTTCGTTGTTGATGCTGTAGGATTCTGCCTGACGGACCCAAGGCGACTTTTCAATTTCTCCGTCAACACGGGTAGAGGCCCCACCTGATCCGTTTGCAGAACTTCGCAGTCATTTAACACATTGCACAAGATATCACAGGTCGCCGCTTCACCAAGTATCGCTGAATCACTGCTTGCGCTTGCAGAAGGACCTGCAGACGTATTTTGAGCAGCCGTTTCCGGCTCCAGGAAAATTTCGTCCTCCATCATATCCTCGCCGATCGCCCGCTCACTACCCACTCTGGGGATATACCCAAGTGAGTGTACAGCGATAAACACGTGGATGCCCGCTCGGTACCGGAGGGTTTTTTTACGCAGGCGAGCTGCTTCTTTAGCTGTTAAAAGAACGTTTTGGCGTGAATCGAACTGCACTCAATCGCCGCAAGTTTCACGGCGACGACCAGGGTAATACTCCGCAGTATTAAAATTATACTTCCGGTTCTCCGGCGGACAAAGCGCGTGATCATCCCAATAAAACTCCGTAGAAATCTGCAACAACTGAGAGAGCTCTTTATTATTCTTTTCCCCGCCGAACACCCGGCTCAAATCGGGTTCAGCCATTAGTTGGCCTATTTTCAGTGATAACCACCACATTCTATAGCTATTTTAAAATTACCACAGCAACATAAAATTGTTAATCAACTCATACTCTGTCCAAAATACATGCCACAAACTGGACACGCCCGATTTTTGATTTCAGACATATGGTAAGACAAGATTGGTGGCAAAGGGGCCAAGAACCCAAACAATATCTCCTTTTTAGCCCATTTCGGAGGAATCTCCGAGTACAAACCACGAAGCCTTTCACGGCGTACCATGTCGACTTCGAAGTTCATGAAGGTGACGAAAACTCCAAAACGATACTGCATTTGACGGTACCAACGTATGATGTTCCATACGACGATCTATATTGACTTTATTTCTATAGCGGAACTCCGCAATCAATTGCTGATCAAGCGTAAAGGCACTCTAGCTCACAAGCGGCTCCCGCGGTTTCCATTGATTGTACCAGTGCGGTTCGAATATTGCCGAAGCGTAAGGGGTTTCCCTTTCAAAGCGATATACTTTGAGCTCTCCCCTCTTATCAAGCGAAATTACCGTTATCCAGGGAGTGGGACGCAAGAGCGAGTACACCAGTTGACAGTAGCGGATGAACCAACTGTGTGCGTGATTAGAGGCATGGAACTTCCGCATTCGCGCGGATTCGCTGCGTGAAACTGTCATCCTTTGCAAGACACGCAGCTTAAGGGCAAATACCCTGGAAGTCAGTAGGTTCTCTCCTCAACAGACGCGTTGATTAGCGCACTGTTCCGGTATGCCGCGTGATGGAACCAGGAGGCTCTGGAAAATGACTCCCCATGTTCGGAGGGAAACCTCTCAAAATACTCTGAGGAGGAGGGGAACACTAACGGTTGCGCCGGCGCAGCTATAAAGGTGTTACCGTACAGCGCTCTTTCCCCTTCGGTAAACTGTGACGGATCCGTCATTGAGAACCGCTGATATCAGCTACTGTATTTCACTCCCTACGTGAATCGCCCGCTTCGATGATCGCGAATATGCGCCGGTGTTGCCGGCGATCCCGGCTTGAAAGCGGACAGTTCTCTCGACTTGCGTGTTGAGTCACTTGTCTATTTAGGGTGCTTCAGTGATTACCGAGAGTGTCTCTCCACACTACTTACGTTATTATCAAATACAGTTGTGAGCGACTGCAGCATTCTAGTATTTAATCTGTCTCCATAGACGGATTCGAATAAACCAACAACCTTAACCAAAAAAAGCTATTAAACTTCCACAGCCGCCCCCCGGCGTGCACAGTTATCACTAGGCCATTGCGCCGTGCTGTATTTTGGCTCACAAAAAGACCTGTCGAGGCCACTCTACTCTTTCAACTGCTGATCCGAAGCTCAGCGACCAATGTTTGGTAACGGATCAGCATCATCCGATCCGCCGGGTAAAAATGCAAGTAAGCATCAACAGGCCAAATCCAAACTTTTTGGCTACGCAGATCGAACACCTACGGCTTGTCCAGCTTGATGCCGAGTCTATCCGCCATTCTCTTCGCCAGTATGACACCTACTGTCAAGAACTCACAGACCGAGCTTCTCAACTCACAATCAGTGGAGCTGTTATTACTGGACCTATTAATACAGTTACTATCAAGTTTGGTGTTATCACCGATCAACTAGAATCTGCTATTGATCTTAGATTTATCGAAGTTGTTTCAGATTATGAAGAGCTTTCAGAGGAGCTCCTCAGATTCTATCTAGAAACAAAGGCCCAGGAATCAAGAAGCATTTTGACTGCCGCCAACGTTGATGCTATTATCGAGAAGAATGTAAAGATAGACATGGCAATCAAGTCTGCGAGGAACAGAATGGAACTCCTTTTCATGTCATACACGTCTTTACTTCGGAGATATGGTCTGAAGTGGATTCTTTAAAGTAATCCAAAGCTTTTTATCTATCATGTTTTATCTGCCATCAAATCCTCTCAGCTACGCGTGAGATTGGAAAACGTCCTCGAGTTTGCCTACAGTAACCTTGAAACTAATTTCCCTGGCTTTATGAAGCATGCACTCCAACTGTCTGACGCTTTCGAGAAGCTTGACATTAGACCAAACATTCGTAACAAAAAGGCGAAATGTAACGCCCATAGACATGGTAATAGAAATACTAACAGATCAAACAGCAAAAAAAGGACAAGCTAAGACACTACTGGAGAAAAGCAATATACTAGCAACAGTAGTAGATCCCAGTATAACAAAACGCGCTCAAAAAGGCCGCCTCCACTTTGCCTGCATGTTCCTTGCAAGTCTAAAGGTACCAAGCTCTGGATATATGAATGCTCGGATACAACGGATAAACAAAATGCAAAACCGAAGCAGAACTAGCAGGAGAGAAGGCCCTAAATGGGCCATAGAAGTCTACTAGAAGTAAGAAATCTGAGACCATAAGATTATCTAGTTCTGATAAGAAATCAACTGAAAGGATTGCTTGCAGCTCTAAAGAGCCTGCATCCTGCCCAATCACAGTTAGCGACGGTAATGCTGACTACGAATTGATCGGCAGGTGCGACGATGGCAGTGACGAAAGTCTCGTCTCGCCTATCTTGGCCGAAAATGGTGCCATAAAAGGCATTGGTAAGATATGTTCTATTGAGCCTGTAACTTTACAAGTAGCACTCAATGCTAATGGAGAGGATGTTAGGTCCTTTACTTTTTCGCGTTATTGGACTGTACCCAGTACACTTCTACGCCTGTCATCAGGACTATTGGCATTGAGGAACATCGCATTCCTAGTCGCAGATGAAGACCTTGCCAATGAACCGATGATAATCGGCCTCCCAGTACTACGCTATCTACGTGTCGATACATAAACGTTATTGGAAGCAAATAGAGAGGAACTTGACGGGACAGAAGGCAGCTTAACTGCACAATCCCCCAACCTGGGTTCTAACCAGCAGGGTTCTGTCGGAAGACTGATGATAGCCCGTCTAAACAATATGTCAAATGATGCTGCTGAATTGCATGGCATAGACTGCCGAGAATCCTGCAGCTCACATCAACGCCCATGGGTGAGTTACTTTCGGGTGCGTTCTGAGTCAGACCGGTTCCCTGACCTTCACTTCTCGACCCGGTCGATGAAGAACATCATACGGATGTAAAAAATGCTTTTGCCCATATACAAAAAGAAGCCAAGGCTAACGTTTTACCAGAAGAACACGGCGCCACACTCGAAAGGAATTTATTGGACCACGTCAATATTTTTCGGACATCGTTCTCATCAGGACCTGCAGCAAATGTCCCGCCTATAGTTATCAAGCTTACTTCGGACGCCCACCCTGTGAAAGTCCGTCTTCGAAATCATTCTAGGAATAGAGGGAGTTTTTGGCCAATTTTTTACGCTATCTCGTACGTCATGGTTTGGCCTACCCTAATCCAAGTTCAGCATGGGCATCTGCCCCTTTTCTTTTGCCTAAGTCTGGAGCCCTTTTTCGGTTCACTGTGGACCTTCGTCCAGTGAATAAGTTTAATAACCGCCACCAGTATCCTATGCCCAATATCGAACAAGAGCTCAAAAAGCATTCTAAATCTAATTTTTTCGCCACATTTGATTTATCTCATGGCTATTGGCAACTCCCACTACATCAAGATTCTCAGAAGTGCCAGTCCTTTATAACACCTGACGGTATTTTCACACCCACAAGAGTGCTACATGGTACAACGAACGCTGTTGTCCACATGCAATCAGCTTTTGCCGTACTGCTCGGCGTAAGACCCGCATTAAGATACCCTGAGCTCTCCCCAATGCCGATACAGGCTTTCTTGAATGCAGAAACTCTGCGCCGAGGTACAATGGTCGCCCGCTGTCAAAGTTAAAAGCAGACATCTGAACTCAGAATTGAAGAAAAAGCTTATAGTTCGGAGAAGGGCGGAAAAGGAAAGATCCTGACGCGGTGGAAGAGGCTGGCACGGACTGGATAAGGATTGTGGATAAGTATTGGAAGGGGAGAGAATAGCTGTTCTCACCGAAACTGTGATGATATTCGCCTTTTGAACGCTTCGATCAAGTTATGATGAGGGGGCCGCCCTGCATGTGTTTCGACGCTCATACCACCTTCCAAATTTATTTTCGGGGAACACCCCTCATGTGCAAGATTTTATCTGTTTATTGCATTTTGAATCGCAAATAGTTGCTTTCAAATTTGCTACCTACTCACCGTTATGATGTAGAACCTGCGATACTGGACCCACTGCCATCACCCGGCAAATCAGGGGTTCACTCTTAACGAGGAGTATATTTAATGCCACAAATGTTGGCCGGCTATGGGTCCCTACAATCCTGGTTTATTTGAGCATGCTTACATTGTGGCCCTATCCCACTATATTCACATTTGAGTGATCAGTCCACTTGGGTTCGACTACAGTGGAAGGACCGCTGTCCTTATTACACGCAGGCCTGCACACAAACCCATTTTTGGACCGTGCATTCGGCACAGCCAATCATATGCAAGCCAACCCTAACTAGTTGGTTTTATTCTTTTTTCTACTTTATCCGTTATGGTGGTAATCAGTACATGTTCTAGCTACTCTACCACTACCCTACAGTAAAGCAAAGCAAGTACGACGGTCCTATTACCCCCTACCCTCGTGCCCTTCGTGCCCAAGGCTAGGCTTATTGTACTGTAGCAGCTACCTGCCTTGCCAACTACGCACCTATAATACTGCGGATACCCGCGAAAGCTCATCGGAAGGAGTTTCCCTACAAGAAATTTCTCCCTAAATCTCTAGCTTACTTCTTTTACCATTTCTAATCTATTTTGGTCCCTACACTGCGCATTTAGGAAGCGGTCTCGAACGCTGGGTTTCAATCCCTTCATAATAGCAGATATACACGTGTAGAAATTTTAACACACTTCAATTGAATTCATAGAATAGCGACCTTAGGCAACGGCTAGCGGTCAGCCATCATTTCTCAGCTCAGCTTACGGAAGTCCACACAAAAACGGGACCCTCCTTCCTTCTTTTTCACAAGTACGACAGGAAACGATCAGACTGAAGATGCTAGAGTGATAATTCCTGCATCAAGCAGATTGTAGATCTTCTCGCGAAAAATATCGTTGTGGCGCGCAGACATTCAACGAGCCTTGTGATAGATAATGGTCTTTTCTTTCAGTTCGAATCCATGTTTCGTCGGTACTGATGAGAGATGGAGCTCCCTTATCTTTTATGCAACTATCTCAGTCTCACAGAGTGAGCTATTTATTCTTTCTTGTGTTTCTTCAGGAAGATTAGCAATAAGGGCTCGATTTTCCCCTTTCATCCCCTCCTCTTCGTTTTATCCGACCCCTTCTTCGATAGCGGCTACAAACTCATCGGCTCTAGTAATTTTTTCCCCGGATCCACAGGACCTTTTCTTCTTCTGAAGCATCGGCAGAGTCGAGACCAGGGTCAGAGTCGGTGGTGAAATCTTCGCTAAGCATTCCGATCTCTTCAGCCTTTTTCAGCCACTTCTCGGTAGCTTTCGTATTGGGCTACAAAGTTATAACCACTTCTTCAGAGCCAATGTATAGACAAAAGCTTTGGGTCCCGAGGTCTAAATTTGCCCTCATGCCCGAAAGAGTTAGGAGACCAATAATTAGACCAAAAAGATACTTCTCCACAACCAGGTAGTCCATCTCGACCGCATGATCCCCAAAGGTAGTGGGAATCTTGAGTAACGAGCCGACATAGGAGACGCTATCTCCTTTTGTGATTTTAATTTTCTTTGATATGTAGTTTGTTGACAGGTAGAAAATCGAGGTAACTACGAAAACATTACGTTCTGTGCGGCTCAAAAATACAATAGCTTCCATACATCTGTGCCATAAAACTTGAACTGCACTAATTACAGCAAGCATGGTTCTTTGTAGGCCAGAACGGATATTCTGGGCATATTATTCTTTCCTAGCATTCTTCCCATTACCCCCTCGCCCCCGTAAGCACCCCCTCGAGTATATTGACCTAATTTAAGGCCACAGTTGGAATTCGCGAGCTCAGCAACGACTTCGTACGTATCAACGTATTCTTAAAGCTTGTCTGAGCCCTTTGTTCCTCTTTTTTCTTCCCTCTACCTCCTTTCTCGGGCCGAAACACAAAATTCCTCTCCCGTTGGAAAAAGGGGTATGATTCTTAATTGTTGCAGGCTATGCCTTAGGCGAGATACCTGAATTTCCCCGTGATCTTCTATACGACGCTACTTTGGCAAATATTCCCGTCGTGCAGTTCTCGTCGTCGCATTGATATCCTCCTCGACTTCCAGATCGGTGTCAGATTGACTTCCATGCACTACAGTGACCTTATTGGCTACTCAAAGGGCCTATTTCTTATCTTGATCTTTCGAAACACCTGCAGCCTTGTTTCTCGCCGGAAATGAGTGTGTTTCATCCAATGCCCAAACTGGCCGCAAAGGGTGCAACGATGATCTCTGTGCGTAATTTTCTCGCATCTATATGTCCCATGACCGGGTTCATGACAATATAAGTAGCTTACTAACTAAAAAAAGGCCATAAATGTAGCATAATATGAGGATCTCCGAGACCGTTCAGGAACAATCAACAGCGTGGATACAATTTACCACATCTTTCATACATTAGAGAACTTACGCCATATGAACTTCGTATATAATTCGTACAAAAATTTTGAATGGTTCCAGATAAAGCAGTTACGAAATCCCTAACTCCATCTGATTTATGCGTTAGGAATTTCGTGGTACCCTATTGGATATGAGCACACAGACGTTCTACGTGTTTTTATTAAACATGAATATCACTATCACTCTGGAACATGAAGGTGGCTCCAAGAGAACCTTCATGTTCCAACTGAACCAGAATGCCGTATCGAGACTACCAGATCGGCAAAAAGCGACGAGGGGCACACCTAGAAGCCCAAACTGCCTAACCTGAAATCTTAGTGGATGCCGAAGATGAACTAGCCATGGTTGCCCTTCAACGGCTTGCTTCTGTCAAGAGAGAAATCCGAAGTATCTTATCGCGAACTAAAAAAGATCTCAGCATCCAGTTCCGATTTAAACGCTCCCAGAAACGTGGAATGCTACAGCAGGTACCGACTCTCCAAACCGCTTGTGGGGCTCTTTTCACAGCACCTTTGCCGAGGAACGACATTTACAAAGAGGAGTCGAGATTTTTGTAATGACGTGACATCATGTTGTGTCGTCCTAAGGAGACTTGCTACACCCCTTCGTCTATTTTTGAAGAGTAGTTTGGAATGTTCAGCTCTCAGTTGAGTGAAATATTCTGGGAAACAGTTGAGGGATTTATATCAAGCTATGGCCATCGTTTAGAGTTCTGATCTACGCTGATGGCCAACCGCACAGCAATGTATGCTAACGCTTAAAAAATGTTGGGAGCCCGTTCGATAGCTGCGTTGGATTCATTGATTGCACAAAGATAAGCATGACGCGTACGGGGATTCAATGAAGCTTCCAACGCAGCTTTTACTCTGGACAAAAGAGAATTCACTGCTTGGTGTACCAAACAGTATAAACACAAGACAGATTAATGTTCTCTGCCTATGGTCCAGTCGAGGGAAGACGTCATTACCGGACATTTCTAAGCTTTTCAGGGCTGGAAAATGTTCTAGCGGCATACATGAATTTAAAAGGGTTTCAATTTCACATCTGTGGAGATATTGCACATATTATGAGGCACTATCTTCAGAGAGCGTTCCATGAAGCAGGTGCTAGAGCTGCTCAAGGTAAATTTAATTCTATCATGGGCGCTTCTCGTGTCCCTGTTGAATATAACTGCAAGTACCTAAAGCAACAATGTTCTCGAAATGATTACGCAAGGTTCTTGAAAGTTAGCCTCGCGCCAGTTGCTCTGATTCAAGTGGCATCAGTTTTGCTTCAAAACAGGAGAACTTGTTTACTAAGACAAGGAGAGACGATTTAGCATTTCATCTGTGGTCCATTATCTCTTCAGGAGTACTTGGGATCTGCGTAGAATCTCATTTTCTTGAACCTGCTACTACTATTAAATTGCAGAAAAAATACCAAATTTGCAAAAATCAATTCCGTTTTGCGGACACTTGCTCTGCTCGGGACTGATACTTTTCTCCTCGGGGCCCACCGCAAGGAGCTCACTTTAGCTTGTTGAGCATCGCTCCAATGACCTCCATCACCTTCTCTCTCTCCCTTCTTGCCTCACGCCGCTCTTCTTGATACAGATCGAACTTCCTTTATTCAAGCTTGATACGCTTCTCCATGACATTATGGCACTTATTGAATCGTTCCTCATCCCAGGAAGCTCTCTCTTGATCGAACTTTAGACGTGCCTCCGATAGTGAAAGTTAACGCTCCTCTATGCCCTTCCTTTTCTTTACGGATTCCATTAGAGCTTCATTGACCTCGTACCCATCCTCAATATACTCTTGTTTCTTCCCTGTTACAGTCGCTTTCTCAATTGTAACCTTTTCATCGCTCGAGCCACCACTTTCTATAGAGACTTTGTGCCGTTAGAGAGCTTCGTTTCTGATCTCATCACCAGCTGTAACCAAACTTTGCTCTGCAGAATTTCTCTCGTCCCTTGTCCGCTTCAAGTTCTCCTCATATTATTCTGTTTCTAGAATGAGATCGTAAGAAGTTGGTCTTTCTCCGACACCGTCTCGGCAATTCCAGACGTAGATGCAGTTTTCTTGATAGCGACGCGCCGCATATCAACGAGAAGATTGAATCTACCTGTAACATATTTCTGTTTGCGCTTCACCTGATACTGGAAGACCATATCTGTGACCTCATCCTAAAAAAGATTTCTGGCAGCTGCTAACGCTTTTCCCTTAGAAAGGTGACCTTTTCGATGAGCATCTGTTGCTTGCACATATTTCAAAAGTGCATAATCCCAGTTTGCGTAACTAAACAAGCGCAATTTCCTTGTCTGGATCTCCTTTCCGGAAATTTCTTCTTCGTCATTGCTATCGTCTGTGAGAAGCACAGTTGCGCCAGTCCCGTTGATTTCTTCGGTGGTTAGGTCCTGCACCAAGACACATGGAGCTGATTCTATCGGTGCGGACGTGGTACTAGATAAAAGGGATTGGTTGTTGGGCGTGGCGGAAGAATGCATGATAGGTGGAAGGCTGTGTATAGCGGAGGGGGAAGGGAGCAATGAAAGTTTTGGCATGGTGGAGGGGAAGGGGAGGGGTGGTAGGTTGGGCATTTTCAGGGCGGGAGGAAGAGACGGGAAGCTGGCTGTTGGAGATGGAACCTGAATTGTTGGGATCTGAGTTGGGGATGAGACAGGAGGGGATGATGATGCCATGGCGGAGAGCGGAGACGTTGAAAAGGTGGTTGCGTTTGTTGGAGCTGGCGGTGACGTTGCAGACATTTGGTTACAGCGTTACCTGGGGATTGTGGTGTTCATCTTTCAAGTCGTGATGGCAGTAGGCCTTGTCTTGATCGATTGAACGGCGGAAACCTACTCCCGCCAAAATAAACGAGATTTGTCTGGTAGAGTCTCCGGATAACGCAAGATTATTTTCCTGTGTCGTGTTATAATTTCATAGGAATTTGAAACGTGTTCAATTTGTACCTTCTGTGGACCAAGAAAGTTATGAAATTCGTTCTACAAAAGTTCTCTATTAAAATAACCCCAACTGGAGTTTCCAGTAGTATGCAGTATTGTGTACGGGTATAACTATTACAGAACTTACAGTGGCCTGCATACACGCGACAACACCGCAGTCCACTGTATAGTAATGTACGGTACGAAGCGACAAGCGGAGGGGTGGCGGCCACTGCAGTACAGTCGTTCCGCGTTAATTGCAAGCGCGATAATTGCTCAGTTGCAACGACCTTCTTCTCCCGTCATCCAAAAGTCCGTTTCTGAGCTGTGTATGAAACTTGAAATTTTCCCGCAAACGCTTGCAAATTCGTGTGCAAATACCTTAATTTTAGTTAAAAGTGAGTGGTTTATTATAAGCCCGGTCTGATTTTCCACCCGCTCGATGGGGTACTGTTCGCGGTGCGTACTGCACACCATTTCTGCAGGTCTATACACTGATTCTGCACCCTGTCACAGGCTCTCTTTATGACGAAATTACATGAACAGTTTACTGCAATTAAAGAATCAACTGTGCACGTAACTGCGGGCCCATGGCATTTGATCAAGTCTTCTGTTGGTGTTGATTCACCAATTGAAACGACATCAAAATTCACAAGATGGTCAGAGCATGACCAGTTGTTCTGGATACATAAAATGATCAAGTTCGAGAACGAACACATTGCATAGGAATGCAGTTTGATTGATCCTGCAGAGACACTGGTGATGAATTTAAACGTGCAAATTAACAGCTGTGCGAACGGAAAGTCCTCTTCATATGCAACAACAGTAAGTGAATATGGCATTCACTCCCCGTAGTGCACCTGACTTTATAAATAAATACTCTTCTCTAAACGTTTCTAAGCATATCCTGTTAGGCATCATGCCCATTTTTAAATGAATAACATCAGGTTAACTTTGCAGCAAATAAAACAATTTAAATCGAGCATAAACTACGTCATGGGTGCGTTGAGCCAACCAAACTAAAGGACATTCAGTCCTGGTTCAAGGGCACCTACGGGACTATCCAGGAACCACATATATCAACTATTTCAAGAACGATTGCTAAACACAGAAAAGGATACCCGAACTGACTCCAAGCACACGGACAACGTCGACGCACTGTCAAAAATTACTTAATAGAAGAGGCGCTCTATGCATAGGTATGTGATCAGTCTAATAGACGCATTTGCCTCAGCGTATCAATAGATATGTTCAGAAGGCAATTCTGGACAAGCTAAGATATATTAAAGACTTGCCGATCGAGAAGAGATTTGATTTAAAGCTTGGCGCTGAATGGATTTCGCGATTTCAGGAGAAATGGAATTTTAAATTTCGCTGAACTCGCGGTGAGGGTGCTGATGCATATCATGAAGCTGCAAGCCGGGCGCTTCCAGACCTTATTGAAGAGATAGGAAAATTTCCACTGGATAACGTTTGGAATGCAGACGAGTTTGGTCTGTTCTACAATATGGCACCAGACAAAACTATTTCTAAGAGCCAACTGGTAGGTCGTAAAACGGATAAAGTCCATATTACTAGGTTGGCCTGTTGTAATGCGACTGGATCAAAGAAGTTCCCTTGATGATTATCGGAAGAGCTAAGAAGGCCAGATGCTTTAGAAAAAATTAGTGGGCAGTAACTTGGATTTGATAATCACAGCAACAAAAAGGCATGGATGACCGCGTCACTCTCCTATGAATGGACGCATAGATTTGACAATTTTATAGAAAGATCTGGATGTGGAAGGGTTCTGCTTCTCATTGAAAATTGCAGTGCACATGGAAACGTAGATATTCTTCCGGAATTGACCTCTTTTCAAGTGCTTTTGTCGCCTCCGAACACTACATAGAAGCTAGAACCAGGAATTATTGACGTTTTGAAGATGCGGTACAGAAAGCGTCAATAAGATCGTGCAATATATTTAGTTGAATGCAATCAGAAGTGGATTTATAAGCTGTACCAGTTAATTGCTATGCTTTGACGGAATTATGGAATAGTATTGGCGCTTACTGTGTTTCTAATTTTTGAAAACAGACTGGTTTAGTCAAGCGTGATGGCCTACCGGTAATCGCAGTCAGTTCTTTTGAATACTGATAAGGAGACGAGCATCGAGATCACATAGATGATTTCAAGACTTACCCAGGGAGATAACAGAATGTCCATTGGGCAGTTTCTAAATCCAGAGGGAGAAAGCGATTGTTTAGAATCAGTGTCAGACTATCAACTCCCCGACCAAGTCATCAGTAACATCCTACCTGAGGAAGTGGATGAAATGAATAACGAGACTCGATTTGATTGCCTGACTTCTGCGAATGAGCAGCGTGTCGCCTTGTCCTAAGTCAAGCTAATGCTAGATGCTTGTAGCCCTCCTGATTTGATACTACTTCAGTCTCTGTCGTTGAACACACTTTAGCGCCGCCTCAAACCCCACACGCGTGCACAATCAAGCGTGTGGTAAGGGGTTTGCGAAAGGGATGTGAGGGATTAGAGGGATGATGGAAGGGAGGGTGAGGACAGAAGTACGAGGCCGACCGCCGCCGTAAAAAGGTAAACAAACCAATGTTGGGTTCTTTTACTCCGTCTGTTTTCTCCCGTATTCTCCCACTGCCCTGTTGCCCACTTAGCCGTTATGTAGTCTTCGAACGGAAGGACTCGGCCGGCGCGTTCTCGTCGGCGGGTTCAAAACGGTCCAAAACCTTCTGAGAATAAATGATCAAATATTCCAGATAATTACTGAAATTAAATATTAGTACACGTGTGTTACACGTATGAAATTGAGTAACTGTGTACATATTGAGATCACATACCCCTCTCACTGTCCATCCATCGTCACTCCCTCCGACCGGTTGTTTCTGTTCTCTGTGTTGCTTGTCTTCTTACTCTTTCGAACAGAACCTCGTGAACTGCCCTGGCGCTACACGTGCTCTTCGGAGAAAGCAAGTGTGTTTTCAAGCAAAATGTCGGGCACTGGCATCAACGCAACAGTTATTCCTTCTGACCTCCGTCCACTCAGCAGTGGAAAAGCTGTAAGCCATTCTACCGCACAATCGTTCAACATCGAGAGCATCGTTTGCGGCGATGGCACTAAGCGGCATGGAATCAGCCTGAACAACCTCGTATTCTACGCAAGTGCCCGTATTGATGGCGGACGCGAATCGTATCACGCGATTGATCATGAATCGCTCTCACTTTCCACGCGGGGCTCCATACGTGGCGGTAACTGGCGCACACGTATCATCTCCGAAGCAGCAAAGCTCAAAAGCATCCAACCGACACCAAAGATCCGTATACCCATTGACAAGCGTTCATCTAGTGCGTACAAGCAGAAACGACTTCGAAATGCTGCTGTGAAGTGGTGCTACCATAACCGTGGTGTAGCACTCTCCGTTGGAGGCCCTATGGCGCGAAGCAGCATTGCTGGAGCTTCTCAATGCCATGTCAAGGCGTATGGAAGGCTCTATGAGATGCAGAACGGGGAGGAGGATGGCAATTGCATGGAAGATGCGCTCATGAACGCCACCGAACGTATTCTTGGTCTTCAAGTGGCTTTGCGGCTGCGCGCGTACGTCACAAAGGAGATACCGCATCTTCTTTCATTGAAAGAAGTCGGGCGTTTCCTACAGCGTGAGGGCATCAAACTTGAGGCACAAAAGGTTAAGCAAACTGCGGCGTACAAGCGCGATCCTTTTTCCTACTTTGCGAATGCGGCGAGCGGCGTATTCCTACTTCACTTGCAGGAGCTTGACGTAGTTGAACACATCATTGTCGTCGACGCGGAGCGCAAACTTATCCTTGATAGCGCGGAAAGGTATCCGATGCGCTTAAGCGAGGATCTTCTTCGTAAGTGCGGCGGAGACGATGCAAAAGACCTTCGTATCGTTTCTTCTAGACGCTTAGTTGACCAGGTAGTGGTTCACGAAGCGCATCATCATATCTCTTGAGTAAAATTTCTTAAGTGAACCCCTAGTTTCTGATAATCCATTGTTCCGGCTCCACAAGCAAATGAGCTTCAGAGATTAATTGCAGGAGGGTTCTTTGCTGCATAGACTTTGTCAACCCGTCTGCTATGTTAGCAGAGCTTCGGACGAAACTGATATCAGAGATTACCTTGCTATTGAAACCTTCCCTTGCAGCTGCTATATCAAGCATCATCCTCTTCTCGGAGGTACGTGATCCCTTTGAGATCACATCGAAGAGAGACTTACTGTCGGTCAGCAACTGAACGGTAACATGAGCTCCAAGTAGTAGCTGTAGCTCGTCGCCAAGAGTAGAGGCGACATTAAATAAGTCGCTGAAAGTGATCACTTCCCCAGCCATAGCGGATCTAGTGACCCTCCGGGCCTTTTAGGACTTAAAGGAATATGGGATAACTGCACTTATTCCGTCTCCAATGAATACAATGTGACCTATCTGCGATGAAAGGTCGGTATTTTTGGCATAAGAGGAGTCAGAGTAGCCGATAACGCGGAGCAATTCTTTCTGCAGCTTAGGGAAACGAATGGATATGCGGTTGTTCATAGCGTAAGCCACTGCCTTATTCAAGCGCCGGATATGAGAGGCTTTGTTCTTCATAAACATCTCTTCGGTAACTTAAGCAAGTTGTGATATCTCGAACACACAGTCTGGACGAGTATTGGCCAACCACGCTAGTCGCATACGCATTGAAAGGAATTGCGAGTAAGAAGAATCTAGAGGAAGCTTCTCAAGCTTCTTGAGGTATTCATGCTGGTCTTGTATCACTTCTCCTTCCTTCCCCAGTGATAGAGCAAATCCAGTAAAAGAGCATGGAAGGACTTGATCAGGTGACATTTCGAACTTCTCGTTTGTCTTCTTGGAGAGTTCTTTGAAGTCCTTATCACCAGCTCGCAATAGGTCATCAACATATCCTCCTGATAATCCTTTTAGTAGCCCCTCAACCATGAAGATATAAAGAGCAGGGTCAGATCTCAACTTCTTCATCCCTAAGTCATCGCAGTGGTGCTTTTCGATAGTCTGATGCCATAGATCCCCCGATTCACAAAGTCCATATAAGGGCTTAAGTAGCTGGAGACACTGGGACGGATCTAGCTCAAACTCAGGGACGGGTTTGGCTATGAATATCTCTCTCGATAACGGCTCCGCGGACTGTAGGTATGCTTGCCGTACATCAGATGTCCAGATGTCGAAATTGAACACTGTAGCAAGGCAGATCAGAAGGCGAACAGACTGCGGCTGGAGCGTTGCGGTTGAATGAACCATGAGATGTTTGAACTTATCTCTGTGTCCTCCAATGACGTATCTAGCCTTATATTTTGCCTTGCCATCTTCGGTTGATTTGATCGTTAGCACAAAGCGTCCAGGTAGCACATTACCATCAGATGGTATGTCCTCTCGGAGGATAGCCTTAAACGTCCCACGTTCAAGGAGGTTTCTTATTTCCTTCCTCTTTGCTTCCTTCATATCCTGAGAACCTGCTCTTGAATCATAGGGATGGATAACTTCTGTCAAATATGAAGTAGTTTCACAGGCTGATCGTGTAGTAAACCAGCGGAACTTTTTTTCAGGTCGCAGAAAAACGATGCAGCTAATGATTGAGGTTGAAGATAAGGCTTCACTTGGGCGACATTGAATGGCCTAGCAGCACTATTCTTAGCATCCTGAACGTACACTAGCTTCTTCTCATCATCGGTTGTGAGTACATCGAACGTTCCGAGCCATTCTCCAATTCGGTTGTTCACAACGTTCTCCCTCCATACCAGGACACTTTCTCCGGGCTGATACGATCGGTTAGCAGCAGCAGGAGTCTTGTGCTTCAGAGCTCTTTCAACACGAAGCTTTGACATTTACTTTTCCATCTCTTGTCGGGCCGAAGAGGCAATGGATGCTCTTTCCGCTAATGTCGGACGAGGAGCGGGTGTCTCAGACCTCGTACAGGCTTTCGGATACTCTCCAAATACTAGTGCAGATGGTACAAGCCCTTCAGGGCCTAGTGTATCATTCATAGCTTTCACAGAAGCAGCTAGTGCTTGGAGTGGGTCAGTCCTGGGGTTCTCAGTAATTATTTCCCTGTACGTTTGTCTCAGAGGCTGGTGATAACGTTCTCCAAGTCCAAGACTTGAATGAGCTTCAATACCAGTACAATGAACTTCAACATTTGAGACAGCGCCGAGGTGTACGAAGAGGTTACCAAAGTTACTTCCCTGATCGACTAGCATTCGATTAGGGAGTCCTGTGTAAATGGTTGCCCAGCATTCTAGGATAGTGGCCCAGATCGTCTTCGTAGACACATCAGGTAGAAATCTAGCAGCCGAGAATTTTGTTCCTTCATTAACTATATGTAGAACTGGCTTTCCACCAATAGTTACAATATCAATGAGCACACGTTCATTGAAGCGAACGTGCTCTGTACCAAAGGAAACACGGAAGCGGGTGGGAGCAACCTTGATACGTTGGCATGGATCACAACGATTCGTCAAGTCTTCTAGTATCTTCATCGTCTCGGGAGTTGCCTCTTCTGGTCTTGCACGCTTCAGAAGGTTAAAAAGCTTCTCGGCCGAAGGGTGGAAGAACTGCTTATGTAACTTATGTAGCTGAGAGCGAGTAAACCATGTTGGCGTTGAGAAGTCCATTGAAGCATACACATGAGAACTTGGACCACGATACAAAAGTATACTCCATTCATCGAGGAATGTTACCTGACCATCCTTTCCAGTCACACTTGCTCGCTTGGTGAGTACATTAGCCACTGTATCGGCAGTCAATGATTCTTCATCGAGCACATCCAGGCCTAACAGAGGAGGTGTATCTGCATGTACTACATCCATCCAAACTTGGATTGTAGGAACACCTGGAGGGGTCTCAAGTGGTAGAGATATCTTACCGAGTGACGGGATTGATACTTCAGCAAACAGAAACTTGTGTTTGGGACTTGATGAGTTCGGGAACTCTTCGATTCAGTCGAGAAAAGATTCGGTGCAGCTCCTTGCGTCCTATGCATGACTTTGGAGAACCTATGTCAACACAAAACCCAGAGCCCATAGCCAGAGATACTCCGACTTGACTTTCCATCTCTACGCAATTTGCTGACATGAATCTTCGTAGCGTCGACTTGAACATAGTTCTTGAACCTCGGGCAAGCTTTCCTATGCGAACAGGTCAGCTTATTTGGGCGGCGATCACGAGGCTGGATCGACCGACGCCCTACTAAAAATCCGCTCTTGGTGGGTCTTCAGTAGCTCCAGTGAGGTACGATGTAAACCAGTTCTTATCGACTTGCTCCATAACATCAGAATGATGCATCCTGGATCCAGAATCCATGCTGTCGAACCGGTCTAGCTCTGATTGTTCCTTAGCAAAGAACGAGGCTTCAGCGTTTGGCGATTCTCCCTCTGATGAACTGCCAGTATTATGAGCTTCAGCTGCTTCTCCCTCCATTGCTTCAACATATTCATGAACTCTATGAACAGCAGAGTGTCCATTATTGAGCATTTTGCGAACATTATCGCGGACAGATCCACGATCGCAACGATTTCCAGGCTTCCACTTCTTTTGGCAGTGGAAACAAGTCCCTTTACGGCGACTTTCTTCAAACGATACCTTCTTATTGTCTGTATAGCGATTAAAAGAGGTATGAGAGGGCCTGTGTGGTGCAGGGCCATGTTTCTTGACGTGCTTAGGGTGACGTCCATATTGCTGGTGATAAACGCCAGCACTAGCGGCACTAGCACCAGTTGGATGGTTTGAAGATTGTGACATCTCTATCTCAAGTTGCAACTGTTCCCTGAGAGAAGTTTCAAAGCCATTGAAGGAGTTCTTAGCCGTGATTATGTTCCCTATAGGAACCATTGCCCATTTATAACCAAGTACAGCCTTACGGAGGTAGTTGATTTTGTTTGCATCAGACCTGAATTGAGGTTGACATTGCGGCGTAAGACGCTCAATGATATCAATAATCTTAGTTAGGCCTTCTGATGGGCTCACAATTTCATGGTCAGCCATTTGTTTCTCTAAACGAAGGTTTTCGAGTATTCCTTGCACTTGGAGCTGACGAGAATCACTGTTGTACTCATTGATCATCATCGTAGCCATCTGGTCGAAAGTCATGTCATCACGAGCGTTGTGAAAGAAAAACGTACGAGCAGGATCAGCTAGAACGTTGACAAAGAAGTCAGATTTCTGCTGTGGGCTCAGATTGTGTTGGCGAGCACAGATATTGTAGTCGCGGATAGTCAGCTCAATGGATTGAGTGATATCACCATTGAACCGGTTATCCTTGGAGCACTGATGTACGTTGGTAGCTTTCCTAGAAACGTTTGAATCATGACGGGGTTCCGGGGAAGGATCGGGCGCAGTTGGGTCACGGGCTGTAACTTGCTCCGGGCGAGCAGGGCGATCTTCCGCACGAACAGGGGCATCAGGTACCACATTTTGGAGACGCGATGGGTGAATACGAGATAAGGGGGGTCTTGGCCCAGGCTCAGAGACCAAAGGGGTTTCTGGTATCGAAGAAGATACAGGCATATCTTTTTGGATCACACGACTAGCCTTGACACCTTCAATAACGGCCTTGAAGGTCGGAACATCAACTTGAAGTAGCCACGCGAACCAAAAATGCGTCATCAGGGTCTTATTGGCATGAGATTCCACAGAAAGCTCAAGCAAATCAAGTAATTACATAGCAAGAGGAGAGCATCCATAAAAAACACTGACATCTCGCAATATAGCAACTGGAAATAATGGCCTCCTGAACAACGAAGGACGCAATGCGTCTCCTGGAGCCGGTAGCAACGATTTGATAAGATCTTCGGCTTCTATCCACGGTGTGAAAGTAGCCGTAGCATCTCCAGAAATCGGAAACATAGCTAAGAAGGTCTTTGAGATACGTAGAAGCTCGTTTGACAGATCATCCGACATCTTAACAGTATCAACGCACTTCTGCAAGCGGTCAAAACGGGCACGAATTTGTCCACGAGTGATAGCAGGGCTCGAAATCTTTGTGGACAGTAGCAGGAGCAGTAAATGAGCAACGTGGCGGCGAAAATGGTTCAGAATCCGGATTGTCGTTGAACACACTTTAGCGCCGCCTCAAACCCCACACGCGTGCACAATCAAGCGTGTGGTAAGGGGTTTGCCGAAAGGGATGTGAGGGATTAGAGGGATGATGGAAGGGAGGGTGAGGACAGAAGTACGAGGCCGACCGCCGACGTAAAAAGGTAAACAAACCAATGTTGGGTTCTTTTACTCCGTCTGTTTTCTCCCGTATTCTCCCACTGCCCTGTTGCCCACTTAGCCGTTATGTAGTCTTCGAACGGAAGGACTCGGCCGGCGCGTTCTCGCCGGCGGGTTCAAAACGGTCCAAAACCTTCTGAGAATAAATGATCAAATATTCCAGATAATTACTGAAACTAAACATTAGTACACGTGTGTTACACGTATGAAATTGAGTAACTGTGTACATATTGAGATCACATACCCCTCTCACTGTCCATCCATCGTCAGCCTCTGAGTTGGTTGCAGAGAGCGATCCGATTAAAGGAGGCTTCTAGTCAGTGTCAGACCAAAATAGATATGCCGTACGTGTCTGTACATGCGTTTTAGAGGCATTCTCACATAATTGCAATTCCCGCATTATTGCAAACAGGTCTTTCCACCGGCAGCTTGCAATTAACGCGGAATGACTGTAACACGGAGCAAGATCATAGGGTAGCATCGCTATCAACATCCTCCGTGTGCCTACGGCGGGGCGGGGGGGATTTTGCATTGTGTTCCCGAATGTGCACACTGCAGAAAGTGGGCACCGTAGAGTACAGAACCACCTGCATCATTTCCAGGCTGATGTGTACATAATTTTTGGCAAAAAATTGGCAAAACCTGCCGAAGCTTGTACTGGTGCAGTGCTAAACTGTTGCAGTACGGTAAGCGTACAGTGGTGATGTGTACAGCACTGTGCAGTAGTGGACTGTACAGTACAGTACAGCACTGTAGTGGTCTGTACTGTACTGTACAGTACTGTGGTGGGACATCCTTGCTTCGGACTACTATACAACAAAACAGTATACAGTAGGGTAATGTGGGACAAAAACCAACCTTTTGTCTTTGTTGAGACTGTCCAACTTGGGGTCATCCCCCTGCAGTAAACAGTCTACACAGTGATACGGTACTCTTCTAGACAGTTACGCATGCCGCAGTCTTGTTTTCTTTGTCGCTTGAGGTCTCCCTTTCGCTCGCAATCCCATGACGGAAGAGTCTGGCCGCGCTTACATTTCAGACAGTTTTCAGGCTAGTGGCCTCCCTACACGAAAACGGTCTGGAGACATCTTGTCGGAGGTAATGATTCCTCTTTTCTCCCTCTGCCATTTGTTGCACGCCCCAAATAAATAAGGAGTAATTATCATCTTTCCTTTCTTTATTCAGGTGGTGCATGTTCACCAAGATGTGTGCACTCGTGCGTGCTCTTGGCGCCCACATTTGATAGATCCTGGGGGGGTGGAGTGAAGCTCCTAGCTGCAAGAGTACTGTACAATACAGTACAATACAGTGCAGTACACTACCATAGTAGAGTATAATTGCCTCAGTTTTAGCAGAGTACGGTAATATGTCAAACTCGAATGGTTTGTAACTGGTAATATTTCCGTATCTCGAGTTTAGATTGAGCAAGGCCGTAATTATAGCAATGAAAAGTACAGTAGTGTGCAATTAATTTAAAGTCAAGCAAAGCTTTGCAGATGAGATAACGAATATGATCAGACACTGTACCGTCTACATCCTTACAGTAAATTATGATATGGAAATTTGGAATCAACCCTTCGGTAATAG
This sequence comes from Kappaphycus alvarezii, assembly GCA_002205965.3. Lineage (NCBI taxonomy): Eukaryota > Rhodophyta > Florideophyceae > Gigartinales > Solieriaceae > Kappaphycus > Kappaphycus alvarezii. Next base: position 166,655 of record NADL03000849.1, read on the forward strand.
TAAAATAGTAAAGCAGCCCTTGTGCAATGTGCGGTACAACTGTACAAAACATTTTGAAGTACAGTACAGTAATATGGTAACGTACAGAACCTGCCCTGCTGGGCGTAAGGGAGCAAAGGATGGTTATGGAAAGTGTACTGCACTGTACCGTAGCTAGGGCATCGAGGGTTCCCCGTTCTGGGTTTGCCACCGTATCATCTGGAGAAAATACAAAAAATTGGATTTTGAATTTCACGGAAAATTTTTTTCTCGATTAATTTTTCCTTGAAGGATTGAATTAAATAAAGAATAGCAGCTTTACTGTATACCTCAAGAGTACAGTACTTGATTCTGTTTTTCTTTAATTTTTTTTGTAGTCCTAAAACAAGTCAAAAAAAAATCAAGACACGCAAAGGAAGATCCAAAGTGAAAGCTGGATGACGTGGTAAAAATACATTTGCAAGGATTTAAGCCTCAACTTGTGAACCATGTGAGAGATGCTCCTAATTTTAATAATATTTATTGTTTCCTTCAACCCAGCAGAACCACTACGCTTATCGACATGACTTCCGTCTGCAGTCGCCTCTCCTCATCGCTGAAAGGTACTGGCTAGGCAATCCGTCGTCAACTTCGTCGTATACCATTGTATCTTTTACTCCTCCCGCTGTACCCCACCAGCCAATCGCCATAGTCTCTTCCACACGTGAGGAGCATCATCATCAGGTAACGTTGCCACGCCTCCAAATCCCATCAAGGAGTAGCCGCGCCGTCGTGTCGTGTTTACCTGGGCGTCTTCACTGTTTCCGAACATTCACCACCGCCGCATCACATGCTTCAGCCTTGAGAACAAACCACTAGGAGCCTCCCATTTCTCCCAGTTACCGCCTCAAATTATCTTGCTTCTTCGCTCTTAACGCCAGATAACGTGGGCCAACTGGCGAAGAACATCCTTGATCCCCTGGGTACGGATTCCATTGCATCTGTAAGTCGGATCACTCGATTCGCAGTGTCCTCTCTGATTTACTCATAATGGAACGACTTGAGGAGGGTCGCGTCCCTCCCAAATTCTCTATCTCCGCGGATGAGATAGTTAACGCCGTTGAGCTCCGTGATACCAAATGGATTGCAGACCACGGCGGCGTCGACAACATCGCTCGAGCCTTGCATTCTTCCCCGGAGCATGGTCTTTCAGGAGATGAAGTTGCAGCTTCCTTAGAGGCACGCATTGAAACCTATGGATCCAATGTATTTAAGTATCCACCCCCGACCAGCATTTTTCGACTCTTCTTCAACGCTTTCAAAGATGTAACCATACTCATTCTAAGTGCAGCTGCTATTGCCTCACTCATTATTGGCTCCGCTTTACCTGACAAAAGAGAGGAATTCGGTTATCTCGAAGGTATTGCCATCGTTATCGTCATTTTGGTCGTTGTGATCACTGACGTTACCATTTCTCGCAGTAAGGAACTCAAATTTCGCCAACTCAATTCTGTGAAAGACAATCATGAAGTCCAGATCGTTCGAGGGGGGACTACGGCATCTGCCAATGCCACTGAAATTGTCGTTGGAGATGTAGTCAAATTGACTCCTGGCGACAAAGTTCCAGCTGATGCTCTGCTGATTAAAGGATCAGACCTCAAGACAAACGAATCTTCCATGACAGGCGAACCCATAGATATCGCAAAGGACCCGAAAGCAGACGCATTCATGCTTTCAGGAACGACAGTCTCAGAGGGTGTTGGCAAATGTTTAGTGATTGCTGTCGGAGAGCGCTCGCAGTGGGGTGTCATCTTGAAAGGTCTCATTGTTGAGCCAGCAAACACTCCGTTGCAGAATCGCCTTGACCGTCTCGCTATTAGTATCGGAAAGCTTGGAACACTTTTCGCGGTTCTTACCTTTGGTGTTTCTTTTATCCGATGGATTGTTGACTCAGCCCGCTCCGCTAGTTGGGAGTTCACCATTCTTCTCGACATCTTCATCGATGCCGTGACAATTGTTGTTGTTGCCATACCGGAGGGTCTTCCGCTTGCCATTACGCTTGGATTGGCATTCGCAATGCGCAAAATGATGAAGGACAACAATCTTGTGCGAAGATTAGAGGCATGCGAAACTATGGGGTCTGCGACGCAGCTGAATGCAGACAAAACAGGGACCCTTACGCAGAACAGAATGACGGTTGTTGAAAGTAACTGGGCTGGACACGACGTTCTCTACGATGGAATGAACAATTCCTCTGATTCGAATTTGATTTCCGATGATTTTCGTCGCGTCGCTGCCGTTAATATGGTAGTGAATTCACAAGCAAACTTGCAGTTCACTGCTGGAGGGCTGGTCGAGCATCTCGGTTCCAAGACTGAGTGCGCCCTATTGCAACTCGTCCAAGCGTGGGGGATTGAATATAAATCGATCCGGTTGGAACACAAGGCCCATCGAGTCTTCATGTTTGATTCAAACAGAAAGAGGATGAGCACTACTGAAGCACTTGAAGCGAATACCACGCGTTTGCACATTAAGGGTGCCCCAGAAGTGGTCTTGCGTTTGTGCTCGAGCTGGTTAGATGGGGATGGGCAAACGGTACGACAGCTGGATGAGGATATGAGAAGCAAGATTACGTCCAGTGTGGAAGAAATGGCACGGAGAGGTCTTCGCACTTTGCTAATGGCCTATCGGGATATTCCACACAAAGCGGAGGATGACGGATTTTGGTCGCCACCACCAGAGTATGACATGACTTACATTGGAGTTGTTGGCATCAAGGATCCCATTCGGCCAGAGACAAAGAACGCCGTGCTTCAGCTCCGGGAGGCTGGCGTCACTGTGCGCATGGTTACAGGTGACAATCCTTTGACCGCAAGGTTCATTGCCAGAGAAGCTGGAATACTAGATGGTGATGGGATTGTCATCGAGGGTCCACGGTTCCGAGCTATGACTGATGAGCAAATTGAGAAAATCGCTTTGAAGATACAAGTTCTTGCCCGTTCGACGCCAAACGATAAAATGAGACTCGTACGTGTTCAAAAGAAACTCGGGGAGGTGACCAGTGTTACTGGGGATGGGACCAACGGTAAGTTTGCAACCAGCAAGCGCAATGATACCAAGGGAAATCCTTAAGCTTTACTTTCCCACCGCTAACCACTTGCCGATCTGTTACTTTCTTCTGTGGACAACATCCTAATATCACGCACTTTCAGACGGACCGGCTCTGAAGGAAGCTGATGTCGGCTTTGCATTAGGAATTGCTGGGACCGGAATTGCCAAGGAGGCCTGTGATATTATAATCATGGATGATAACATCTCGTCCATGACGAAAGCTGTCTTGTGGGGAAGAAATGTTTACGAATCCATCCGCAAGTTTCTGCAGTTTCAACTTGTCGTGAACGTTGTTGCTGTCACACTCAACTTTATATCAGCATGTGCAGGCGTCCCACTGCCGTTAGGAGCGGTCCCACTCCTGTGGGTGAATATGATAATGGATTCTATGGGGGCGCTGGCGCTAGCAACGGAACCTCCCCGCCCTGAAATGCTGAAACGGAAACCCTACGGCCGACGTGCCCCTCTCATTAATCGTGCAATGTATCGCAATATCGTTGGGGTGAGCATCTATCAACTCGCGGTTTGTCTCGTGCTGCAGTTTGCCGGAAGCAAGATATTTGGGCTCCCCGAGTGTGGTGAACTGGATGGGGAGGAGTTTGAGAGGTGTGAACTTGAAATTCGCAGCATTATCTTTAATGTGTTTGTGTTTATGCAGATTGCATCAGAAATCAACTCTAGGCGTATCGTGCAGAAGGATGTGTTCTCTGGGATTCTCCATAGCCCTTTGTTTATAATTATTATTCTGATCACAGTTTTGGTTCAGATTGGGTTAATGCTTGGTGTCGGTGACACTGACCTCGGGAACGCAATCGGCATCGGGAAAATCAACGGGGCTGGATGGGGCGCCTCAGTTCTGCTAGGGTCCTTGGTGCTTCCGTGGGGATTTCTGGTACGATTCTTCCCGCTAGACTGGTGCTTTGGACCGACAGATGAAGATCCCTCCGAAATGTCGAGGCTTGAGCAACTACTTCGCGTTCCAAGGCGCAAGTTACACCAGGAGCTTTTGCCGGAAGACATGAGTGATTCTATTGCGGAGAAGGAGTCATCAACCTCATGTACCTCCGGTTCTGCTGAAACTTATCCCAGTACCATTCAAATTGGAGATCATGTGGTAAGAGTCACGGGAAAAGGGACTCAGCCATCTCCGTCGAAGATGCGTCTAAGAGTGTTCGTGCACGCCGTGGCCTTTGTAAATGTTGTCTCTAGAACAACGAGATCGAAACCATCAAGCGCTCGCCCAAGCCTGGACGGAGACTCATGAGAGCATCACCAAGTTGAAGCCAAGAATTAAGCCCTTTGACTGTTTGTCGCAATCAAATTAACAGCCAATGCACATTTCCGATATGGCTTAAACCTTCGAATAACGTGGAAATATGCTGCTTGTGATTCCATTTCGTTGGTTTAGGAGGCATGAAAGGGATCAGAATCGAGGAAAACCGCTGAGGCATAGAATCGAAGAAATCAGGTTACATTTAGAGAAATTGATCCCTCAATGTTCCTTGCAATAGTTACTCGTCCATTAGGACGTGAAAACGCTTCAGACCCTCGTAACCTTTCAGAGAGACCTATGGTTCAATAAAGTCAAATCGAGCACCGTTTGTGAAAATGTTGGTGCATCATTAGTTGCCCACACTTCAGTTTCATTGCAGATTGATGTGTAGTAAAATGATACGCTCGGGCCAGAGATTGTGTACCCGATACAGAGCGTCAAAACCTGGCGTTTTGGTCATTCAACTGAAATGCGTTTTCTACCCGGAAGCGGAAACGGAGGCGCGAGAGAGGTATCTTCGAGAGGTTGGACTCAACATGATTGAACGATGCACCGAGTTCCCTGACAGCCTTACTCGTTCTCTCTGCCTACAAGTGCTCATTTCTGATTCCCTCGGCATCTTCAGTTTTACAAGGGGTGCCAGTTTTCGCAAAACATTTCTCAACGGTCGTGAAAACCCGCTCCGCGAAGTTTTGAAGACACACGGTAGAAGCAGAGACTTGCCTATTCCTTCGTCAAGTGTGAAGTCTGTGCGTTTTGCCAAGATACTGCAATGATGAAGCGTACTGTAGGTTTAAGTGAGCCACATGTCCACATGTTTATATTTTACAGGCAGGGTTGAACCATAGCGATCAGAATCATACTGCAACGCACGGGAACGACTCCCGTCGAAACTAGCCATTTTTTTAACAGCACAGAGAATCAGCTGGCAGACATCCGATGATCTCTACCAGTCAAATGCTTAAGAGGGCATAGCAAAGACAGTATCGATGCCCGTCATAGTTCGATGCGCAATCTTGGGCATGCAAAATATGACGCAGCCAGCAACTTGGTTGTTGTTTCAGAGTGCAATTCCCATACTGAACCCGCGGACTCTACACCTATCGTCCAGGTGCTCCCGAAAGCCAACTCAAGCCAATATCAACTCCACGAGTAACTCACAAAGAGAAGATGAAATTGCATCAAAAATAGCCAAGTTGCGCAATCAGAAGCGCCTCAAATCTCAACGCCAGTCAAAAAATGAAGAGAACCTCTCAGCCCCTGGCGATGCCACATCTTCAGATAAACTCCCCGATTGGAAAAGAGAGGAGCTCTTACAACAACAAATCCTCGAGGCCGAGTCATTTTTCAGACCATCCGCTACGACTCCCCCAGAATCTGAGTCTAGCGAAGAGGAGTACAAGCCAAAGGTGTCAACTTGGGGTGTCTTTCCGCGACCAGACAACATCTCTAAGTCGTATGGTGGTGGCAAAAACATTAAAAGCGGTGGCGTAGATCTCAACTCAGCCGCCTCTAAGGAGAAAGACCTCGCCATTGCCAAAAAACTCGCCGCATACCGAGCGGCCCGTGGAATTGACACTCAACGCGAGGAGCGTCATCGCGAGGAAATCGAACAGGCGATGAGAGACTCGGAACAACAGGCTGCTCGATCTCAACCATATCAAGCCATTCGCACTCTGGAGGCCGTCAAAGAATACGTCTCCAACAAATCACGCTTGGGTGGTTCCCTTTATCTTGCTCTTGCCCTACAATATGATTCTGTTGGACGCCGAGATGAAGCGCGTGCCATTTACGCGGAGTTGAAGAGGAGCTCGTACCCAGAAATAAGCGGCAAGGCGAAGCAACTGGTACAGGGATTCGAAGCTATGGATATGCTTAGGGTGGAAGATGAAACGCGGGAGAGAGGATTCCGAGTGACGGAGTTTGAATTGCCGGACATTTCTTCGCAACTCGAAAGGAGGTATGAGACTGCAATTGGTGGGGCGTCGCGCGGCGTGAAGGGCATAGACGTTGGAACAAACATGTTACTGTTTATCCTACTATTCTCGCCTCTTGCGTTTGTGTTCTTTGCACAACTGATGCTTCGTCGTTAAAGTACGTTTTGAGTCCCCTGCTGCGAGGGTTTTCTCGCGCCGACAAGGACGAGAAATCGGATAACCATAGCGTCGAGTGTAATCTCCAAATTTCGCAGGGATTGCTTCAATGAATCAGTCCGATGATCACGTCCAAAACGACGGCCAACTATACCCTGCCCGTAGCCGATTCCCAAACCACAGCCAATCATGGGCCCGCAAAGGGCACGTGGTGGCCCGTAGGCGCGACGAAGCGGCCACCCGAAACCACATCCCATACCAATACCTCCGCCTATACCGACAGCCATTGGCGGGAAAACATTCGTAATGGCCTTGAATTTGTCAACCGCGCGGACTAGAGCGCCGGAAAGTCCAGGAAGGTCGGGACGGTCGAACATGTCCGATTTGGGGGCGGCAGATTGGGATAGCGTCAACGCTGAGCTGTGTTTAACCCCGTTTTCGTACTGTACGATGCGAGATAATTTCGAGCTATTTTCTTCCTGTAGCTGGACTTTGCCTTCGTCCTGCAGCCTTAGTTGCATGTACAGTAGTACTACTGTACTGTACAACTACAGTACCAGGCACGACTTCAAATTAAGTTCGACTGCTTTCTTTCTACCCCCTCTCGAAGGCTTAATTATAAGCAAGGCTTTATTTGGGCCTCTTTCCCGCCAATAACAACATCATCCGAAACACCATAGCAGATCTCCAACTTAGTGTACCGTACCCGCCATCCCCACTCTCAGGATGATTCCCTAGCGGTCCTGAGAATGTCCTAAGAGCCTCACAACCGTAGATTGGAAGTCAATCAAACGGACTGCAAACCCCACTTTTGGCAAATACGCCACCCGCTAAGCGACGTCAAGCCGCCGATTACAAGAAGCGCTTGCAACGACTCGAAGAGCAGTCCCAACAACGGAGGCAACCCGTAGAGCTCTTCCAGAAGGGTAAGACGATGGGTTCTGCTGCTCTTGCCACTGGCATTAGTCAAAGCACTGTACAGTAACTACAAAAATGTATACTAGCAACCAACACAACGGAACTTGAGCGACTAACAGGCGAAACCATACGTGCTGGCCGATCAACCGTCATTAACGATGAGGAAGCATATTTGATTAATCGGCATCTAAAACACGCTGCTGAACGGGGATTTGCAGTCAAGAACCTAATGTTCAAACATATTCTTTCCAGAGTCAATGTTGACAGTAGAAACGGACACAAACATGGTAAACCTATGCGCATGTGTAGAGCTCAACACAGGGATGTCTGTTACAAGAAAATCGAAAACAAAGAGCAAGCCAAGCTTGCGGCAGAGAGCGCCACACTCATCGACACATTCTTCACGATTCTTGACAAGATACAGATAAAGCATCCGGGAATACTTCTGAATCCTCAAAGAGCATTGAATTTTGACGAGACTGCAGTGAACTGCACATTTACCAAATGAAAAAGAGCCTTCACCTCCTTCATCACAAGAAATGGCGGATACCAAGCGGTTAAAAGCACCCACGGACTTAAAAAACACATAACAGTAGTGACCGCTGCATCAGCAGCAGGCGTTACAAAACCTCCATTTTTATTGTCGCTGGCAAAAGAAAGAGCCCTGAGTGGCATGCGCCTGTCTCTGGAAAGTTTAGGGAACCTTCGAGTGGTATCATCGGGCGCTTTATCAAACCAAACTAGTTTCCAGGGAATAGTGGCATCACAGTTACATACAATGATTCCATGGAGAGTCCTGATATTACTGCATTTGTGAAGCATCTTGCGTTTACCGCCCGGCAGCCTCTATACGAAGTGACAGCCTTCTTGATGATTCTTGATGAAACACTCTTCTGGACCGCACCCGGGGTAGGTGGACTTTTGCTTAACTAAACAAATGGAAGCCTTCACCAATGCAGCCAACACCAGTCACGCCCTTGAACCCTGTCAATACCTTATCAAAAAAACGATTCCATGAAATGGTGAGAGAAATTGGAGATGAGCTTCACCGGCAAGGTTTTGTTGGTACCACAAATGTGAACTTCAATCTCGCTTGTGCCGTGTATGTCTGGGAAAGCCTCTCACCTGAACTCATTCAGGCGTCTTTTGAAGTGACTGGGACATTCCCCTTCCAGCGCAGCTTCGCTGAAAAATACAAAACATTCCAAAAAGAGCAACAGGATCGAGTGAAGACTGAAAGTGAGCGTTTGGAGAGATCATCTCTTGCGTGCAGGGTACCTGAAGTTCTAAAACGTCACAGTAATTGAGAGAAGCTTGACGTGATGATGCGAATAATTGAGAGCAATGCTGGGGTGTCTACGAAGACTCGTAATATTCAAATCCTACTTGCCGAGGCAGAGACCGTCAATACGATATTGATGAACAGTGTGAGCGACCATAACATAAATTCCCCCCATAAAACCACTGCCCCCACCGAACGGTTTCTAAACGACACAGGCTTTCCGGCACAGTGGGTCACTCACAGTGAAGAAATGAGGCTTAGGAAGGAATAAAAGGAACTTAAAAGGCGTCGAGAAGTAAAGAAGGATGTGCAAAAGACAAAGTTGTTAGAAAGAATTGCAATACGCGAGCATGCAGAGGGAAAAGCGGATTTGCGTGAATTGGAAATTAGAAAAGGCTGCTAGCTGAAGCCAGCAAGTCTCTCAAACGGAAGGACTTTTTGCGAGTAGAGCGTGAGCGCGAGGAAAAGACAAAGCGCAAGTACGCCCAGAAGAAGTTGAAGAGCTTGTCTGTTATGCTCGGACATGATTGTTGCAATTTGCGGCGTGCTTCAGGGGAGGTCGATGATGGTAGAGAAAGGCAATTAGCAAGAAGAAAACTCCAGGCAAACTGAAAAATCCTCATTGGAGGAGTTTTCAGTTTGCCACATCGCTCTTTCCGAAGGTTACAGACGACGCAGTCGATGGTGCGGAAGACGTTTTCTGCTTGTCCAAAATATAGTCCTGTAGCATGTGACGGTGGTTGTGATCGTGCGACAGTAATCCAGGGGATCGCTCAGGTTCTAGTTGTACCCGAACCATGCGCTGCACCCCATTGGAAGCTGCGGAGCGATATGCTTTGATTGGTCAGATATTGAAATTGAATAATCTTAAATGATATGTTTTTAATTTTTATGTTAAGGGGCCCAAATTAATCCTTCGAGAGGGATACAGTAGGTCATCGAAAATGAATAAAATATCTTCTATTTGCACAGTAGTTTGTTCAAGGACGTTTACTGTACTTTACACGGAAATTTCTGGTTAATTTATTATTTGGAAAGTAATACCATTTCTTGAAGTGAAGACACATGTTCCATGTTGAATGAACCTATCTGAATAGTCACGAATGGACGTACTAACGGATTTAAGAGTACTGTACTGGAGGATGCGGGAACATCGAGGTAAAATTCCCACTTGCGTTCGAGGCCGGGTCTTTCAAGCGGAAGGTCATTTAAAACCTTTTCTAGCACAAACGAATCTCCATCCCGCAAAGAACTAGATGATTTCGAGTAAAAAAATAAAATATACCAGAGACCAAGTTTCCAATCAGCGAACATTTGAAAGGACTACAGAAAAGCGCATGATATTCTATGGAAAACATATAGTTAGTGCAAAAAAATACTCAATACTTATTCTATTGAAAGTTTCAAACCGATCAATATTCATTAACTTTAAACCAAACCATTGGATTACAAACAGAATTTGTTTTCAAACCACTAATCAAAAAATGGGTATCCGCTTTCGAACATTAACTGGCCCAAACATGCGACTACTATATAAAAGTTTCGATGCAGGGACAAGCTATGCCGTAAAGGAACGGATAACACCATAAACTGCTTAATACGACTATCCACAACTTCAGTTCTTGCTCATGTTCTTCGAAACATAGCGGCATCCATTTGGGGCGTTGGTCCGCGGAGACATATGGGGCCGGCATAACCATTATCTGCAACATCCATTTCACGACCCAAAAACTGCCCCTTCAGATTCACCCTATAAATGTTGACATCAAGGTGACATGGAAATTATCCGTTAACCCATACAATATTTCCACTAACAACGCTTACCGCAGTTTCACACCTTAGCCCTGAGAAATGTAGCTCGTGCGAGTACCAGCGAGTATCGAAATCTTCGGTCTCTTTAATAGGGCTATCAGTTCCATCGATGGAAGCGTAGCAGCGAGAAACGGCAGAACTTAGGAGTCGGTTTGACCATCGCATCTTAAAAAAAGGGAGTTCATTAGTAAATCCACAATTTCCCCAAGAAAATGGAAACAAAACTTAGCACATCAGTTTCTGCAAGACAATCAATCACTATTCATGACCACTTGCGAAAATTTTTTCGTCATGACCGGCAAATACGCAATTTCTAGATATAGATTCATATCCTTAAGAAATTCAGTGCCCAGAGAGTATGGACGGGAACCATTCCTCTTTCCCTTCGTGTAGAGATTTAATTCCACGCCTTGAAACAAACCAAAGGAATTAATCCAAGTAGAGAAATAAATCGGCGTGAAAAAGTAGAGGTACTAATAGAAGGACTGGAACCGTCCCTCATGAGGCTCTGACTTGCAAAAGCAAAGTTTGATACGGTAATATTCGATGTTGAAATCATTGAAAATTTGCCTCAGTATTTGAACTATAACTGACATCAAGTTTATTGCGAAGAGATAACCTGTATACAGAAGATTCAGATCAAAATTCTGTACAGGATTGGCGGGCTAATCTAGCAAGCTTCAAGAATGCGACATTCTCTAACGAAATTGATGAAACTATATGAAGCCTTAAATGAGACTTAAGAAATAATAAATTGAATACAACTTTATTCCTATTCTCAATTAAGATGCATCAAAATAATTTTGTAATAATAATAACATATTTTGTCATTTGTTGCCATGTTAAAATTTGCTTTATGATTCAATATATCATGTAACAAGATATTATATGAACTTTCGGGATGATTGATCTCAATTTCTATAAAATACTGTTCTCAAGTCCTCTCTGGTTTACGTTTTTATGACAAAATGGCAGCAATAATCCATTACCATCAATACAAATGCTTCTTTTACAATGGTTGTCAACTTTTCTAATGTAGTTAGAAGTATTAGAAAAATTACACTTCTCAAAAATTTTAATAGATATTTCGTTAATCGAATGTAGAAATCTCAAACGACAATTTTCAACATAAGTGGTGTTTTCATGTCAAAACAGTATTTAAATTTCATTTATTATGAATTTGATCGTATCCCATCTAGTAACATTAAAATATAGTTTTAAGGCCCTTTTATCCCTTTAAACTAGTTTCAAATAGTGTACAGTAAGCTAGAGCCTATGTATTACCTATACCTAAACTTATTTCCATGTACATAACAGATCTTTTTGGTTTATTTATATAATTAGGATTATTTATATAATTAGGACCAAAAAAGATAATATAATGAGAATCTTATGTGTCTCGCGAAAAGGCCTTCAACCTCTGTTTTTACTGGTGAGTATGGGCATATATTTCCCATTGTTAGGGTTGCAACACGCTTCCTTGAATAGTTAAAGATTGATAGTACCGGGAAGAGTTCATTGTATATTATTTCTTTAAAATATTTGTAATAAATTTGGTGAGAAGGATCACAACTTTCAATGTCGGAAATTTTGGTTCATAATTATATTTCACTTCGGCTGGTTACCTAAACTTCAATACCTACATGTTTCGAAGTAAATTTTTCTGCAATTTCATTTGTACCCAGAAAATATCTACGATGCTACGGTATTCTTTCTCCTTTAATTTTTTTGCCACACATCCGTAGAATAAGACCAGAACATGTTCAGAGGCCTTTGAAAATCACTGCAAAAGTTCAGATGATTCCACCAAACCATCTAAAATGCAATTATTAACAGATAATTTCGAAAATTTTGAGAACATGCTCCCTTCTTTCATATATAGATTAATTTTTGTGTTTATAATTTGGTTTAAGTTTTGTATCAAAATTTACAGGTCGCAAAATTCCCACTTCTCGAGTAAAATGACTGTGAGTGATTTTTAGAAAACGTAACTGTTATTGCTCAAAAATGTCACTAATTCAATATAGATGAGCGTAACAATCCATTGATGTGGATTTTAAAATCCAAAATTATCTTATCTTTCCGTTTTTTATTCGGTATGCCTTTTTAGATCAGTTTCAGGGACGAATAATCTCTGAAACGCTGTTTACTTACGAAGGGATCAGTCCCATTGCAAGGGTAACTGCACTCTGAATGCCGGAGATCACTGGAAAGGCGAAGAATTTACAGATAGGAATATTTAGAAAATGAAACTACACGGTCAGCAGAGATTCTAGCTCGCAGTGTGACTGGAATTACGTCTTATGAGGCAAGAGATAAAATTTTCACCCCCCCAGGCCACCCTTTCCTCTACCAAAACCGGCCATATCTTTCAAATATTAAATCACGCCACATATTCCCCCTCTCATGTTGGGATAAATTCCCATTTATACCCGACTCTTGACTCCTTCATGCAAGCTCCACGTGGCATACCGACATTGTAAGCTTACCATATCGTGGTTCTCAATTAAAATTGCTCGTACTTAATTCCAACAATAGCCATGCATCATTAGATAAATGCCACGGTAAAGAGAGAGGCATGACGCATGAAGATAACGGAAAGGAGGGAGGGAAGACGGAGAAAGAGAGAGGTGTTCCCATATTGCTTGCACTCCAGCAGCCAAGTCTGGATTCTTATGCGAATTTGTAGATAACAACTCTGCACACACTTGGATGCAGTTTGACTTCATATGCAACCCAGGATATGCTAGATGCTTTTCCATGTAATACCACAACCATACACGTACGCATCGTGTAATGTCACAATATAGTGAACAACCTCGCCATCCTTATACTGCGCTTCATTTGAATATACAAGTCTACACGTCACATAAAGACCGATACTTATTATTTTGTTAAATTCTTTACAAATACTACGGGCAGAAGTATCTGGTAATAGAATTTTTCAGATATTTGGATTTTTATCTGAGAGTGTCAGTTCTAGAGTATTATGGGGTTCATCTCCGAACTTTATAAACATCATGTTTTGATGCTGTTAGGTTTTGAAATTCTAGTAGAAAGTTAATTCTCTATGTAGGTGTACCGCAAAAGCTATATATCTTATCTTTACTAGTGTGTTATTCCATTTTCTTCTGGAAATTAGTGGAAAATAGTTTTCTAGTTCTTCACATTCTCACATAAAAATATTTTAATCAGTTTTCAAACTATGTGATAAATTTTGCAGGCTTTACCAAAAGCCAAAAGGATACTCTTGAGAAACACATGCTTCCCTCAAATTTTTGTGAGAAATTTATGAATTGCAACTTCACGACTGTGAAGGAAGAGACCAATTAATCTTATCTGTAAATTTTGAGAATCTGCATTAAAAATAAAATTTAATAATTACTTGAAAGTTTGAATTCGAATGAATTCACTGTCAGCCAAAACATGTGCTTGCCTAGATAGACCTTCGTAAAAAAGATGCCTATTGGGTTATAGTATAATTTTATTTTCACCCTTGAAAACTATGATTGCCTTGACTAATGTGATCTTAATATCTTCAAATATGGATCTTTATCATTCTAATCGCTTCCCATAGTATGTGAAAATATCCTCATCTATCCCTTGGGATCGTTCTCTACTTTTGTCTGGAAACTAGAACTTATCTTCAGCTTTACTTTGTGATAACACCTTTCTTAGATCATTCATACTCTCATGAAGAGTACTTTTGTTTATCTTTGAAAAAGCTGTTGTGCTTTTCTATTATTTGAAAATAATCTGACTCTTCAGAAATGTCGCTTTTGAAAAATTACAGATTTCTTTAAACCTTTTTCTGAGTCCTAAGCACATTTTCGAACTAGTTTGGCAGATAATTTATAGCATCTCCACTATACAGGATTTGTTGTCTCTCTTTTCTATAATAGTCGCAAAAAACGCCGCATTGTATGCGTTTCGCTCTTATCAATTGGAACCTAGTCAAATTCCAAGAGTAGCACCATCGATTGACTTGAGTAAACTTCTAAAATTATATAAATGAACTAAGGATATATAGTTTAGTAATATTAACAGAATCGTACTGTGATATTCAACAGTCTCCTTAAGTTCATTTCAAATGTAGAGGTAGCCTTCAATTGACTGAAATTATTCATCTGCACGAGGCAAAATTTATTGGTTAACACTCTCACCCCGAAAATAGATTTACAAAAAGACAATTAGTTATTTCTAGTAAACGAAAAATAATTTTTTTACCACTTACGACGCTGTAAAGCCCTCAACACTTAAGTATAAGTCGAGTGACTAAAATTAGCGCGTTTCGGAGCACGAAAAACAATGGACACCACTCTCTTTGATCATATTGCGTAACTAGGATTCTGATACAGATTTCTATCAATCCTTCTGTTAATAATTCGCTGTGAGATGCTAAACCCGTGATGTATCTATCTATGAAATTGGGTGCTGTCACATAAGGTAATCCAAACTAGTCGAAAGCTAGTGTCTATTGGACGGTTTTTTCATATGAGTACTACTTTTAGCACTTTTTTTTCAATACAATTTTTTACCTCAGCGCATTTCTTGTCCCTCAGCATTAGTTCATGAGTGTAGATGGCCGATCAAAACAAACTTTTCAAGATTGTTGACCTCGATTAAGGCTACATCTATTTTCCCTTACCAGCTTCCGCTCTTCGCAAGAAGTTGTGAAAACGACTTCATTTTGGAAGGAAAATAGTTCGTATTATCGTGAGGGTTTTCAGAAAAGAGGGCGCGTGTACAGTAATAATTACTGTACTGTAACTTAACATAAAGAACCTTTTTCCCAGTAAAAATTTCGGGCTTGCAAAACATTTACCTTTCCAAAATGTAACGGAAATTGTCGTCATGTGAGGACAAAGTGTGCCTCATATGGGGACAGTGCTATGACGGATAGACACTAGCAAAACATTGTTCCCATTTTTAAATGAAATAGGAGGTATGCTAAATGGGTTAATGGTGATAAGTTTCATCTAAAACTTTGTTGAATCGATGGGATCTCTTCGAAACATTCGTGAACAATTTCAGCGAGACATGGGAACCAATTTGTAGAAAATTATATCAAAAAAATTTTGAAAGAAATCCGGCTATTCAAACTCCTTTGATTACAACTATTCTTGAGCCAGGACGTAAAAAAATCTTTTTATACCTTTTTGGATGGACTTTCAGAATAAATATTAATGAATTGAATTCTTATGTTGCTTCTAATATACTGGACTCGTACAATTACTGTTTACGATTGGCAATTTTCTTCAGAAACAAAGTAAGTACATAAAAAATAGACAGAAACATCTTTTTGAGTTACTACCGTATCACTCTGGTTACAAATTTTCGAAATGTTTCATCAGTAATTTTATACTAAACTATCTATATACCTACTATTTGTATAGTATTACCCAAGAGTTTCAAAGGCGACAAAAATTTAATCTACGACTACACCAATTAAAGTTTCCGAAAACAAAATCCCAAAAAATACTAGCCATATCATTCCGGGTACGTTACTTGATTAAAAGGGCCAATTTATTTGTCTTAAATGCAGTCCATCGATTTTATCTCAATTATTTTTTCCAACATAAAAACAATTGATGAAAGACTAGATTATGGATGGTTTTCAAACGACTGAATATAACTTATCAGCACCTTGCTTCTTGATACCATTTTAAACACTAAAGCAAGACAAAATTGCAGGCGACGGGCAGAAACAGTATTTAAACGGCTTTACGGATTCTGTTCCAGGGCTATCAACTACTTTTTTCGTACCTGGAATAGATACGCAGCAGCCATTTATTTACAGCTGTTACGAAATCTTCTTGCATTAAAAACAACAGGAATCAAAACTGACATCAACAGTACTTACAGAAGATGAAAACACTACAATTCAGTTATAATTTTTCACAAAGAAGATCTACTAAGTTTCTCGGACTTTTTTGTAGGATCTTTGTTACGGCTGAAACCCGTCTAAGCTAGATTTACTTAATAATTATGTATTGGAATGCATACATTAAGACTATTTGTAGGGAATTTAGGACTGGATAGACAAAACAGAGAATTTTAAAATGTATCTCTGACCACAATCTCGTACAATATCCGCAATAAAGAGATTTAGAACTTAGAACTGAAGGTTCTAAATGAATGCCCATGAAAAGACCCAATGTATCCATGTATCTCCGGTCAAATTTTCGTATCTTATTCAATGACATCTAAGACCTATAAAGAGGGAACATTTCGTGGACCGTATGTCCTTATTAGTATAGTTTAAAGTGTTCTTTATGCTTTTTTTCGATTTTTCTATATCTTATGCATCGATAACTCCCTCTTTAAGCTATCTTTGACTTCTTGGTAGTGGCATACATATTTTCATTCTGCTCTTGGTCCATTCTTTTCTGATAATTCTGAACAGTGGTATTATCAACTATTCCATCCAAGATACCTTGATTATTATCATTGGATTGGACTTTTTGGACACTTCTCTAGAGGACGATCTTGATAATATGGACTGCAACAGGAGTTTCCAAGAGTAGATGCCAATAAAATATGTATTCGGAAATAAAAATCACAGAAATGATATTCCATTTCTTCAAACCCTTGAGGATTTGTTCCTTTTATTATCATCTGGCTGTCGCCAAAATTAGCCTTTTTTATGAATAATTCCGACTTCCAAAATATTTTCCGCTTTATCCAATAATTTCAGCAGTCTGCTCAATACTTTTCTTCTTGCACCTTATCGTACTTTAAGTTTCATTTGGTACCAAACATCATCCACAGCATTCACTTTTTGATCTTGGCAGTAAGGTCTACGTAATTTGGGATATTTCGTTTACTTATCGTCCGCTCTTGTATCTTATA
Source organism: Kappaphycus alvarezii (assembly GCA_002205965.3). NCBI lineage: Eukaryota > Rhodophyta > Florideophyceae > Gigartinales > Solieriaceae > Kappaphycus > Kappaphycus alvarezii. The sequence goes on from NADL03000849.1 coordinate 183,954, forward strand.
GCTAATTAACTAGTTTGACTACTCTCACTAAGAGCTTATAGCTTATTACCTAATGTGACTACTCTCACCAAGAGCTTCGTAACTACTTCTTTTGTTCTGCGCAAGATCAATTAATTAAAAAATGGTCAGCTTTGAGTCTATCGGATATTCGCGTACCCCATGGTCCTGAACCATCTACTCATATGCAAGTAGCCGCATAAGACACAATTTGAAAAGCAATAAAGAGATGCATTTCAAACTCATTTTGAAAAATCCTAGTTTTTCCGTAAATTGTATCAGATTTCTCTGACGATGGGCCAGCGATGTGAGAAAGGAGTAGCACTTTAATGCATATAGAGATGCCGTGTATTATGACTGAGCAGAGTCTTCGTTTAGTTCAGGCTATCAAAATCTAACAAATATTTTTAGTCATTTATCTGCTGGTCAGATCTATTAAGTGGAAGAAAAGGCAATTGAAGTATGTTCCTACATAATAATTTCAATTTATATTCAGTTTATTTAGCTTTTTTCCATGTCATTGATTCAGTACGTATGCATGACACATTACAGCCCATGGTGCAAACCTTCGCTCGCGTCAATCAACCTGTTCTCCTCTTATCATTCATTGTACCATTAGGTCACGCCTTACTTCTTTCTACTTTTTCGCAGCTACTTTCAAATACCATGAGATATAGCCCGGTCAATAGCCCCATTTGGATCTCTTGATGACTTTATTCTTCTTCTTAATTTAATCTAAAAAACGTTCCAGCAAAAACACGCTCACACGGGTAAAGGGCCATTTGTACCACTTGAAATGTTTTGAATTTCCTAATCAGAACACGGGAAAATATGCTGTTCTGTTATTCCAGAACCCTATAAACAGATGTTAAAGCCGCATTGATGAGAAACTCAATTCTAATGTGAGAGAATTATTGTTCTAAAATTGTCCAGAAGAATGTGAAGGCTCTTCAATTTGGTCCGGGACGATTGAAATTCAGGCAGTAAAACTTATGATGATTATTTCCGTTTAGATATGATCCTTGCAAATCCACACATTGAACGGAATCCGTTATGAACGCATACTTTATAGACGTCCATGCGAATATAATATCATCGTTTTAACATAGAAGGTAATCGGTTACAGAAGTGATACTGGAACCGAGTAAAGGTACATCCAGATGTGCAGGATTCGTATGAATTCTAATTTTAGTTCTTTTGCGACAAAAATAGCTTGAATAAGGAAATAGGATAACTTCATATTTTTTAAATAAACCAATCTTTCATCGAAGAGTCTTTCTTATACTTTACATAATCGGATTTTTCCTATGAGATATTCTATTATGAGAGTTAAAATTTTCAGGTTGCTTTAAAACCCTGAGGAAATTATGAAGTCATTGGCGACGCATGTCTTTATTGTAGGTAATTTCGCTGAAGATATCACCATTCATTAACGAAACCGATATGTCCAGACTGTGCGCGTAGTAATCGTCTTCCCTCGCCATTTAATGTAGAAAAGGAATTTTTATGGTCATCTAATGTGTTTCAACGCTCAAAATTTACCCAAAGTTTCCAATGTAATTTAGAAACGTTTACTTTCCTCCTTAAAAAGCTATATAGACAATGAGATTATCTTAATTAAGTTCGGACCAAAATGAGGAACTAATTTATAGTTTGGGCTCAATCAAGTTTTAAAACTTCTTCAACCTTTAATGGAATTATGAGGAAACGTATAATTTCGCTGGACCGAGACCAACCTTGAATCCTGTTTCAATTTCGTTTTCATACTTTTATGATATCTATTTCATAATAACATATCTCTTTTTTCGTTTATCTCTGTAGAACTATTTCTACAACCCTGTCGCACTGTCTTTACTCACCCTTTCGATTTCCATCCCACGTCCCAGTCTCCCGAATTCATTTCTAATTTGTCATAATGCTGTGATTTCTTCGTGGCTTTGTTTTTAGCTCGCATTGAAAACAGAAACAAAAATCTTATCCTTGGCTGCGAAACGGGCAACATCAAAGCTCTAAAAATTTTCAACAGTAGTTCTCGCGTTTTCTATTCTAAAGTATATCCTTACCCTTTTCTAGAACTTCACAAATCCTAAACCAACATCATAATAGTACTATGAGTCCCTTACTTCCTTATACAGATTCCAACCGACTACGAGGACTACATTCGTAGAGAAAAAAAAACGTATAATAAAGGGTATTTCGCGGTGGATGCTGACAGCAGAGGAGACCAAGGAATCAAAAGAAGGGAAGGAAAAAGATTTCGTGGACGAAATGTCGGAATACTTCGAGGAATACCCGGTACCCGAGCTCGTGTACTCGAATCGTATCGCAAGAGGAGAATAAGGTAGAGTTGCCTCCGAGGCGGATAATCAGGGTAATCAGGAGGCGGAAATGGACGATCGGGAGGATTCGGAGCAGCTGTAAATGACTTTGAGAAGGCCTTACTCGCGTGAATGTGTTGAGATAGAGCAGATTGTTAAATACAAAGTTCTTGCAATGGCAGTGGAAGCAGAAATCGAGCCTTGGAGTAGGCAAAGACGGCAGCGTAGCTCTCAAGTCAGAAGCGACCAGATTCTGTCTAACCGTGATTGGACTGAGTAACTATTCGAAGTCGACAGTAAAACGAGAGATACGGTTTGTTTTGGCGACTTTGAACAGCCAATAGGAGGTGCTCGGTGTGGCCAAAGTCAAATAAAGGTACGTTCATTGTTAACTCTTCCTCACAGGGCGAAGACGCGAAAGCAGTCTTGTTATGCCTAACCTTGCTAGAGAGGGATTTCGTACTCAGTAAAGGATCGGTGCCCCTTTTCTGTACTAAGCTTCAAGTCGATCCTTGGCCGTCATATCGCGAGCCCCGCTGCACGTGACCGATTTGGTCCATCCAGTGAACTTTTTAACTGAATAGTCGGTCAGTCGGTGCACACTCCAGACAATTGACAAGTAAATATTTCTCTCTGTACAGTAGCGACTACTCTAGCTACATAAACCATCCTGTAGCTAAAGGGAACAGTAGCAGAGAACACGACAGACCATAACAATGAGCAACACAGAGATGCAGGAAATTGAGAATGACATCCTCATGGTCGGGACTACACTTCTTCGACATGTACAACAACTGGTGCGTGACCAGCTGTAATGGTCGATGGTGTAAGATGAGCAGGCCAGAGAGGCAGACTATGGGCAAGCGATATAGGTATTGCTTTGTTTCTAAAAGGCGTAGCCACACTGACGGAAGCTGGGCCAGTTTATGTAACCCTCAAATCAGGTCTTCATGGATTTCGTCAAAGATAACGGATCGGTCAGTTTTAACCCTGACCCACAATGTGGAGGGAGCGCCGTTAGTAAACTAACCCTTGTCTTGTTTACTACGATTCTGCTGGCACAGCAATAATTTTAAGCATACGACACTCTGATGTACAGTAGTTACGTGATTACAGTAATCCAAACAAGTAAGGTTAATGATTCCATCCAGCACCGTAGCAGCGGCTCGAGGTGCTTCTACAAATTTTCCTGCACACCGCTTAGCAGTGAGGCTCAGCTCTAGAGGCAATCGCAACCTTGTCAACATTGCGATTGCCTTTCGTCAGCTGAAAGTCTAGCCGTATCCCGCAATGTGCTTCAGAACCATGTCCAGCCATCCTACTCTTCTGGGTCCGCAACCCGAAAGCAATTCATTATGAGAAGCGCCCATTGCGCTAGACAGGTGGTGAGCGGTCACCCCATGAAAATGCTGCCCTTGTCGTTTACGCACCGACGCTCTTCTGCACACCCTCTCTCTTCTTTAAAACCCGATGCATTGGTGCCACTGGCAAGCGGTCATGTGGCATCACATCTTTCATGGCCCTCCAATACACTTCCGGACTCACCTTGCCAAAGTTGGTCACTTTTGCAGTGTACAAGCACGCGTAGTCTTCGACCTGCTCTGCAAACCTCGAGTTTTGCATCCCCGTCTTGAACAACTGGCCCCAGGTTTTGTGAAAAAGTCCGTGATACTTTTCCACAAGCACCACAATTTCACTCCGCAGCTCTTCCAATTCCACCCGTGCCACCTTGAGCTCCTTTTCTGTCCCCTTTCGTTTTGCTGCCGAAAGCTGGTCATCTGATACAAGCACGCCTTCTAAGCGGTCCACTCGCTCGTCCAGCTCATCCCGCTGTTCGTGTAGCATTTCAATCTGCTCCGCCAAGTCTCGCGTATGATCGGCAAACAGAGTGTTAATCTCATTTTCCAGCTCTGGAACAATCAGCATTGTCCTCCAACCCAATGTCCGCTTGCTGCGCAAAACATCAGAGAACATGTGATCACCCACATACAACAAATGAGTGCCATTGCTTACGCCAACCATGTCATGCAAATGCCTGTAATTTCCACCTTGAAAACATTTTCCAGCCTTGAGGAACTCCTCAGCTGTTTCACCTTCCTCGACTCCGTCCGAATTCTCTAACAGGCCGGTACCCGGATGAACTCGGTATAGCTGCAACCTTCCGTCGACGAGAAACGCTGGTTTGGAAGACCCCGTGATGATTACATCAAACAAATCCATCCAACTCCCCTCTCTGTTTTGGCCGTACAAATATGTCATCACAGTGTTCGTGTAGGACCATAAGGAATTCGTCAACAGAAATACTTTCCTACCAGAGCGCCTCAGTTGGCGCAGCATGGGGACCATGTCTTCATCTCGTTTAATGAAGTCCTGTGGGCGCTTCGCAACAAGGTCCTTAATAGTTCCATCGCGATGACACATATCAACGGAACGACGAACATCGCGGTATATCTGACTATAATCCTGGGGAATTGCACCTGGGTTGTTATCCTTGTATTCGACGATACTGCTAAACAAGAAGGCATCCGGGAGTGCAAACATAGCATCCAAAACAGCAAAGCGGGGCTCGCTAAACCCACCGCCGGAGGTTGTTATAGTATCATAAATAGACGTACGTTCATCCTTGCTAAGAGGCTTGAAACCATGAAGTGCGCGCTTGACATACTTGTGACGGTCGAGCTTGATAATATTACCATTCTCCTTATCGACGACGAGGCCACGGATAAAAAACGAGTGGTCATATTTGACAGCGAGAATTCCGCGCGGGTAGCCGAGAGTGTCAACAAGCTTAGTGAGTGCGCCCTTTGCAGAGAGTGTCTCAAAGGCTTCGGAATTGTACTCTGCAAGGGTGTAGTCCATATCAAAGCCGACGGCGCGAATTTTGGACATGTTGAGAGCTCGGTTGCAGAGTATTTCGCCACGGTAAAAGGTGTGCGGGGCAGTTCCATTACCCGAGGCGATGGAGGCGATGGGAAGGACAGGATTGGGGTTTGAGTGTGGTTTGGAGAGTGGGATTTTGGGTAACGGGGAAGTTGCATGAGAGTATGGCATGGTTGAGGCGCGGAAAGTGGGAAGTACAAGTGGGGAGAGGAAAGCGTAACGAAGGCGATGGGCCATTTGAATGGCAGCAGGTATATATACAGGGGGGGAGGCGGATGGAAGTGGTAGGAAGGTGATGGGACAAACGTTTAGAAAAAAGATCGGTGGAATGTTAAATGACGTGGTGTCAAACGCCGACGTGGAGTTTGGCTGTCCAAATGCAGCATGCAAAAGGGAAAGTGAATGACAAGGAGAATGCGGGTCGGGGCAGCGGGGCGGGTAAGATGTTGCGACACGGAAGATGTAGAGCGAGGTGGATGCTGGCGAATTGGGGTGTCGGCGTTGGCTTTCCGATACTTTTATCTCGGAAGGCGGCTTGGCGCTGCGGAGGGTGCCCCGGCTCTCTACCTATTGTGTCTTGTCTGTGGCCAGAATGGAACTCAATATTCCTATGCTCGTAACGATTCAGATTCAATTTCAAATTCTTTCATCTACTGTACAATATCTGTACACGTACAACAGTTGTAACCGTTTCTACGGCAAGTCTACTGTAAGAATAGTGTGGATGCCCATGCTTGCCCTAAATGCTTACAAAAAAACGTGTAATACATGTGCAATATGTATCCAGACCGGAATTTACGAAGAAATTTTCAGTTTGCTACGAACAAAATGACGCCGTCGACGCGTATCCCGCGGCCATATAACCCAGCCACAACGTCTTCCTCGGGACACGACACATCGGCCTCACCCCTTCCCCTGTCGCTCACCGCTTCAAAAGTTACTTTGCTTCCCGCTCCCCACCAACTTTTACACAAAACAGCCCCGCACGGCAATCATCCGCTTTGAAAAATGGTACGTCTCACCAACCCAACACCACACTCCGCCTCTCCCCAACTTGTCTAACCATTCCCCCCCTCCATTGACAACGGTATGGCGGCAATCGAAACGGGCAACGCACAGGATCAACCAGTGAAGCTTGCAAAGGTGTCCAAGATCATCGGACGCACCGGCTCCCGCGGAGGGATCACGCAGGTGCGCGTGGAATTTCTGGACGATGCAAACCGGTCCATCATTCGCAATGTCAAGGGGCCGGTGCGGGAGGGGGATTTGTTGGCGTTGCTGGAATCGGAACGGGAGGCCAGGAGGTTTAGGTAAACCGTCGTCATTTTGACGACTTGGCTTGAAGGCCGGATTGGGCACGGTTGGGCAAGCGGAGAGGTGGGACGGGTCATGGAGTGGATTTGATTGCGGATCCGTGTGGATGGTGCGGCGGTCGTAGGGAGCTTGGCTGGGTGGTTTGGATTGTTGATTTTCTGCCTCGCTGGGTGTCGTGATGGTGGGCGCGTTTGGTAGTGGATTGGGGTTGTGTGGTGGGTCATCTGTGCGGATTGTTGCAGGATATGGTTGCCTCGAGCTATAGTAAAATGCGATGGCAACAGGTAGTTGCCTAGTCAATGGTTGTGGCACAGAGAGAGCCGGGTCGATATCGCTGGTGGCGCCGCGCGTGATTGGCTTGGTGAAAGTCGGAATGCAAAGTAATCCTAAAGGCGCGAAATATGCAGTCGTACAGTCCGGCCTAAAACGGTGTGGTAGTCGTACAGTGTGGTATCAGGACAATAATCGAGACGGAGAGTTGATCCCATTCGCTTGAGGTGCACCCAACGTCGGTTACTGCGAATTCCTTGGACGTACTTGGATCACTGCGTGAATCACAAAACGCGATCCACACTTCACACGCACTGCGTCAATGTCATCCTCTACCACACTCACCATCTCTTCGAGACATTACACCTAGACCTAGATCCTACCTTCTGCAAGTTTTCAGTTTTCAGGCATTAACATCCCTCCCTTCATGCGCATCAGCGCTCTTTCTCTCTCCATGCGACTCATTCATCCACAACTAGCATGGCTCACCACTGCCGCTCCCCGTTTCCAACCGCTTTCGCACCCACCACCTCGTTCCTCCTTTCCCCTCAGGATTCCCGCCACGTTTCGCCCGCATCCATCGCCAAACAACGCTTCAAGATCTCACTGTACTCTAGCCCCTGCCTCCTCCGCCAAACCCAGCCCTCCCGTCCCACCCGATCCTCGCAACCTGACAACCCACTCTGTACCGTCTCAACTTCTCTCCCCCATGATGCAACATTATGTGTCCGTCAAGCGAAACGTTTCCAAAACTCTATGCACCGCATCAGACCGCAAACTCATTCAAATGTACCGCGTCGGTGATTTCTTCGAGAGCTTTTTCGAGGACGCCCACCTTCTCTCCTCCATCTGCGATATCGCCCTGACAACAAAGGATGCCGGCAAAGCATTGGGCACTCGTGTTCCGATGGCCGGTGTCCCTCATTACGCCATCGATGATAAGATAAAGTTGCTGCTCGCGTCCAATGTTACCGTCGTCGTCGTGGATCAGCTTCAAAGTGCTTCCGATGTGCCGGTGGGAAAGCTCGTGAAGCGAGCTGTGACTCGCTTAATCACGCCTGGTACAGCGGGTGATGATGCCTTGTTGGATGCCGCAAAGAGTTGTTATCTGGCTGCGGTTGTTATCCAGCCCGATGGAGGAGCTGATGGTAATGCGTTGGGCTTTGGTTTTGCCTATGCCGATGTGTCTACGGGGAGGGGCGATTGGGGAATCGATTCGTTACACGTTTACTTGTCAACACTGCACCGGCGGAGGTGCTTGTTGTAAGGGCGAGGACGTTTTAATGCAGATGCTTGCAGATTTTGGAGTTGGTGTTGTTTCGAAAAGGGAAAGAGTTGGACAGGCAGCATCTGAGGCCGTGTTGGAAGGACTCTATGGCATAGATAGTGTTGAGTCGCTCGGTTGTCGCAGACGACCGCTCAGTGTGGAGGCAGCGGCCTCCTTGGTTGTATTTACTAGAGATACTCTCGCTGTAGAGAGTCCGAACGAGTTGCCGCTCCCTTTGGACAAGCTGCACACTTTTGGAATCGACGACCAAATGTGGCTCGATGATAGTTGTCTCCGGAATCTGGAAGTTGTTGAGACTGTACGGGATGGTAACAGGGAGGGATCTCTGTTACGGGCTGTGGATAGAACGATCACCTCCATGGGGGCTAGATGTTTGAGATCATGGTTGCTCGCCCCGTCGCTGTGTTTGCGCACTATTGCAGTGCGGCATACCGTCGTGGATGCTCTGATACACGACAGTCTGGGTAGGCGCATGAAGATTCAGACCGGATTGCGGAATATTGCTGATTTGGAGCGCATCGGGGGTCGGGTTGGCGCGCAACGCGCCACGCCACGGGAATTAAGATGGCTATGTGAGTCCATACTGCGCCTACCAATGGTTTTGGAAAGTCTTGAGGACTGCCTGGATGCTTATGAGAAAGAACATGATATCTGCGATGAAATGAAAGGCTTCGCCGCAAGAATCGATGAGGAGCTCATGCAGCTTGCAACTGAAGTTCATCAGGGTCTTGTGGATCCAGCCCCATCATCTCTGGTGTCTGAGATGATCTTGCGCGCCGGTGCATTATCGAAAGAACACTTGGATGTCTCAACTACCAGAATTTTTCGAGAAGGCTTCTGCGAGGAGCTTGACAGGCTGAGAGACGCTGCTAATGCACCCCACCAATGGATTACCCCCCTCGAAAAGCAGGAACGAGTTCGATCCGGTATAGAGGCCTTACGGATAAAGCATATTAAGAACACTGGCTACGTTGTTCGGATACCCAGATCTGCTGGGGAGAAGAAGCAAGTTGCGGACCCTATGTTTTTTGTCAAGTTGGGATATGAGAGGGCACAAAGCACAAAGGCTGAATTACGATTCCGCTTTGATCAACTTAGAATGCATGAACGGGAACATAATTCAACCTTTTCCGAGATTCTCCTCTATGAACTGCGCTTGTACAGCGATTTACAAAAACGTCTTGCTCAACATATTCCTCATGTGCGCGACGTTGCAAAGCGGATTGCATCTATTGACGTACTGGCTGGCTTTGCACAAGTGGCAGAGGAACAGTTGTACAGTAGGCCAGTGATACATGCGCTTGGCAAGCGAACTCTTAACCTACGAGACGCCCGGCATCCAGTTGTGGAGCAGACTCTTCCCGTCGGTCGGACGTTTGTGCCAAATTCATTTCAACTTGGCAGTGGTAGTAATGGCGAATACCCGGATCTTATGATACTTTGTGACCAAACGCTGCTGGGAAGAGTTGTGCTCTTCGCAGTGTCGGAGCGATAACTATTTTGGCACAAGCAGGGTCTTTTGTACCAGCGCAGTACGCGGAATTGAGTCTTTGTGACCGGATCTTTACTCGCGTTGGCGCTGTTGATGACGTTTCACGTGGGCAAAGTACGTTCCAGGTAGAAATGGCAGAAACGGCATGCATCCTGTCTCATGCAACTTCCTCCAGCTTGGTTCTGTTAGATGAGGTCGGGCGTGGCACCAGCACGGTGGACGGGATTGCAATTGCTTGGAGCGTATCAGAGTATTCGCAAGACAAAAAGTAAAGATGGCTCAGAAAGGCAGCCATCAAGGGCAATTTTTGCCACACACTACCATGAACTCAACCAACTCGCCAGCGTAATGTCGAACGTTAGCCTTTTC